>CM051240.1:98334882-98682143 GCA_027917425.1 Gastrophryne carolinensis
TCTGTATACTGCTCCACGTTGCTGTACTGTCTCCAGTAGAGGCTTCAGGAGTCTGCGCATGTGTAAGGTCCGCCGGGACAGATCCTGTAGGATGATCACCTGTGATCCACAGAATGCGATGGGGCCCTTTTCCCAGGCCCGATGGATTAGTTCTTCCTTTATTTTAAAGAAGTGTACTCTGCAAATGATGTCTCTGGGCCTATCCCCCTCCTGGGGGCGGGCACCTAGTGCCCTATGCACCCGGTCCAGCTTGATGTGGTTCGTGTCCGGTTGATCCAGGAGTGTATTGAAGATGGATGTCACTACTTTCAGCAAGTCTTGGCCTCCCACCGATTCCGGAACTCCCCGAAGACGGAGGTTATTCCTGCGGCATCGTGAGCCAGGTACAGGTCTGAAAACTGTCTGCTGTATACAGGTCGGGATAGGGTGTCCAGCGAGATTGCGGGGCTCGAGCTACGTCAGGGGCTGAGGCTCCAATCACTTCCTTCCCTCAGCTGCGTACTTTGCCGTGCAGACAGATGCCCATCCCAGTTTGTCGCCTCTCTCGGTGCCTGCAGCTTTGGGAAGGGGCCCATCTCTATACATGTGTTTCGCCCATCCTCCCTCCGTGGGGATCCGTTTTCTGGCCTGCTTGGCTGCGATGGTTGGATTCTGCGCCGGTCCGCCGGGGGGTCCCACGCTTTCCTCCAGTTCTGGGCTCACTGGGGGCGAGGGGGAGCCCGAAAATATATTACATCTTGGCGACCCCAGTAGCACCTCAGGCGGGGAGCCGACCTTACTCCGGGCCAAGCCATCTAGTTGGATGGGGGCTCGTCTGTATCCAGGGGAGTCCGGGCTGCAAGAGCCCATCCCTGCAGCATACGATGGCTGTGTATCAGGTGTAACAGGGGCTGAGGACTGATCTGCAGAGTCCCTCCCCTGCCCCCTTTGCAGCGTCTCTTCCTCTGTCTGCCCGGGTGTGGGGGGGGGGGCTCCCTGCTATCCCCCACCGCGCCATCCCCGGGGCCCAGGAGCAAGTTACCAACCTGGGGACCGCCGGGTTTCTCCGTGCTGATCTGGGTCCCTGTGTACCAGTCCCGCCACAGTGCACGTGCGCTCTTGTCCCCGCTGCCGGCGGCTGCCTGCTCGGCTCTCGGCGTCCCCGCTCAGCGTCTCCTCTCCAGCCCGGGCTCGTTCCTCCGCCACAGGCGTCTGGCGTGCTACGCCCGGCTGCCGCCGCTCTCCGGAGCCCTCCCGGATCTGCTCCCGCCGCCATCTTGGACTCCACGATCGGGCTCTTCTTCTCTCTCCCAGCTGAGAAAATCGCCGGGATGGTAAGTCCTCTGCCCCGCCGCGCCACTCCTCGATGTTTCCCTCTTTTGGGCATTCGCCTCCTTGCTCTTCCTGTCGCCTGGGTTCTATGGGAATGTTGATGGCGTGCAGAGCTCCCGCAATTTGCTCCTTCACGCCGCCATGTCAAGCCACGCCCCCCACTAGCCTATTTTCAAAGTAGACGGACCGCAATACTCTCTTGCGATATGAAAGTGCCCACCCTAAGCGGCTAATGGACAGCATCCCTATCTCATGGTTCCTAAGGGTCCTTAAGATTAATTTAGACCCTAGAAAGAGGGAGGCAAAGCTACAGGATATGTATCATAAATTTGAGGCCCGGGGCTACCCAGACCAGGTATTACAGAGAGCGTGCGAAAAAGCAAAGGTCATATACAGCACCCCCCCGATGCCAGGCCCAAAAAGAGGAACAACCATAGCGTTATGTTTTTACAAACATATAATAGTGCCTCACCCATGATTGAACGAGTGGTGAAGAGGCACCATAACATCCTAACAGCAGATAACACCTTGAGCCCTCTGATGAAGAAACCCTTGCGGAAGGTATACCAAAAAAACAGGAGCTTAAGAGACATTCTGGTAAAGGCTGATCCTATAGAAAAATATCAAAAGACTATGACTAGACTATCAACAAGGACGGGATGTTTTATATGCAATAACATTTGTAACTCTATAATTGTGGGACCTGAATTCCCTCACCCACATGCAAGGACAGGTCCTCTCCGCCTCCACGCTGCCAGTTCGCCAGAGTGCTGCCCTCGTTCTACTGCCACCTCCGGTGTCATCTAACTCCCTCCGACCTGCATGCTGGCGGGGGAGATAACGCCGAATTTCTGCTTCTGGATCACGGCACGTGTCATTGCCACAACCGGACATACTCGCTGGGTCACTGCCCTTGAAGCTCCGCCCCCAAAATTTTACATTTTGGAGGGAAAAATTAACATATAGTAAAAAATGCAGAATACCGAAATCATTGATCCAGCAGTGAGTCAAAAAGTACTTAAATGCCCGGCACACCCACAATTTACTCAGTTGCCTGGGATTTAAAAGGGACATCGTACTACTCGTGCTCAGTCAAAACTATGTGGGAATAAGCCCTGTCTGTACCAAGGCCTTAGGTGAACTCCACCTGGATATAGGTCCAATGGTAAGCGAGCTTCTCCAGAACTCTGGAGTCTACTAAAAAAAAAACTAAAATAAAAAAATCACAGAAGTACAACACATCTAAGCAAACTCTGTCCAGTGGTTCCTTAGAGAGGAAACACAAAGGGGAGAAAGGTGAGGAAGGCGTGGGGCTTTTGGCCTCTGTTTAGTCTGTGTTTTGTCCCAGGGGGTGGGGCCTTCTCTCGCCGTGTGTTCATGCTGAAGGATGATTTGGAAAAATATACAAAGTGGGACATAATAATCAGTGGGGGCCTTACGGCATCCTCACAAGTTTTACAAATAAACATGGATTAAAGCAGATGGAAACCCTTTTTTGGGTCTACTGCTTATTCTTTGCCCCCCCCCCCCCCCCACCCCACCGCTTTTGGCTTTCGAAGATTTTCAGATAGAATACAACCGCTATGCGCACAAACAATACATTCCTTGGTAGTACATACCTCAAGCTTTCTAGGCATACCAGACTTGTTGACATGGGTGCAGTTTTCTAGAAGCAAACCCTCAATGAATTATTTGGTTGCACAAGGTTTCCCTAAAAAAAAAAAAAAAAAAAAAAAAAAAGCAGAATCAAGACCACACATTTTCCTAAAAAAAAAATATGCACAATATCCAACATGTTTAGCTACCTTTAACCCTTTTGACTGCCAGTCTGCTTGATATGTTGTCACCTTGACAGGTATTTTTTTCACTATGAAAAAAATCATTTTTTTAACATTTGTCATTAGCCCCCTGTTTCTGCACAGGAGACACCCCAAATTGAAAAGAGCACTTTATAAAATTTACAAACCAATTACAAATTAAAAATACTATCCCCACGCTTTTTTTTTTTAAAACTACGGATGAGCGAACCGGTTTGGACGAACTTCGATTCGGCACGAACCCGAATTTTTTTCGGCTCGTGCCGATCGAATTTTCCCTGAAATAATAAAAAAAAAATGCCGGCATGGTGGGAGCGGGCAGCAGAAGCCGGCCCGCTGACAGCGCAGCCGGCCTGCCCGCTCCCACCATGCCGGCATTTGTTTAAAAAGCAAACACTTACCTGCATGGTCGGAGCGTGGAGGCCAGCGCCGCTCTCAGGCGCCCGCTGACAGCGTAGCCGGCCTGCCCGCTCCCACCATGCCGGCATTTTTGCTTAAAAAAAAATGCCGGTATGGTGGGAGCGGGCAGCCCGGCTGCGCTGTCAGCGGGCCGCTGACAGGCGTAGCCGGCCTGCCCGCTCCCACCATGCCGGCATTTTTTTTTTCAGATGAGCGATTCGTGAAAGTTGGGGAAATTCGGCGAATCGCCCGAATCGAACTTTCAAGAAGTTCGCTCACCTCTAGTTAAAACCCTTACAAGCTAAAAAAAATAGTGTGGGGTTCCCCCCACCAGCTGGGCTTTGGGGGGGGGGGGGCAGGTAATAGAGGGCTGGTGGTTAATGGCAAGTCAAACGCTAGGCGCAGGTGACTGCCACAATGATCACTCTGGTTTTTGCTCTCCTGCTGCTGTTGGAAGACTTTTAACCTGCTGAGTGGCGGGCTAATTAAAAGAAATGACATAGGGTTCCCACTCCCAGGACTCCCTTTTTTTGATTTTTAGTGGTTGAAAAACTCTATATGGAGTGTACGTGAAAGACCACACCTCCCTCCATATGTGGAGCACCAAAAAATAATAATAATTTGCATACATATATCTTCAAAAATATTTCATTTTATTTATACATGACTCATCTTTAAAAACATCTAAAGACAACTATACTACACAAGACATTTAAAAACAAGGCCAGTCCCCTTTCATATCATTACCAATTAATACAACCATCATAATCCAAGTGATCAAAATAATAAAAGTAATCAAAATAATATTATAAAGGATCTGTGTGCTGTGTACCTATTATATAAATAAAGTAAGTATATAGATGGAAATTGAGTGGATCTGTGTATATCTATATATATATATATATATATATATATATATATATATACACACACACACCCTCAAGTATTTTTGTACCGGCACAAAAAGGACCCAATATGGACCCCTTAAAATAAAAATATGAAAAAAATCACCTATGCCCATAAAAAATATTATATAACGTGCAAAACATCTATATACAAAAGGTAATCATGATACAAATACAATATTAAGCCAATGATAATGCACAATATCATAAGAACAACTATATAAAGTGCTAAACAATTCCTATATTATCAAACAATACATGTTATACCTAAACCTAAACGTGTCAATAGAAATCTATCCCCACAACAACTCCCAGATACAGAGCCAATACAACAGGTGGTCATATATAGCCAAATAGCGCACTATAAAATATTCCCCAGGACTTCAGGGGCGGAGCCAACAGAGATGGCCGCGTTTTACCAGTGCTCTGCATCCAGCTAAGCTAATCCACTGCAATCCTCCAAATTGGAGCCCCTGAGCACATTCACGAGAGGGGAGAAAGATTTACATCACACTTTGGACTCGATTGAGAGCCCCCTTGAGTGATTCCCCGAAGTCCCTGCCCGACTTTGCAAACCCACACGTGGCGGCCATTGTGCTGCAGGCAAGGGCAGGAATCCAACTTGGACTCAAAGCAAAACTTTTACTAACATCCCCTGGCGACCTCGACTTACCGAGCTTCGGCTGCGGCGGTGAAGGTTCTGTGCTCGGTGGGCTGACCACCCTCCTTCCGGACCTCGTGGTGTGGAGAGCTCCGGTTCGTATGGTGAGGGGCGGTTGCTGGGATCCTCCCGTCTGAGAGGGTGACGGAGGGGCGCAGACGGCGTCTACCCGAGTGCGGAGGAGTGCCTGGAGAGTGGGGAAGCAGGAACCTACTGAGGGGGTGAGTGGCGGCAGTGCGGTGGTCGACCTGGGCCTGCCCTCCCCCCCCCCCCCCACGTGCACCGAAGGCCTGAACTGCAGGACGCGGGTCCCAGATCCTCGTGAGCCCCATCGCTATTCTACTGCCGGGGAGAGCCCCGGGAGCCGGGGCGGGACGGCGCCTATTCGCCCCCGCTGCCTTTTCATCGAGTGACGCCGGCGGCCGGGCCCTCGGCAAAGACGAGGGCTGGACGCCCTGCCCGGTGGGCTGGAGGGGCGCGGGCGGCGCCCGACCTGCTGCGGAGGAGCGGCGAGAGAGAGACGGAGCCAGCAATAGCCGTGGGGGTGAGTGGCGGTGGTGTGGCAGCCCACCTGATTCCCCCTGCCTGCCCTCCCTTCCCACCCATGTGTAATAAACTGCCAGACGGTGGGGTGAGACACTAGGCCCCTAGCGGGCCCTCTTGTGCTGCTTGGCTGCCGGAGGGAGACCCTCAGGAGAAGGGGGGGTGCACTCCATCCCTGCTCCCATATCAAGAGACGCTGGTGAGTGGGTGCCTCGAGGGCCGTGGAGAGGACCTGCTTTTGCAGCAATTGTGCTGCGCTGCCAGACCTGATCTGGAGACTGCTGTGGGCCCGAACCGAGGGCCTGAAGTGGAGGACACTTTCCCAGCAGAACCATAAGTATTATTATCACGGTCCCCCAATCACTTATTTCTTTTGTCCTGCGGGCCGGACTGCTACCCGGGCCTTCCCCTCGCTTTGAACTGCTTTTGCACCATTGTATACAGTTTTGAGTTTAACAACAGGCCACCTACAGATCTCGCTCTGCTTTGATCGGCCGCTGAGCCACTGTATATAACTATAAGCCTAGTAGAAAGCTAATTAATCTCTGTACCACTGTATATAGCATTGAACCCATTGATATGCCACCTGACAACCCCCCCTTTTTTTTTTTCTCCCTGGTCGGCCTTTTGCACCTCTGTATATAGTTTTAAGCGAACCAGCGGGCCATCCAAGAGTACCCCCTTGTCCCACTCAGCATTTGTACCACTGTATATAGCCTTGGGTCCATTGGGACGCTACCTGGGGCTATCCCTTTGTCTTGACCGGCCTTTATCCCACTGTATATAGCTTGTGGCCTATTGGTGTGCCACCTAGAGGAGCCTTTGTACCACTGTATATAATCCTAGGCATATCAGTGTGACGCCTGGGGACTTCCCCCGGCACTCATCGGCCTCAGTACCGCTGCATATAGTCCCTGGCCTATTGGTGGGCAGTACGGTGGACCTGCTCTCGAGGCCCTAACCATCTACCAATTCTGATTACCTCGAGAAAGTATTCCTACACTTTCCCTGGTTTCGCCTCTCCCGGTGTCCCCCCCGTGTCTATTAGCATACCCCCCGTAGACTCCCCACAGTCGAGGCTCCTTTCACATCACTGTATATGATCTTTTTGAACACTGTAAATACTATGCACGGATTCTTGAAGTGAGCACCGGACCTCTGCTTCAGGCAGGGAAATTTTGTGTAAAGCCTGCGGCTGGGGGAGCCGAGCGCAGTTCATCTCTCATTTCTTTGAACGGGAGGTGCCTGTTCTCTGCTGCCTCCTGCTGGTCATCTGCTGGATTGTTTTCTCCTATCTCCCTCTTACAGCTTTTTCAAGTGGCCAGTATATGCACTTTTCCCCACAGGGCCTCGACCTGCTGACCGGGGCTTGAATTGCTGCTCGAGGGGTTGGAAGCACTAACTTGCACTTTTCACTGTAGAGTCTCCATTCTCTGATAGTCTCTGCGCTTGTAAACCTCTCTTATCTCTATTCACAATGTCTCAAACTACCAGAAAGAGACTAGACCGTTACCTAGAGAAGCAACAACCCTCTAATACTACGAAAAAAAAAAAACAGATCTAAGTCTAAACAGACACAAAATAGCCAGAAAAACAACAACACCCAGGGGTCGCCCCCGAGCTCCCCACTAACCCCAGACCTGCATGGGGATTCGGTCTCTGACACGCCCCTGGAGCGGGGGGGAGATGAGGGCAAGTCCATAGCTAAGGACAAAAGATTTGACGCCATTGCCAACTCTATGACCCAGATCACATCTAATACCACGAGGGTCACGGAGTTAGAGCAAAGGGTCAGTGATTTGGAAGATAAGCTAGACCTCCTCCAAACCAGATCCTCCGCTCAGGAAATGATTATTTCATCTTTAAACATAAAGCATGAGGATCTGGAAAATAGGAGCAGGAGATCAAATTTGCGCTTTATAGGAATCCCGGAGTCGTACAAGACTACCGCATCCCTGACCAAGTTTCTTACACATGACCTCATGCTGGCCCTTGGCCTCCGAACCACTGACTCTAGACACATAGAGCGGGCGCACAGGTTGGGCCAGGAGAGACAGTCGCGCGAGACGCCCTAGACCGGTGATAGCCAAGTACTTTCACTATGCAGATAAAGAGGCGATTCTCGCAGCCTTCAGGAAGCAGAAGGAAGTGACGGTGGAGGGACATAGAATCCTGATATTTCAGGACTTCTCAGCCGCGGTCGCGCAGAAAAGACGAGAATTCGCTCCGGTGTGCAAGTACCTGGCTGACACAGGAATACGGTTCGCCCTCTTATATCCTGCTAAATTGCGGCTGCTAATCAATGGGGAGCCGAGAATATTTGAAAACCCGACACAGGCCAAAAAAGAATTACTACCACTTTCTACTCAGGAGATGCCACCTTGATCTCCCCCTTCATCGCACATAAGTACAGTAGACCCAGAGTTAACACAGTATTTTGGAATTTGAATATGAGCAATTTTAGATTACCTTTGAGCCACTGTGACTATGAAGAGAGTTTTGTTATTGAAACTCAGAGATTGTCATACAATCGTTGACTTTTCTTGCACGATCCTCTCTGTCTTTGAAGTTTATTTGTTTATAGATTTGGTTATACAGTTATCTCCCTCTGATTTTGAGGGATATGGTTATATGATGGAAAAAGGAAAATGGAGGGGAGTGACAGGCAGTTTAATACGGAATAGCATCAGCACCTGTTGTGCAGCAGGAGTCACACCGCCTCCCAGTTCGGGAGCGGAGCTCCTAACTGTATTGCTACTGGTCCATGGAATAAAATGTGGAGGGTGCCTGGGACAACCCCCCCTGTTTGCATTGATTTTCTGGTTTTCTTTGAAGATTAACAATGCACCTATGTTAGATGAGCCCGGCAGATAACCTACCCGCCCACCCTAAATCCCATTTAAAACTGGTTTCCTGGAACGTGGGAGGGCTTAACCACCACCTCAAACGTAGAAAAATTTTGCAACACTTGCGCCACCACACGGCCGATATAGTCCTATTGCTGGAAACACACTGGAAGGAAGGGGAGGAGTGTACCCTGAAAGCACCCTTGATCAATGAGGTGATCGCCACGACATTTAAAAAAAAGCAGAGGGGAGTTGCGATCTTGTTAAGCAAGTGGCTCAGGTACACAATTTTGGAATCAGTCGTTGACCCCCAAAGTAGATACATTATACTGAAGTTAGAGGTTTCGGGACAAGAATATACGTTGGTGAACGTCTATGCTCCCAACACCCCGAACCTCCCCTTCTTTGTAGACTTAACACAACAACTACATGACTATCAAGACACTAAATTGATTGTGGCAGGCGATTTTAATATAGTGACCGATCCTACACAAGACAAATCTAACACAACAGCAAGGGATAGAAGGGGACTGACGACACCATTCAAACACATCTATGACTACCTACCCCTGGTGGACCCCTGGAGGCTTCTCAACCCCTCGGAGTATACTTGTTACTCCAAAGCCCATAAATCCCTATCTAGGATTGACCATATCTTAACTCACGAATCCCTTCTGTCGGAGGTCATGGAGGTAGAGATCAAGCCGATTGCACTCTCAGACCATGCACCGGTCGTGATCTCCCTCTTAATGGAGATCCCCCAGCGCAGATCAACCTTTTGGCGTTTTCCAACGTATTTAGCAGAGTCGGCCGACTTCCGGGAGTTCCTGAGAGGGGCATGGGAAAATTATAAAGATGACAATATCCAACACATAACAGAACCCGTACTTTTCTGGGAGGCGGCAAAGGCAGTTATTAGAGGCCATATAGTGGACTTCGCTTCTCGAAGGAAAAAAGCATTGAGAATGAGACATAAAGAGCTCTATGAGGCAGTCTCGGAGGCTTATAAAACCTATTTACAACTAAATACGGAAGCTGCTAAAAAACAATGGTTAGAGGCCTCACTCATATTAGATACCTTCCTTAGCGCAGAGGCAAAGAAATCAAACTTCTTTCAGAGACACAAATACTACAGATATGGCAATAGGTCTGGCAAGCTCTTAGCAGCAATGACTAACCCCTCGGGCCCCAGAAAACACATTGCCGCCATCAAAAAGCCAGCTTCTGAACAGAACTTCACAAAGACCTCTGAGATAGTTAGATCTTTTGAAGACTATTATAGAAGTGTCTACACTTCTGCGCTGCCAGACCACTCGCTGGTGAGCCCTGTTCTCCAGCAGGCAGAACTGGGGGGATTGTCCGATTCCCAGAGGAGACAGTTGGAGAGCCCGGTCACAGAGGTGGAGGTCACATGGGCAATCCGGCAACTAAAGAACTGCAAGTCACCGGGGCCTGATGGCTACACGGGAGAATTCTACAAAATGCTAGGCCCATTTATTACCCCAATCTTACAGGACTTGTTTAACACAATCCTTCAAAAAGAGGTGGAAATGCCAAACTTCACGGAAGCATATACTACCTTAATTCTAAAACCCCAGAAAGACCCCTTCTTACATTCCTCCTATAGACCCATCTCCCTATTGAACAACGACTATAAACTTTTAGCAAAAATAATGGCGGAAAGACTGCAATCTATCCTTCCTTCCCTGCTTAGTGAGCATCAATTAGGTTTCGTCCGCAATAAACATATCACGCTGGGCATACGGACAGCTATAGCGGCCACCGTTGCTGGCAAGAATTCCAGAGGAATGCTTCTCAGCCTAGATGCCGAAAAGGCATTCGATAAGGTAGAGTGGCCGTGGCTACTGGGTGTCCTGGAGGGAAGGGGGTTTGGAAGACACTTTTTGCACTACATTCGATTCATTTACAACAACCCACGAACCTCCTTATTGATCAACGGGGAGAAATCACGGGAGGTGTGCCTGGCCAGGGGCACAAGACAGAGATGCCCGCTGTCCCCCCTTTTGTTTAACCTGGCTCTGGACCCACTGTTGAGAGCCTTAGAAGCGGAACCGGGGTTTCACGGCATTGGAGTTGGATCCGCGTCAGTGAAGCTTACCGCGTTCGTGGACGACCTGATCTTGTTTATATCTAATCCGAGATCGGCCTTACCCAAGATCTTACAATTGATAGATACGTTTGGCCAGGCCTCGGGCTATTATATAAATCTGAACAAGTCGATGGCTATGTATTTAGGATCCGGTATCAAGCCACGGTGGGGCGACAGATATCCCTTTTCATGGAGCGGGAGTTCCCTGAGATATCTGGGAGTGATTATCCCGAAGAACCCCCTGGAGTTATACTCCCGCAATATTACACCAGCAATAAAGAACTTGGAGAGTGACCTCCGAGGTTGGGCCAAGCTTGGGCTCTCGTTCTTGGGGCGGATACATCTCCTCAAGATGATTGCCTTCCCGAGAATTTTCTTTTATATACAGATGCTTCCGATTCTGCTGGGGACACAGGACATAAGGCATATTTATCGGCTCTTCAGAGAATTCATTTGGGCCAAAAAGATAGCAGGTCTGGGTAGGCTTACGTTGCAACAAGAGGTGAGGAACGCAGGGGTGAACCTCCCGGACATTGAAAGATATAATCAACCGGCCCTCCTATGCGTCTTGAGAGACTGGGTGGGGAATCGCAGGACACATACCAATACGGACTTAGATCAGGCCCTATTAGGTACTATGAGTTTAACCTTCATGATTCATCAACACAAACACCTCCTGCCCCCACAGGTGACACAAAATCCCCTGCTGTTCACGGTTTGGAAGCTGTGGCATACTATCCGCAAGGAGAGAAAATTGAGCTCACACTCCTCTCTGCTTTTGCCGTTGGCTGGAAACCCAGATCTTGCTCTGAGTAATGTGGCAACCACATATGACCACTGGCGCAAGTCTGGCATCACCTCAATCTCTGCGTTGGTAAACAGGGCCCAGAAGAAAATCTTATCTTATGAAGCAGCGAGCCATTTATTCTCCTTTGGGACTCCCCGGGTGTTCCCCTTTATTCAGGCCACCTCTTATCTCAGAAAAATAGTTAGCCGCCTCTCCGACCTCGACTGGTCCAATGATCTAGACTCCCTTTTAGAAGACCCTCCGCGGTTGGTCAACCTTATCAGCGTCAACATATAGAGAGATGCTCCTTCGACAATTCCATTATAATTATGTTTCCCCGCTCCGATCCTTCCGCATGGGCATATCTCAATCCCCACATTGTTTGAAGTGCGATGCGGAATCAGCGGACCTCTTTCACAACTTATGGGAATGCCCCGTGATTATAAAGTTCTGGAGACAGGTATCTCAATACACATCTCAGAACCTGGTAAATTTCATATCCCCCTCACCGGAATGGGCAATCTTTGGGGAACTCATGTTAGAGGGTGTGAGAGTCTCACGGGGAACTAGAAGACTGTTATTGATTATATCTGCGGTCGCACGTAAAACTATTTTGCAGGCCTGGATTCACCCCGAGCCCCCTCAATTTAAAGTCTTTTTGGGGAAACTACAACAGTTCTTTAAATTTGATTGGGTGGATGTGACCTCTCACAAGGAAACTAAGGTCGAATTCTTTTTTTCCACCTGGGAGAGCTTTATTAATCTTTTAACGCCGGAAATCCGAGCCAAAATACACAAAGCCTTTCGGAGGCACTGAGTGGTACCTCAGGAGACTGGTTGAGGGGGATCCACCAGTTATATTAGGTTAGGAGAGGTGGTTTATTGCATGCTCTGTTTGACTTGCCGACATCGGTGTCCTTCTAATCTACGGGAGAAGGTCTGCTATTATCTTTTGATTTGGCCCTTATGGATCAGTGAAGGGTGGGACTAATTGGTGCGTGTGGATCTATATGTTTGACCGGTAGAAATGCTGTAATCAAAGTTTAAATGCTATTCTGATTGTTGAAATTGTTCTGTATGACTGTATCTTGCCTGTCCTCAATAAAAAAGTTTTGAAATAAAATATTCCCCAAATTTACAGACGGCCACAGCAACACACTGAAAGGGGGACCGCAGCCAAAGACACCCACGCGCCCGCCGCTACAAAGTGTGAAGCCGCACGGGTAGCGGCAGGCGCGTGGGTGTCTTTGGCTGCGGTCCCCCTTTCAGTGTGTTGCTGTGGCCGTCTGTAAATTTGGGCAGTATCACCTTGATTCATGCTGGCACAGTTTTTATAGTGCGCTATTTGGCTATATATGACCACCTGTTGTATTGGCTCTGTATCTGGGAGTTGTTGTGGGGATAGATTTCTATTGACACATTTAGGTTTAGGTATAACATGTATTGTTTGATAATATAGGAATTGTTTAGCACTTGGCACTTTATATAGTTGTTCTTATGATATTGTGCATTATCATTGGCTTAATATTGTATTTGTATCATGATTACCTTTTGTATATAGATGTTTTGCACTTTATATAATATTTTTTATGCGCACAGGTGATTTTTTTCATATTTTTATTTTAAAGAATCCATATTGGGTCCTTTTTGTGCCGGCACAAAAAATACCATTTTGTGAGTACTCACCTGTAAAATGGATATTGTCAGTGTGTCACACACCCCGCTTCCCCTTTAATTCTGACAATAGGGTTATCCTCCAGCAGGAGGCGACGTTGCAGAGTTGCAGAGTTGAAAAACGAGCCCCTCCCGGTCTACATGTACCTGGGACCTCCCACTTAACACCCAGTGAATTCATACAGCAGTAAGACAAGGTACCAGGAAATCCAACGGTAACCCTCAAAATAAAATAAAGGAAAGCTTCACCATATAGGAGGATCCAGGATACCAAAAAAGGGCGGGTGAAGCGGGGTGTGTGACACACTGACAATATCCATTTTACAGGCGAGTACTCACAAAATGGTATTATTCTCAGTGTGTCACACACCCCGCTTCCCCTTTAATTCTGACGATAGGGACATCCAAAAGCAGTGTCCACAAGGGGTGGGTATCCGACAGCAAAATGAAGCATACCTTAAACGACTGCAGTCTGCAGAACCTTGCGGCCAAGCAAAGCATCCGCTGAAGCCCGCACATCAACCTTGTAAAACTTAGAAAAAGTATGAACGGAAGACCAAGTAGCAGCCTTACAAACTTGTTCAACAGAAGCCTGGTGCTGAAAAGCCCAAGATGCTCCAACAGCACGAGTAGAATGAGCAGTGATACGAAAAGGGGGAACCTTCCCCTTGGCTGAATAGGCCCCAACAACCGCCTGACAAATCCATTTGCTAATGGAAGACTTAGCCGGAGCAAAACTCTTCCTAGGCCCACAGGGCACAACAAAAAAGGCATCAGTGTTACGAAAAGGAGAAGTAGTAAGCAAATAGTACTTAACGCAGCGTACCACATCCAAACAATGCAAAACCCTCTCCTTGTCATTCTTAGGCTTAGGACACAAGGAGGGAAGAACAATATCCTGATTCAAATGAAAAGCAGAAACAACCTTAGGAAGAAAGTCCGGTTTGAAACGAAAAAACCACCTTGTCCTAATGCCTCTCAAAGTAGGGCGCCTGAATCGACAAGGCCGCCAACTCCGAAACACGCCGAACCGAAGTGATAGCCACCAAGAAGGCAATCTTCTGAGTCAAGGTAGAAAGAGCAATATCCTGCAAGGGCTCAAAGGGAGGAGCCTGAAGAGCAGAAAGAACCAAGTTCAAGTCCCAAACAGGGAGCAATGGCTTCCTGGGAGGCCGCACATGCGTAACCCCCTGGAAAAAAGTTTTGACTAAACGATGAAGCGCAAAAAGGCTTCTGAAAAAAGATAGACAAGGCAGAAACCTGCCCTTTCAAAGTACTCAGCTGGAGTCCAGCCCTGATTGCAGAAAATCCAAAATCCTGGAAACTGAAAAGACCCTACAAGGCAGAGATCAAAGCTCACACCAAGCGATATAAGCTCTCCAAGTCCTATAGTAGATGGTAGAAGAAGACCTCTTCCGGGCACAGATAAGAGTCTTAACAACCGAGTCAGAAAGACCCTCCTCCTTCAAAATGAAGGTTTCAGCAGCCAAGCTGTCAAACCCAGCGTTGGTAAATTGGGGTAACACAGCCGACCCTGAGTGAGCAGATCGGGCCGAAGAGGCAGAACGATCTGATCCACCGCCAGCCGAACGATGTCTGCGAACCACTCGCCTTGGCCACCTTGGAGCCACGAGAATGGCGGACACCCCTTCCAGAGCCAGCTTCCGTACCACCTTGCCTAGCATGGGTATCGGAGGAAAAAGGTACAGAAACCCCAGTTCCCCCCAGCTCAGAGACATGGCGTCCACCACCAGAGCCAGAGGATCCTGGGAGAGCCACACGAAGGTCGGAAGCCTGCAATTGTGACGAGAGGCAAACAGGTCCACCTCCGGTGTCCCCCACCGGAGAGACAGAGACTCATAAACTTGAGGATGGAGAGCCCATTCCCCCAGACGGGAAGAGCACCTGCTCAACAGATCTGCTTCCGTTTTCCACACCCGGAATGTAGACTGCCGAGAGACAAGGAACATGGGCCTCCGCCCAGGTCAGGATCAGGGACACCTCTCTGAGGGCACCCAGACTGTGAGTCCCTCCCTGATGATTGATGTAAGCAACTGCTGTCCGATTGTCCGAGCGAACCTGAACCGGAAGGCCCAGAACATGCTGAGTCAAATGAAAAAGAACTAGACGAATGGCTCTCAGTTCCAGAACATTGATGGGCAAGTGGGCCTCTCGAGGTCCCCACTGCCCCCGAAACTGAAGATCCTTCCAGAATCCCCCCCATCCCGAAAGACTGGCATCCGTGGTGACGATTTCCCAAAGAGGAGTCAGAAAAGACCTGCCCCTCAAGAGATTGGTCGAGACCAACCACCATTGAAGGGACTGCCGGACCCGGGAGGACAACTGGAAGGGCCGATCCAACGACCGTGGTCGCCGGTCCCAAGACGCCAACAGATGAAGCTGAAGCGTCCTTGTGTGAAATTGAGCAAAAGGAACTGCCTTGAAAGAGGCAACCATCAACCCTACCAGTCTCATCCCCAGACGGATGGACAGTCGAGGATTGGAAAGAAGGAACCGAGCCAATTCCTGAATCAGACAAATCTTGGATTGAGGCAGAAACACCCTGTGTTGATAAGAATCCAACCGCATTCCCCAGAAAGGACGCCACCCTGGCCGGGGCGAGGGAGGACTTGGGATAGTTGATCACCCAACTGAAGCTTTCCAGCGTGGAGACCACCGTCCTGGTGTCCGTCTCCGATTGATTGAGAGAAGGAGCCATGATGAGAAGGTCGTCCAGATAAGGTACGATGCGAATGCCTTGAGTTCTGAAAATGGCCATCACCCCTGCCAGCACCTTGGTGAACACTCTTGGAGCCGAGGTAAGGCCAAACGGAAGTGCCACGAATTGAAAATGCTGATCCTCCATCACGAACCGAAGAAAACGTTGATGAGCCTGGCAGATGGGAACATGAAGGTGTAGCGATAACCCTTATCGCCGGAGGGCTTCACCGCCCGAGACGTCCTTTTCCCAATCGTAAGAGGTGCTGCTGGAATTCCAGAGTCGTCCGTGAGGAAACAGGGCTAGTGAATTGTAATATAGCGTTTCCCCCAATAAGAGACAGAACTTCAGTATTGAGGGTTAAGGTGAAGTGTACTTTATTAGTGAAAAAATATCTGCCCCTATTACTGGCAGACACCTAAGAGCGACTCCCACTGAGTCCTCTACCTGGGATTACCTTATTTGTCTGTAGACCAGAGTTACCTTCACACTTCGGAATTCCGGAGCCCACACCAAGCGCAAGAAAGACACATAACAGCTATTCTCGGTGTGAACTGTTTATTTTAGCGTGGGTTACAGCATAAAAAGCAAAATCAAGACATAGGCGGGGAAAAGGCAATAGACTATCCCAATCAGTTCTTGATTGGTTCAATTATGTCAATATATTGATGTCCGGGGTGTGTATGGGGTGTGTATAAGGTGTGGCCATACATTGGTTCATGGCACGTCATTACACGTGAGGGAATATTCCAAGAACCAACCTAACCAAGGACTTCTCAGGAAACAGTTGTTTGGGTTCTCTACCAAGGTTTTCACAGGAAAGAATTGTTATGTTCTCATGTTCTTGTGGCCAACACATTCCTAGCACCCAGATAACGGACACTGCACTGTTCTCACAGTTTGAACCTTAAAGCGACAGTTTTCTAAATGTAAGCCTTGTAGCAGCCATTTTGTTACCAAGCCTTGCAGCAGCCATTTTGTTACCTCAGCACCCTTTCAATTAGTGCCACACTGTGCCTTATATGCAAGGCTCCATGCAAGGGGACCTCCCCCGTGGAGCTGATGGAGGACTGCATGACAAATACACTGACCAATAGCAGCAGGGCACACAATCCCTCAAGTCTGCCGGTGACGCAATCAGCAACACAATAGACGTCTGTAACACACTCAATCAGAACAATGCCATTGTCTGTGACGTAATCAATCAACACAATGGCAGCCTGTAATACAATCCAAACTACAATGACATTGCCTGTAACAGTATCAAAATACAATGACATTGTCTGGAACCTAATTAAGAAAAGGCCAGTGAATGACCCGGTGGGCAATGGAATAGTGATGACATCCAAAAGGCAGAGCGTCTGTCACAGAAGGTAAGCCTCCTTTATGTCTATGGACGTCATGAAGTCCCCCTGCTGAAGAGAACTGATGGCCGATCGCAGAGTTTTCATGCGAAACTTCCGTGTACGGATGAACCTGTTGAGGAACTTCAGATCCAGAACAGGGCGAACCGACCTGTCCTTCTTGGGCACTGTGAAGAGATTGGAGGCCCACTTCCAAGTGCGGCACCGGCCGGATGACCGCCATTTCCAGAAGATTCTTCACCGACGCCAGGAGCCCTTGCGCGGCCAAAGGATCGGTGGGCACCAGAGACCGGAAAAACCGTGAAGGAGGGCGAGACTTGAACTCCAGCTTGTAACCGGACGACACCACCTCCCGGATCCATCTGTCCGGAACCTCCTGGTCCCAAAACTGGGAGGAGTGACGCAATCGTCCCCCCACCCGCATGGGTGAGGGCACCCCCTCATTGCTGAGCGGGCTTGCCAGCAGGCTTGGGCTTGGCGCCCCAGGACTGACCAGGATGGCCACGGCCCCTCCCCCGGGTCCAACCTGTACCCCTGGTAGCGGGAAAGGAGGCGCCTCTGCCCGCTCTGGCTCCCCGAAAGGAGGGACTAAAAGAAGCCGCTCCCGGAAAGGAACGACGTGGCCTCTTGCATTGAGGCAACCTACCACCCTTGGTAACTGAATCCAATTTGTCGCCAAACAGGCGCAAACCCACAAAAGGAAGAGCTGTAAGCGACTTCTTAGAGCTAAAGGCCGCCGTCCACTGACGTAGCCACACCGACCGATGAATAGCAACCAGCAGGGCCGCGGTCCTGCTACACATCGCAAGTGTATTGTCCTGGGCGGTCATGACAAAGGAAATAAACGACTCACACTGTTTGAGAGAAAATAACTCATCACAAGTGGGATCAAGATCTGCGTACAAATCTCTAACAATGGACCTGACAGCCATCAAAAGAAGCGCCGAAGCACAAACCGGCTGCAGTGCCGATCCAGCACTGATAAAACCATGGCGAGCCAATTGATCAATCCGACGATCCTCACCATCCTTAATGGTAGTAGTGTCAGGGGAGTGCAACACAGCCGTGTTAGACAGCCCCAACACGGGGCATCGACGTCAGGGGAAACAGACCAAAGCTTCACCAAATCCTCCGGAAAGGGATAACGCTTATCCCAACTAGGAGGAACTCCAACAAGGCGCGTAGGCTGTTCCCATTCCTTAAGGACAACCCTCACAAAGTGTTGTTGTCTGGGAAACACCAAACGCGGCTTAGGCACATCAAACAACTCACCCTTTGGCGGGGGGGGCCGCCTCAGGCGGATCCAAGGCCAAAATCTCAAACATTTGAGCCAAAATGGAAGGAGTGTCAAGGAACACCCCCGCAGCCTGATCGCCAGCGGTACCAAACAATTGCTGGTCTGCAGGCTCGTCCGACTCCTCTAGGAGCTCCTCCTCCTCAGCCGGGGGACAATCGGACCAATCCAACACTTCCAACACCTCATCCTCCGGAACAAGCGACGCCGGAGAAAGGTGCTTCCGCTTAGCCGTAGCCTTCTGAGCCACCACGGTGGAAAACATCTTCTCGAGGCTGGCTAACCGTGCGCACACCTCGGATTGCGAATCCCCACCTTTGACAACGTCACACGGGATCCGGAATAGGTGGGGGGGTGTAGGAGATGACGGAGGTTGCGAGGAGCCAGAAGCCGGAGTGCCGGACTGGCGCGCAATATTCCGCTGTGCACATGGAATACATATTATGACATCATCGCCTGGGAGCAGAGCCCCACAACCCCCACACAGCCTGGATAGCCCCGAAGAGCCGTTTCCGGTAATGTCGGAAGCCTCCATATGGTGAAATTATGGCATTCGCAATAACCCAGGGATTTACGCAATAAGCAACCCGGGATGCCCCTTTTATAATTAAAAGTCCCGGGAGTGGGAGGATTTTAAACAATAAGACTAGCCAGGTATATCAGACCGGGAGACCCACCGCAGCGCGGGAATCCCCGGACCTGTAGTAAAGAGACCACAATCGGCCTCCAGAAAATACAAAAAGATATGCAGCAAGCAAACACACACATACAGACACTATACATTAAATACACAAGGTATACTGGCAATCACATACATATATATATATATATACCTAAAAATATAGATAACAACATGCAGCCCTCTATACTCCCAATGGGCATAATAAAAAGTGCACCAGCACAGTAATGAGCCAGTGCAACCAATCATAGGGTTAATTACATCCATATGAGCCAAAACAACATAGGTATATATAAATGCATGAAACATGTCCCAGAACCATGCTTGATAACAGACATAATGGCATAGCAATACTTGCACATCAGCCTCCCAGAGCCCTCCTCAGCAGAACCCGGACAGCAGGCAGGCAGACTCCGGAGCAAGGAAGACGAAGGACGGGCCGGACAAAGCGCGCAAAGCGCTCCGGCCCCGCCCCCCGCTCACGCCAGCACAGCGCGGGCCACGTAGAAACGCGGCCCCGCCCCCTAGAAGACGGCACCACGGCTTCGCAAAAATGGCGACGCCGTACGAACGAGGCGGGTGCCAGAAAAAAGGCACCCCGCCCGCAAAAAACTAGAAACCAGTGCAACCAAATTCATACAACCGAAAAGGAGCCCCCGCAGCCCGAGGATACCTGCAGACTAGACCGCAGCGCCGGCCCCATAAGCTGCCATCATACACACTCACCATCTAGTCAGAAAAAGCCAGTATAGACACCCCACAAACGCCACTCCCCCCCCCCCACGCTAAGGGAGAAGGGACCAGGCGGGAGAAGGCAGGCTAAAGGGGGGACGGGGCATCCCAAATCCGGATCACCGGCCGGATAACCGCGTTGCCCAACGCGTGGGGACGAGCGGAGGAGATAAGCTCCTAGGCACCATGAGGTGCCGTCTACCATTGCCCAGCCAGCAGCCTAGGCTGGGAGGCTTCCAATATCCTTAACAAGTATACAAAGCAAGTAGCTGGACAGAAATAGACCATGGGGGGGTGCCGGGTTTTGACCCCGGCTACCTGCAAGCAGGAGACTTCTTTCTTCTGTCTTGTCGCATCTTTCAGAGAGAAAACACTGGGTGTTAAGTGGGAGGTCCCAGGTATATGTAGACCGGGAGGGGCTCGTTTTTCAAGACTTCTCTCTGCAACGTCGCCTCCTGCTGGAGGATAACCCTATCGTCATAATTAAAGGGGAAGTGGGGTGTGTGACACACTGAGAATATACTTGAGGGTGGAGGCCAGGGGCATGAAGGAGACGCACACGCTGACCTGGGCGTGGATTACAGAGATAATCGCTTATCCTCCGAAGCACCATAGACAGTGATTGGCCACGCGCTTCTGCTTCCTTCCATCCTAATCCTCTTGTCCCCCCTTGTCCCTCCCCCCCTTCCTTGAGTCTCTCTAGTTCTTTCTCCAATTTCTCCTCTATCTCTATTTCTTTCTTCGTTCTCATTGGAGGTCTGCAGGGGACATGGTAAGCTCTGCCCGCTCCCGCTCGTATCATTTCTGTCCTGATAGGATCTGATGATCCGTAATTGGGGCGGCCCACTGGACCCCCAGACTGGCCCCACATGTGGACCGTGGCTTTGAGTTGAAGGCTAGGCTGGCAAGATTATCATTACCCATGGGGTCAGAGTATGGTTTGATACACCATAATGTGAAGCTGAGGGTCGGGTGGGGGTGGGGGTGGGGGTCGATTCCGTTTTGAACGTTACTGTTTCTGATGTGCTTTAGCTGAACCTGCAGACCGACATGCCTATGTTGGTTATCATTCCTGTCATTGTTATCTTGCTATGTTTTGATGTACACTGCTAACCTTGAAAACCTGAATAAACTTATAAATGTAAAAAAAAAAAAAATACTTGAGGGTGTATATATATATATATATATATATATATATATATATATATATATACAGATCCACTCAATTTCCATCTATATACTTACTTTATTTATATAATGGGTACACAGCACACAGATCCTTTATAATATTATTTTGATTACTTGGATTATGATGGTTGTATTCATTGGTAATGATATGAAGGGGGACTGGCCTTGTTTTTAAATGTCTTGTGTAGTATAGTTGTCTTTAGATGTTTTTTAAGATTAGTCATGTATAAATAAAATGAAATATTTTTGAAGATATATGTATGCAAATTATTATTATTTTTTGGTGCTCCACATAGGGAGGGAGGTGTGGTCTTTCATGTCCACACCATATAGAGTTGTAATATCCATAGTGGGTGTGAGCACAAGCAATTTGATAGGAAGTGCACCCCACTATAATAATCACATAGTGGTTGAAAAACCCTTAAAAATGCCCCCAAAAATGGTGTGGGGGTCCCCCCTACCCAGCCAGCTTTTGTGACCTCACCTTGCAAGGCTACAAACTCGCATAGCCTTGTGGCCCCGGGCTCTTCTGCCCCCCTCTGGGCTTGGGGAGGCAGGTAATGGGGGGGTGGAGGTTAATAGCAACAAGGCTTGGGTGTCTCATGGATCCCTTACCAGTTTACAAAGTGCTAAATGTAGAAAAAAACACCACACACCCTATAGAAAAATGACATTAGAGCAGTAGTCCTCAAACTTCCTCCTCAAGGGCCGAGACAGGCCAGGTTTTGCAGCTCTCCATGCTACTCCACAGGTGAATTAACTGGTGCTCAGACAGAGCTATAGCCCTAATTATTACATCTGTGCATCAGCACAGAGAGCTGCAAAACCTGGCCTGTCTCGGCCCTTGAGGAGAAAGTTTGAGGACTACTGCATTAGAGGATCCCATGCCCCTTACTCCTCTCTTCAGCGATCATCGCATCTGACAGACAGACCAGAGTGGGATGACATCAGCGGTATGACATCATCCTCCCCACACCCAAGAAGGCGGGGCTAGAGCAGCAACGGCAGGGAAGGCGGGGTGGAGAGGGCCTGTCGGGGCCCTCTCCCAAAGCCAGAAGAGCACGGGGGGTGGAAAGGAGGCCTCCAGGTGAAGAGGAGACCCGGCCAGATCAAATGAGGGGTCAGGTGAGTGTTTTTTTTACTATTTTTTTTTTTTTTTTACTGTAGCAGGGGAGCCATGCACGTAGATTTTGTGCTTGGCACTTAAAAGGAGTGGAAGCAAGCACGTAGAAACTACATGCTTGCCACTGAAAGGGTTAACAAAGTTCCATGCCCATAGCTGGCCAGAGAAAATGAAAGTCCTGGCATTTTCAAATTTTAACAAGGAAATAAAGCTAGGTAAAATCATGCATATGATTGCACGTTCCTACTTTAAGCAGTCTGCAGGATCCATCTCAAACCAAAGAATGGGTTTTCAGGGGACCTACTGCTAGCATCTAAGCTGCTGTAAGATGCCACTTCCACAGTTACCAGGGATGCATTTTGTCCGAGAGACTTTAACTAAGGCTGAAGTAGAAATGCAAAAAGAGAATTAAATACGTTTACCTTTAGATGAATCTACACCTTGGGGAAAAAGTGTACTAATATAAAGTGTACGATCGGCTATTCCTCCGCTTTCCAGCTCCCAATAGTAGCGTGATCACATATTCAGCCTAGGAGAACAGCAAATACCTGTGTATCATCTTATTACACCCAAGATTAGGGAATAATCACTTGATCGAGCCTAGTGTGCTTGTACACCGAATGTGATGTACACACGCCATCTTAGTACACCCAGAACTATCTGGACGTGGCCTTGTACAAATTAGAAATTAACAAGTGTTTATTTAATATAAAGCGGAACAAAACCCATTTGGGTGGACCCTGAAGTCTAATAGATTCCAGGACTGGCTGCTGGCCTCCCTCCAATGTGCCCCAAATTGGGATGCCCTGCTGTGTGAAACCCCCTGGGGCATGCATAAACACTCTACTTTCAGCACACCAATGGCACATGTGCGGGCTCTTGTCCAATAATAGCTGTCTGCAATGACTATGTCATTCGGCAAATGACTCACATTGTTGTCAATGGGAAGCATGTGCTGCCACATCCCCGGCAGCGTCCCACTCCAGATAGTCAATAGTAATTCTACTCAATGAGAGCTGTTCACCAAATTACATAGTCATGGCAGATGGCTCTCATTGGAGAGAGACTGCGTATGCACCACTGGAATGAGGAAAAGGTGGGTGAAAAGTGGCTGTCTGAGAGGTTTCACACAGCGGGGCATTCGTATTTGAAATGCTTGGGTGAATAGAGCAAAACCCAGTAACGGCAAAATTCCAAAGTTTTGTTCCACTTAAAATTCAATATCCCCCTGAAAGTCAATCTAGACAGAGGCAAAGAAGATGCTTCCTGGTGGGGGAAGTGCAGAGAAGCCGCTGACCAGTATGTAGTAATATTAAACTTTATTTTGTGTGTGTGTGTGTGTGTGTGTATTTTTTTTAAGTTACTTAGGGTTCACATGGTCACAGGATTGGCATGTCACCTGCCGGCACTGGTGGGTGACATGGCAGTACCCCAGCCAGATGACCCACATCCCCCTCTTGGGGCACAGGTGGTGCAGAAGAGCGGGGGAGAACAACCAACCCTTCTAAAGGGTAAAGGGGTCAGGCCAGTTGGCTCTTGAGCCCTGGGTTACCAGCCCTTATGCAATCTTATGCCAGTGCCCGGGCTGAGTAGTTTGGTGGGGTATAATTATATATGGTGGGAATACGATAAAAAAATCATTCCTGCATCATTTAGATTAAAACAAAAACATGTTGACATTTTCTTTGTTTCTTTTTAAATGAAAAAATACACAACTTTGAAAAACTTTGCATAGAAGGAGAGTTCTCTCACAGCTTTCTTGCATGTTGGTACCTAGAAAAGCAACTGAGTTCAGGGCTGTCAGGGCAGGGGTCCAGAAATCTGGCACCGAGGTCTGCATTCAGACCACGGTCCGCCAGTTGAGTACCTCTGCTCTACGGAATGGTGAATTGATTTAAGTAGCAGCCAAAGCCACTCTCTCTCAAGACTGGGGTGATGACTCAGCCTGTATCAGAGGGTCCACCACAGACGCCTGTTCTTATGAGTAGGGTAGTCTGGATGCCTGAAGACACGGTATATGTGTACCTGCCCGTATCCCAGGATCTGACCCTTTAGTCTGCCAGATGTGTGTAAACTGGCATAGACATCCCCTCACCCGACAAAGTAGGTGCATCCCTACATGCCTGAGAGTTCTTAGGGTCCAGCTGGTATTTGGGGTGCCATGGAGATTTAGATTTACTGCCACCCTTTTCCTTAAAGGCAGCCTTTAAAAATTTGAACTTTTCTCACTGGACATCTTTTTGCAAAGGCGTACAGCCTTTGCAAAAAGATGTCCAGTGAGAAAAGTTCAAATTTTTAAACACTCACTTTTATTATGTCTCTATATCATCCATAAAAAGCAACCCATTTCACCTTAAAAAGTGTGCATGACAGCTTTGGAAACGTCAATGCATTTCGGGCAGATCTTAATCAGGACAGGCCTTAATTAGATCTCGTCCTTAATCATCCCATACTCCATTCTCTGAGGGTGTATATTCAGACTTCCGAAATGTCAGAAACCAAGGACCACGTCGAGCCTGTTGCAGTAGTCTACTTTTACCGCCTATGACTTGTTTTACCAAATCCTCAAGTTGTTCTTCAAAAAACGCAATTCTGTGAGTACTCACCTGTAGAATTGTTTTTTTCTGGGAATCCATTCCAGACACTCCTTACACTTGGGGATTACCTCCTTGCCGATTGGATGACTGCAAGACAAAAAAGGCATGGCCCCTCCCGGCCCCATAAGTAGCAGCTGCCTCCTAACCTAGATCAGTACTTAAAAAGCAGAAGGGAGGCCAGGAGGCCCTAAATAGGAGTCCATGTTACTTCACACAAACTCCGCCAGAATACTCTAAAAAAAAAAAAAAAAAAAAAGTAAATAAAGCTCTCTTGTAAGATACTTACCTGGCGCCTCCGCTCTGTCCCGGCCGCCTCGTCGTCGCTTCCCCTCGCTGGGGCTCCGGCTTCCGCCCCCTGCTCTGCGGCGGCGGCTGCTGGTGTCCCCGGCGGCAGCGTCAGCTCTGCAGCGTCTGCCGGCGCATCCACCCGCCTCCGGGCTTCATCCTGGTGCGTTCTTTTCTAAAAAGTTCACTTCCGCTGATTGTAATTATGACATTGGGAATCGGGAACTCTTGGCGGTTAAATTAGCCTTTCAGGAGTGGAAACACTGGTTAGAAGGGGCTCAGTTTCCAGTTACAGTCTTCACGGACCATAAAAATTTGGAATATATCCAATCAGCAAAAAGGTTAAACCCTAGACAAGCTCGATGGTCTCTGTTCTTTTCCCGGTTTAACTTCACCATTACCTACAAACCTGGGCCGAAGAATGTGAAAGCTGACACTTTGTCACGAAGTTTTTCCTCGACTAGCTTACCAGAGGGAAGAAACTTACCCATTCTGCCTCAACACTTGGTGGTGGCTGCTATCCAGCCGGAGCTTTCCGACCTGAATCAGTTTCAGTCTGAGTCTCTGCCTGGTAAACCAGTCCATGCCCAGTTTGTGCCCATGTCTCACCATGCTGCCATTCTACTGCAATTTCATGCTTCTAAGACTGTAGGTCATCCAGGAGTTAGGAAGACCATTTCCTTGTTGTCCCGTCATGTTTGGTGGCCATCTTTTAGAAAAGACGCTCGAGATTATGTGCAGGCCTGTAAAGTCTGTGCCCGGAGTAAGACTCCAAGACACTCTCCTGAAGGTTCCCTGTTACCTTTGTCTATTCCTTCCCATCCCTGGACTCATCTCGCCATGGATTTCATCACCGATCTTCCACCATCCCAAGGGTTTACCGTCATCTGGGTGGTAGTCGACCGGTTCAGCAAGATGGCTCATTTTGTCCCGTTAAAAAAGTCACCCACAGCTCAAGATCTTGCTCAACTTTTTTTAACTCATATATTTAAATTCCATGGGATCCCGGAGGATGTGGTGTCCGACAGGGGGGTTCAGTTTGTCTCTCGGTTTTGGAGGGCTTTTTGTGCCAGGTTGGGATTCACGGTCTCCTTGTCCTCAGCATTTCACCCCCAGTCTAATGGGCAAACAGAGAGAACCGACCAATCCTTGGAACAATACCTGCATTGCTTTGTTTCCGATGTCAAGACGGATTGGTTATTGTTTCTTCCATTTGCAGAGTTCGCCTTGAATAATGCCACTCACTCTTCCACTGTGGTATCGCCGTTCCGTTGTGTTTTAGGTAAAGACCTGAAATTTTCTGCTTTGTCGGACCTACCCTCTAGCGTGCCCTCACTCGAGGAATGGGTGTCCCAATGGCCGGATCGTAGCCGGTCAAGTAACCCTGATTATGCGGTTGGGGAGCTAGTCTGGCTTTCCACCAAGAATTTGGCTTTACGTCAACCTTCTGCCAAGCTAGGCCCAAGGTTTATTGGTCCTTTTCCTGTTTGGCAGAAAATTAATCAGGTTACTTACCATCTAGATCTTCCGCCCTCTATGAAAGTTTGTAATTCTTTCCATGTGTCCCTGTTAAAGTCTAACGGTATTGAGCCAGATGCTTCCCCGGCGGCCATTTTGGTTGATGGGCAACAAGAATTCGAAGTAGCTTGGATTCTAGATTCATGCCTCTTCCGAAATTCTCTCCAGTATTTGGTAGATTGGAAGGATTACGGCCCGGAAGAGAGGTCTTGGGTCCCGGCCAGAGAGGTCCACGCAGGGAGGTTGGTTAGGAAATTCCACAGGGAGAACCCTCAGAAACCCGGGTTGGAGGGTCCAAAGGCCTCTCCTCAAGGGGGGTAATGTAAGATACTTACCTGGCGCCTCCGCTCAGTCCCGGCCATCCTCCGTCCTCCGGCGGCACAGAGGACGGCCACCTCGTCGTCGCCCCCCCTTGCTGGGGCTCCGGCTTCCGCCCCCTGCTCTGCAGCGTCTGCCGGCGCGTCCTCCCCCTCCTCCCCGGGGGGCGCGTCCGGCAGACAGTCGTGTGCACGAGCACGTTCTAGTTATGTCCCCCGGCGGCGCTGCTCCCAGCGCATCCGCCGGAGGCAAGTTTAAAGGGACCTATCCAGGTCCAGGGGGGGGGTCCTCCGGGTAAATAAACCCAGGGACTGGACAGCCTGGCTGGTCAGGGCGGTCCAGTCCCTGGGGGGCTCCTATCAGGAGCAGAGTTTAAGTATGCACCAATCACTACATACACCCATCTGACATCCCCCTTTTCCCATTGGCCAGTTCTCCCTTAAAAGTGTCCTTGCCCTGACCATCGGTGCCCGTTATAGCCATTATTAGCTTGGGTGTGCTCTTGGAATTGCGTTTAGTGTGTTTTTGATCCGGCTCCGTCTTTGACCACTCCTGGCCGCTGCCCGCACCGACTATCTGCCTGTCTGACCACGTCTCTGCTTCACCCCTTTGATACCGCGCTTTGGTGACCACCCGGCTTTGACCCCTGCTTGTCTTGACCATTCTCCGTCTAACCCCTTGGATACCGTGCCCTGTGACCACCCGGCTTTGACCCCTGCCTGTCTCAACCATTCTTGCCTAAAACCTGCTGGACTCGACGTTTCGGACTCAGCCCGTCTGAACTTCCAATTTGGAATACCCCGCTGTTCACCTGTCTATACCATAAGCCAGCAATCTTTGCGCCAGTAAGTCCTGGGGGCAACCGAGTCTGGAGAGGCATAACCCGTGTCTCCAGCAAGCGGGGGCTTGTCTATAGGCACAAGAGGCGGTGGAGATTGGGGATTGTTGGCTTATGAAAGAAGGGTGTCCGGCGATCCCTGACATCTCTCTTCTTTTCTTCTTTTGTTTTTATTTTTTTTTTATTTTTCATGCCAATGAAATAAATGGACTAAACACCATCAAAGAAACATCAAAAGATAAATCGTGACCCGAACACGGTTGGGCCGGAGTGTCTGCAATGGATTCCCAGAAAAAACAATTCTACAGGTGAGTACTCACAGAATTGTGCTTTTTCTTCCAATCCATTCCAGACACTTCTTACACTTGAGATCTCCAAAAGCAGTGCCATCTCTGGGGGGGATCCCCAGCGCAGAACAGCAGGTAGTTCATCTCACTACCGCCTGAAGAATCTTTCGACCAACAACAGCATCAGCTGAGGCTCTAACATCCACCCTGTAAAACTTGGTGAATGTATGAACCGAAGACCAGGTGGTAGCTTTGCAAACCTGTTCCACCGAAGCCTGATGCTGAAAAGCCCAGGAAGCACCAATGGCCCTAGTGGAATGGACCCGAAAAGGGGGTTCCTTCCCCTTGGCCGGATGTAAACTGCCAAGATGCAGGGAACATTCTCCTCTGCCCAAATCAGAATCCGGCATTAGCAATGACTGCACTTGGACAGCCTGTCCCTTTAAACTGGGGGTCAGATACTGAAGCAATAGCCGGATTGCTCTTAATTACAAAATATTTATGGGAAGCGGATTCTCCTTCGACCCCCACTGTCCCCGGATCTTCTGGGTCTGCCAGATACCCTCCCAGCCTGTGAGACTGGCATCCGTGGCAACAATCTGCCACTGCGGTGTCATAAAATACCTGCCTACAGACAGATGTAGAGGGTCCATCCACCACAGGAGAGATTGCCTGTCCCAGGGTGTCAGAACAAGGACTTGATCCAATGACTGCGGGAATCGATCCCAGCTTGCCAACAAATTTAACTGAAGAGGCCTCATGTGAAACTGGGCAAAAGGCACGGCCTCGAAGCAGGCCACCATAAGGCCTACTAGTTTCATCCCTAGCCAAATGGTCGGCTGCCGGCAGGCCAGTATGGACTCTATTTGATTCCGAATTAACAGAGCCTTCTACTCTGACAGCAACACCTTGACCTGAACTATGTCCAGAGTCATTCCTAAGAAATTCCTTACTGGTGCCGGAGTGATATGGGACTTCGGATAATTAATCACCCAGCCGAACTCTTCGAGAGTTGATAGGACCGACTGCGTATCCTTCATAATCTGCTGAGGAGACCGGGCTGAAATTAAGAGATCATCCAAATATAGAAGGATGCATATCCCCTGGCTTCTGAAAATGGCCATGAGACCTGCCAAGACCTTGGTGAATACTCTTGGACCCGAGGATATCCCGAATGGAAGTGCCACAAACTGGAAATGCTGGCCTTCCAGGGCAAACCTCAAGAATTGCTGATGCCCTGGAAAAATCGGAACATGAAGATACGTGTCCCTTATGTCTTTTGTAGTCATAAGATCTCCGAGCTGAATCGATGTTACCGCTGACCTCAGTCGCCATACGGAAATGTTTCACCCTTTAAACCCTTTAAGTCTAAAATGGGAGGAATTGACCCATCCTTCTTGGGAATCGTGAACAGGATGGAGTAAAACCCCTGACCTTCCTCCTGAAAGGGTACCTGACAAATTACCCCTTTTTGAAGAAGATGCTGAAAAGAGGCTCTCAGGGCATCTGCCTTTGACTGGTTCCGGGATGCCCCTGACCAAAGGAACCTTGCGGGCGGTCTGGCTGCAAACTTGATCTTGTAGCCTGATGACACCACCTCTTGGATCCAAAGATCCGCCACATGGCGTCTCCAGATAGGAGTACAATGCAAGAGCCGTCCCCCCACCTGCTCGGGTGAGGGCGCCCCCTCATGCTGAAGTGGGCTTGGCTGGAGGTTTGGGCCTACTCCTCCAGGCCCCTCCTACCCTATTACGAGCTCTGCCTCTGCCCCAAAAATCTATACGGGAGCAAGGACGGAGGGCACCTCTGCCACTCCGAAAGGGCCGATATGATGAAGGCCTCTGAAAAGGCCGAGTCACCCTCTTCCTCTGAGGAAGTTTGCCATCCTTGACCATACGGTCCAGCCACTCTCCAAAGAGTCTGCTCCCTAAAAAAGGTAGATCCGTAAGAGCTTTCTTAGCAGCGGCATCCGCCGACCATTGTCTTAGCCATAAGGAACGGCGCAAGGCAACAAGAAGAGCTGAAGTTTTAGCAGCTAGCCTGACCGCATCATCCATAGCAGTAATAGCGAAAGAGTTAAAGACCAAACAAGCCTTAAAATCTTTGGACTCTTGAATAAGCCATGATACAATAGCCATGGCACAAACAGGGCGTAGAAAAGAACCTACTATAGCAAAAGCATGGCTGGCCAATTGATCCATCCGTCTCTCCGTGGGATCTCTTAAGGATCCCATAGTAGCCAACGGCATGATAGAAGTATTAGACAAGCATGATAATGGCGAATCCACCTCGGGTGGATAAGACCAAAGCTTAATCATATCCGCCGGAAAGGGATACCTAGCGTCTAGGATCCTGGGAACAGCCGGCAGCTTGTTAGGATTTTCCCACTCCTTTTTGGACACCATTTTGGAAAAATGCGGCTGTTCTGGGAACACCTGCCTTTGCCTTACTGGCTTAAACAGGTCGTCCTTCCCTCATTTTGCCACCTCAGGAGGGGTAATATTCAAAGTTTCAAAAACTGATGAAAGTAAACACTCTGTTTCGTCTGAGAGAAGGGGATCCTCATCACAAGAGAATAAAATAGAATTAATATCCTCCTCACCAGAGCGTAACTCGCCCTCTGAGAGCTGCTCGTCTATATACTCTTCCTCCTCCTCAGACCCAAAAGAGGCAAATAAATCTCTTTCCTCAGAAACAGGCTCCAAATGCCTCCTCTTATAAGTGGCTTTCCTAGGAATGACCAAGGAGAACTGCCTCTCTAGGTTATCCAATCTGTGCACCACCTCCACCTGCACCACACTGCCTTCCCCCTCTCCGGGGGATGTAAGAGATGGCTGAGCCGTCACGCTCCCTCCAGCAATAGCTGGGCTAGAAACCTGAGCCGCCACTCTATTATGGTCTAAACAAATTCTTAAGGCGCAAGCGGAACATACAGTGCTGAAACTACCCAGGGGATCCTGCTTACATAAGGGGCAGAGCCCGCCCTGCTCAAGTGGGATGCCCGAATCACTATCCCCTGATGCCTCCCTCATGGTGTGTTTTTTTTTTTTTTTTTTTAATTTGGCAAAAAGGCTTAAGGCCCAAGCCGAAACCAATCCCAAAGGGACTGGGAGGAACCACAACCCTTTTTACCCTTCTTCCAAATATCTAAAAAACAAAATAGGAGAAACAATCCTATTAGAAAAAAGTAATTTCCCCCTTTTTATGCATAATTCTTTAATCTCAATGTAAACAATAAAATAAATATGAGCTAACGAACTCTTGGAAATATGACCAATAAATATTAAGTAAACAGTAAACATAATTAAACATTAAATAATAACAATAATCAAGATAATAATAGTAATAATAATAATAATAATAATAAATGTCGACGTCCACTCACCCCAGCAGCTCTTCACATAACAGCCCGTGCAAAGAAACAAGAAAGTGATGTCTATACACTTAATGTATTAAGCTGCTTAAGAATAAAACCAGCTGGCTATTTTAACCTGATCCTGAATATTAAAATACAGGCAGCGGGCTGCAATGGCCGCCTCAGCTGCAATGCTGCAGCAGCCCCTACACTCAGACCCACTTGGGTCCCCGGAAGAGACCAGCCTGGCCTGCAACGGCTGCCAATCCCAAAGGAACTGCCGCCCGCAGCCACATGCTGTAGCGGCCACATCTTCACCAGCAAGAGAGCCCCTAGGCTCAGAAAACCTTGGGTCCCCAGGAAGACCAGTGGCCTGGCCCGCAATGGCCGCATGCTGCAGCGGCCGTATGTGCCCAGCAAGAGAGCCCCTAGGCTCATAATAACCTGGGTCCCCCTGGATAGCGGCCTGGCCAGCAAAGGCCGCCGCAGCCAAAACACTGCAGCAGCTGCACTGCCCCAGGCGGGCCTGCTGTGCATCTACCCGAAAATCTGCAGGGGAGCCTTTGTATCCAAACTCCCTCCAGCCGGAGAGAGACACACTGAGACCACGCCCCATAAGGGCACACTTTTTTTATTTTTATTTTTTTTAGGAAAAAACCTAACCTAAAGAGGAAGAAGGATGGGTTGAAATAAAAATGTTCCTCAGCAGGTACACCAGATAGAAACCTGCGGCTGACGTGCTTTCCAAGAAGCTTGCAGCCCAGAGCGCAAGAGCTCTGTAAGCGCCCCAAGACCCCGGCGCTTCCACCTTACCTCACGAACCCCAAAACAGCCAGACGCTGTGGGAGGCACAATTGGGTCTAGGGGATCTGTGGAAATAAGGCTACGCAGGAAGCCGACTGGGTGCATTCCCCCGCTTGCTGCCAATCCTTGAGAGCGAATTTCCTGAACAACCTTCACAGTCACTTGCAACTGCAAGAAAGAAACTGATATAGGTTAGGAGGCAGCTGCTACTTATGGGGCCGGGAGGGGCCACGCCTTTTTTTGTCTTGCAGTCGCATCCAATCGGCAAGGAGGTAATCCCAAGTGTAAGGAGTGTCTGGAATGGATTGGCAGAAAAATACCATTTTGTGAGTACTCAACTGTAAAATGGTTTTTACGAGTATGTCACACCCTCCACTTCCACTGTTTGCATTGAAGGGGGGGGGGCATCAAAATGTTCTCCTCCTCCAGATGGTGGATAGCTACCATTATGGGTGTTGTGTGTAGGGACAGGAGAAAAAATGTTTGAGATAGTTGCTCAAATATATGTTGTGGCAAGTAGTCATCTTGCTTCACATGCATCACTAGTTAGTGCACAGTACACTTACCAGATCGAGCTGTTCCTGTATAGGAGATGTTGCTAACGGCTGGCGGGACGTACTAGCAGTGGCCAAAGAAGTGTAGGGTTGCACACTAGGTTGAGTAGTTTGATGTGCTGGAATGTAAAAGTAAAGTCAAGTTAACACATACACATACCTTGTGTACCCAGAGGAGTAGCTAGGCTTTCTGGCACCCGAGACACAGATTAAAAATGGTGTCCCTAAGCTTTTAATCTACATTTTTTCTACACTAAGCCAAAGAACCATTCCTTTAAATACTAACCTGCTGGCATGACATTACTGTCAGTGTCCATGGCCCTGGCCAATCCCTCAAGTGAAGCCGGGTGTATGAGGCCCAGAACCAGCTCCTCTGCTGCAGTGAACTGCAGTTTTGAGGGGTAGCCACCTCCTGTTTGCAACCTTTAAAACAAAGACAAAACATTACTTATAAGGTCCTGCACAACAACAACCAGCCCAACCCAAACACCCATCTGTACCCATGCTGCCTGAGCTTATATTCCTAATATGTCACACCCCCCACTTCCCGATATCCATGACACTTGGGAACCCGGCCTGTAGAGGGCGATCTTGCAGAGATGACATGGAAAAAAGGAGCCCCTCCTGGTCCATAAGTACTGGGTTCCTCCCACTATTCATCAGTCTTTTTAAACAGCAGTGAAGAACCAGAAAGAGCCAATTATATTTAATAATTGTAAAATTATATGAGAATAATAATACCAAATAAACGATCACTTAGAACAAAAAGAGCCAATTATATTCAATAATTGTAAAATTATTTGAAATAACACCAAATAAAGGATCCCTTAGAGCAAAAGAGCCAATTATATTCAATAATTGTAAAATTATTTGAAATAATAATAATAATCACCAATCCCTCAAACAAAAAAAGGATGGGGGGAGTAGGGGGGTGTGACAAACTCGTAATAACCATTTTACAGGTGAGTACTCACAAAATGTCACACCCCCCACTTCCCGATATTCATGACACTTGGGACATCCAATAGCAGTGTCTATAATGGGTAGTGATCCCAAAGGAATAATGCATAACTTAAATTACTGCAGCTTGCAGAACTTTGCGGCCAAAAACAGCATCCACTGAGGCCCGCACATCAACCTTGTAAAACCTTGAAAAAGTATGCACAGAAGACCAAGTCGCAGCCTTGCAGACTTGTTCAACAGAAGCTTGGTGCTGAAAAGCCCAAGAGGCTCCAATAGCACAAGTAGAATGAGCGGTGACACGAAAAGGGGGAACCTTGCCCTTCGCCATATAGGCCCCAATGATAGCCTGACGTATCCACTTACTAAGGGAAAATTTGGCAGGAGCAAAACCCTTCTTGGGCCCAAAAGGCACAACAAAAAAGGCATCCGTCTTGCGGAAGGCCGAGTTAGTAACTAAATAATACTTAACACAACGAACTACATCCAAAGAATGTAAGACCCTTTCCTTGTCGTTACTAGGTTTAGGACACAAGGAAGGAAGAACTATATCCTGATTTAGGTGGAAAGCAGACACCACCTTAGGAAGGAAATCCGGTTTAAAACGGAAAACAACCTTATCTTGATGCCTCTCAAAATAAGGGTCTTGAATAGACAAAGCCGCCAGTTCAGAAGCTCGGTGGACAGAAGTAATAGCAACCAAAAAGGCAACCTTCTGAGTAAGAATAGGAAGAGGAATATCCTGCAATGGCTCAAAGGGAGCAGCTTGCAAAGCCGAAAGCACCAAAATAAGATCCCAAACAGGAAGTAAAGGCTTTCTGGGAGGCCGCACATGCGCGACTCCTTGGAAAAACCAAAGGATGAAGAGCAAACGATCTTTGAAAGAAAGCCAAGCCAGACACTTGCCCTTTCAAAGTACTAATCTGGAATCCCATATCCAGACCTCGTTGCAGATATTCCAGAATTCTAGGAATAAAAAATACTCTACAGGGCAAAGCCCTGGATTCACACCAATCAATATAGGACCTCCAAGTCCTGTAATAAATGACAGAGGAAGACTTCTTCCTAGCTTTAATAAGAGTCTGAATAACCACATCAGAAAGACCTTCTTTCAAGATGGAGACTTCAGCAGCCATGCCGTCAAAGCCAGCGTTTGTAAACTGGGGTAACAAAGTTGACCCTGAGTGATGAGATCTGGAAGAAGAGGCAGATGGACACGATCCACTGCCAGCCTTACGACGTCTGCGTACCACAGACGTCTTGGCCACCTTGGCGCCACCAGAATTGCTGGCACCTTCTCCAGTGCTAGCTTGCACACCACCTTGCTGATCATGGAGAATGGGGGAAACAGATATAGGAACCCCAGATCCTTCCAGGCTAGAGACATGGTCCAACCGTGGAGTCCCCCGTGACAGAGGAACTGAAAAGACCCTTGGATTGAGAGACCATTCTCCCTGGCGAGAACATCCCCTGCTCAGGGGAGTCTGCCTCCACATTCTCTATCCCCGGAATGTAAACTGCTGATATGCAGGGAACATTGATCTCTGCCCACTGAAGGATCAGAGACACTTCCCGGAGGGCACCCCAACTGCGAGTCCCTCCCTGGTGATTGATGTATGCAACAGCTGTTCGGTTGTCTGACCGAATCTAAACTGGCAGACCCTGTAAGAAATGGGTCAGTCGAAGTAGAACAAGACGTATGGCCCGAAGCTCTAATACATTGATTGGAGAATGAGCCTCCTGAGGCCACCACAATCCTTGGAACTGATGCCCCCCCCCCCCCCCAGCCCACCAAGCTGGCATCCGTGGTAACCAGTTCCCAACGCGGAGTCAGAAATGACTTGCCCTTCTGGAGGTTGTCCGATATTAACCACCACTGAAGGGACTGCAAAACGTGGGGAGACAACAGACAAGTCTGATTCAATGATAGTGGGCACCTGTCCCACTTTGCCCAGAGGAAGAGCTGAAGCGTCCTTATGTGAAACTGGGCAAACGGGACTGCCTCGAATGCAGCTACCATCAATCCCACTAGTCTCATCCCTAGACGTATAGACTGACGAGGGTTGGACAAGAATAGACGAATCAAGTCCTGAATCAGAACCATTTTGGACTGAGGAAGAAAAACCTTGGCCTGAAATGTATCCAAAATCAGGCCCAGGAAGGGAATTTCCCTGGACGGACAGAGAGAGGATTTGGGGTAACCTATTACCCATCCGAACCTTTCTAGCGTAGAGACCACCGTCCTAGTGTCCAACTCTGATTGTTCGAGGGAGGAGGCCGCAATAAGAAGGTCATCCAGGAAAGGCACAATGCGGATGCCCTGGACCCTGAAAATAGCCATCACTCCTGCCAGCATCTTGGTAAAGACTCTTGGGGCCGAGGTAAGGCCACAAATTGATAATGCTGGTCTTCTATCGAGAACCTGAGAAATCTCTGGTGACCCGGAAAATAGGAATGTGCAAATAAGCATGCTTGATGTCTATGAACGTCATGAAGTCCCCCTGACGTTGATCGCAGAGACTCCATGCGGAATTTTCTGAAACTGATAAATTGATTGAGTCTCCTTAGGTCTAGGATAGGCCAAACAGAGCCGTCCTTTTTGGGTACCGTGAATAGGTTGGAGTAAAACCCCAAACCCCTTTCCGCTGGAGGCACTAGGCCGATAACAGCCATGTTTAACAGATTTGCTACTGCTGCCCGCAGTCCCTGCGCAATTGCCGGATCTGACGGCATCCGGGACATGAAAAATCTGGGAGGAGGCCGGGACACGAATTCCAGTTTGTAACCGGAAGAGACTACTTCCAGAAACCAATTGTCTGATACCTCCTGAACCAGACCTGGAAGAAGAACAGCAGCCGTCCCCCCACCCATAAGGGGCGTCCCCTCATTGTTGAGCAGGCTTAGTGGCAGATTTGGTTTTGGACCCCCAATTCTGACTTGGACGTCCCTTTCCTCTATTCCATGCATTCCCTCTAGGGGCTGAAAAGGCCGATCCTCTTCCGGATCTAGACCCCCAAAAGGAAGGGTTAAAAGAGGCCATCCCACGAAGGAATGACATTGTTTCTTACGCTGCGGTAATTTATCTCCTTTAGTGACAGAATCAAATTTTTCTCAAAAGAGGCGCAATCCCGCAAAAGGGAGCACTGTAAGCGATTTCTTGGCTACAATATCAGCTGCCCACTGCTGCAACCATACTGACCGCCGGATGACGACTAACAAGGCAGAGGTTCTGCTGCACATGAGCAGAGTATCATCTAAGGCAGAAAGATCGCTTAAGAGCGGCGTACTCATCAGAGGCCGGATCAAGCCCTGAGTAATTCATTAGGTCTCTCACAACAGACCTAATAGCCACTGTCATGAGTGCCGAAGCACCAACAGGCAGCAAGGCCGAGCCCACACTGGAAAAAGCGTGGCACGCCATTAGATCAATACGCTTATCCTCTCCATCTTTAAGTGTAGTGGAGTATTAATTAATTAAATATTAATGCATAGATGGCCATTGTATGCTTGCGCACACATAGGAATTTGTCCTCCGCATTTAACCCATCCGTGCAGTGAGTGTACACATGCCCAGAGCGGTGGGCACAGGTGGTGATGACCAACGCTTAACAGTATCAGCTGGGAAGGGATATGTCTTGTCTCAGCCCAAGGGAATGCCAGGAAGCCGCGCAGGCTTCTCCCATTCTTTAAGAATAATTTCATCAAAATGCTTTTGATTTGGAAATTCTAAACGAGGTTTAGAGACTCCAAAGAATTCCCCTTTTTGAGGAGGGACTACTTCAGGAGGAGTAATAACCAAAACCACAAATAACTGAGCAAGAGCTTTTGGGGTATCCACAACACTAGCTTCATCCTGCTCAATCTCAGTACCAACAAATTGCTGTTCATCAGAAACATCTGATTCCTCATATAATTCTCCTTCTTCTAACTGAGAAGGATCAGACCAATCAAGCAATTCACAATTGTCTGACTCCCTTGCCGGAGCGGCATGAGTCAAGTGCTTTCTTTTAGCTGAGGCCTTCTTAGGCACAGAGGTAGACATTAATCCAATCTGGCACATACATCAGCATGCGACTCACCACCCATGACAATATCATTGGGGGTACGGACAAGACATGGCGGAGTAGGAGATGAGGCATTAGCCGCAGGCCCTGAAGCCTGTGCCTCAGCTTGCTGCATAATAGTTAATTGTGCACAAGGGACGCAAAGAATTGCGTTATCCCCAACAAGGGATGCCCCACATCCAAAACATTGCCAAGTCTGTGCAGAGGGAATTGCATGTCTGTTATCCTGGGATGCCTCCATATGGTGTTTAGTATTTTACTATAATTGATTATAGTCGCCAAGTATATACGGGATTTACGCAATTGCTACCCGGGATGCCCCTTTAAATAGTCCCAAGTGGGACCCCCAAATAAGGCTTAAGGGCTTTTTTATATAAGGACCAGGAGAACCCCCTTTTTAAATAAGGAGTTTCCACCTACAGAGAAAACAAAAAAAACAGTCACCAAATGCACACACTATAAATAAATGACAGAAAAAACTCCCTTCAGTCAAGCTGAAGGGTACTCACAGCCCATGTAATATGCTCACATCATGAGGGAAGGCCACAGGGAAGCAGGAAACAGGAAGTCAAACAGAGCATACCAGGTGCTCTCTGAATAAAAGCATGCCTAAGCCCCGCCCACTTCCAGGATCACATGGCCAAAAATGGAGGGAAAATTCAAATCTGAACAAAGAACTTTAATAGGTAAGCAAAAAATGCTGCCTAGACAGAGATAGGAAAATCGAAATAAAACATTTCCTATTAAATAGTATAGTAAAACATACATAATAAAGACTTATTTTATATATCTCTTTTTTTTTTTTTTTTTTGTGCATGGTGACAAATAAGCCCAGATAACGCCCCCCCCCCCCCTTCCCCCCTCCTTTTTACCCAGCAGGGTTAAAGGAGAACTAAGGGGTGAGGATAGAAAAGCACCCATAAGGCACAGGGGGATTATAAAGGGACAGGGGCATCCCATGCCAGGAACACCAACCCAGAAGCCGCCTACCCACATTTAGGTCTCACGGAGGAGTAATACTCCTGTATACACCAGAAGGTGTATGTATCTACCTTTGCCTGAACCACACAGCCAGGACTGGGAGGCATACAATATAACAAAACAGGTTTAAAGAGTTTCAGACAGAAATGGAGAAAAAAGGGCCAGGAGCAAGCCTGGCTACCTGCAGCTTGAAGGAGAGTCATCTTCTGAATGCTTCGCCGACTGCAGAGATGAAAAGACTAAGGAATAGTGGGAGGAACCCAGGAGGGGCTCCTTTTTTCCATGTCATCTCTGCAAAATCGCCCTCTACAGGCCGGGTTCCCAAGTGTCATGAATATCGGGAAAAGGGGGGTGTGACATACTAGGAATAAAGGCAACCGCCCACAAAGGGTAGCGATGAATGTGTACTTTTTTGGCTGTACTGTAAGCAGAGCAATACCTGCACCAGGTCACTGATAATTCAGTGCTAATGCTAATTTGCTAATGTACAGGGGACCACCTAGCTCACTGGTGGTTACTAGTTGCAGTGGTAGTCAAATAGAATTTGTTCTCCACAAACACAGTCATGGTTAAAGGCACAATTCCTAAACTCCAGTGGGCGTATGTCATGGGCCCAACACTCAGAGCATCACGGTAATAGCAATGAATCAGATCTAGCTCCCTTTAGTATCAGAATCCTTTCCTTTCCCACAAGCATCTTCAAACCTTCTCCCTCAGACCCAGAGGAAGAACCCCACCAGGACCACATTAACACTCTCCCCCCCCCCCCCCCCCCCCCATGTCCATTTAACCTCCTTATTTTAAGAAAGGTTTTGTGGGAGTGTTTTATTTTACTTTGAATACATTTGGTTACTACTACACCTGCAGTAAACTTGACCGGGGCTGTGGAGTCAGATGTTCAGAAACATTCAGTCTAAGGCCCTTGTAAATAACAATCAGTGATAAGCAGCAGCAGATTGAACTAGTGGTTATAGAGGAGTTATTTCCTCTACAGGACCTTTAATGGGGCATTCCAGATAAAGGATTAAATTAGGCGGTTTTCTGCTCTCTCCATTCTGAATATGAGGGACTGCATTTTTTACTCAGCCTGCTTTATATTTCTTAATAAGCCCTAGTGAACGTCCTACCTTCTATTAGGTCTCCTTAGCAGCAAAGGATGCATATTCCATGCATATTCTCTCTGACAGTTCTCTCTGAAGTGCATTCATTTTGGGGACTGAGAAAGAGCAGTCAGCATAGGTTCAGCAGGGTGCAACGCGCTGGTGAATGAAAGATTCAGCCCCAACAGCCAGCATAATGAAAGCAGAAATCAGCTAATTTAAAACTTTACTTTTAGGAAGTTAGGTCAAATGTTTTGGATGTCTTAACACCAGGTAGTGCACCTTGGTGAGCGGCACTTGGAACAAATTAGGTATAAAAGCTGTGGTCTTGCATCTCCTTATATGTGTTATAGAGAAATGTTGATTGTAATAGTGATAATTAAACAGAAATGCTATTTACATTTCATGTATAGAGCAAAGGTGTGTACAGAATTTTCGTATTATCGTTCAGTATTATGAGCTCCCCTCCTCTCCTACTTACAGTATGTGATTCCAATCTGAAGAGACAGCAATGCTTACCTAACTACAACATGGGCTTTTAAGGAGGACTCTAAGGTGAGAAACAGTTACTATCTTTGCCTGGCTTACACCTCAAAGCTGGCATACGTAATATTTAAGCACCCCCTTGGCACTCAGAATAATATAACATATCATAGAACCACTTATTCAGCCCAGTAGAATGAATACTCGCACCCCCTGATGAGGCCAAACATGCATCACCACGCACCTAAATTGAGAAAGGCATCAGAGTAGTGAGAACTACTGGTTGCATCATAACCGCAAGAAGCATACCCCCATTGAAGAAACTGAGGACCCCTCCTCTCTAAAACTGGACTTACCTTAAAGGTATTACTAGCCCAGTTATTTTTCTTCTGTACAATTTAACAAGTGGTTCTCATAATACTAAATGAGAATATAAAAATACTCTATACTTGAAATGTAAATAGCATTTCTGTTTAATTACCACTATTGCAAGCGGTATTTCTCTATAACCAGACTGTGAGGCCAGCTTTTATCATTCATTTAACCCTGTGCCTGGAATGTCCCTTTAAGGTCGTTGTTCAGTAATTGCATTCCAATAAATATGCTTTATATTCTAAGTAGCCTAATTATATAATGTATATATAGTATATGTGAAGGAGTCTGACTTTGTCTTGCTGACTCCACAGCCCTAAACTTGACCAATTTGCTCAAGTTTTCCAAAAGAGCTTGTTTCTCAGCGGACACTTTATGGTTCTGTAGATTCTGTGCTTTGCGCACGTTACACAACCTGATAGTCAGTATAGAGCATTTGCATAGGTAGGTCATAAAGCCAAGCAGTCTTCAGTATGCTTCCCTAACTGGCAACATGACCACTGCAGGCAGACATGCTCACTTTTGGAGAGCCTTTGCAGAAAAGGGGTAATAAACATTCATAACCTTTTGAATAGACTGAGTTCTGTCCAATTTCTCCCACTCCTTCATCCTGATACGATCAAAACATTTCTGGTCAGGAAAGGTCCCATGAGTCGTCTTCTCCTAAAAGCCCCCCATGTCCTCCCCCTGAGTGGCAGAGGCTCACTATGAACCAAGGGTATCCCGAATGGTCCAAATGATCTCATCGATGGCATCCCTTTGTTCACTCAAAGGACAGTGTATAATCAAATCAGAAGATTTATCCTCCTCTGATGCAGTTTCCTCTTCCGAAAGAGAATCATACCCTGAAAATGAAAGGGGTTCTCCTTTTCAGACTCAGCTGAGAAGACCATCAATTGGTGTTTGCATTTCTGGGTCACCTTGTTGCCCAAGGATATTTGGTGATACCCCTGCCAGCTTGCAACTGCAAGGCAAGTGAGTGTCTGCAAAAAATTACTGCGTCTTACATTCCTGATGGTATCTAGGAAGATTATCCATTATTGAGGATAAAGTCTCCAGGATGAGGAGTACCTGAAGGAGCATCGTATTGTGCACTCCGGTTAACTTTGTTGAGGCTGCGGAGCATGGCTAGCACTGATGTGGTCTCTAATGAGTGACTTACATGAGCCCTCACTCTCCATCAATAAGATTTCGACACCCCACACGAAAAGTCGCTAGGCTGTGTGTCCATTTCCGATCCCAGAGACATACTAAAATGTCAAACACATAGAAATATAGAAGGTTGATGGCAGAAGGAGACCATACGGTCCATCTAGTCTGCCCTTATGTAACTGGATGTACTCTTTATCTTAGGATAGATGTGTGCTTATCCCAGGCATGTTTAAATTCAGTGATTGTTGATTTTTCAACTACCTCTGCAGGATGATTGTTCCAAGCATCTACTACTCTTTCTGTAAAATAATATTTTCTAACATCGCTCCTGATCTTCCCCCCCTAGCTTCAGGTAGTGTCCCCTTCCCAATTCCCTCCTGAACCTTATTCAATCCTTTCACATATGTAAAGGTCTCAATCATGCCCCCCTCTCCCTTCTTTCCTCCAGACAAATGAAATACATATAAAGTGCTAATAGTGTAAAGCCAAACAGGCTCTCCGTGAGGACCGCCGGAAGCAGCAAAAAAAGAAACAGTTCAAAACATAATCACATATGTGTTCAAATGAATGTGTTACCCATCCAATGGCCTGCATCATAGCCTGTCCCCCCGCCCCAGCCAACGCGTTTCGTAACAGCTAGTGCACCCGTTACTTCCTCTGGGCAAAAAGTCCGGGTGGGGGGACAGGCTGTGATGCAGGCCATTGGATGGGTAACACATTAATTTGAACAAACATGTGATTATGTTTTGAACTGTTTCTTTTTTTGCTGCTTCCGGCGGTCCTCACTGAGAGCCTATTTGGCTTTACACTATTAGCACTTTATATGTATTTCATTTGTACTGATAAATATGTTTAATGCACTTTATTAGATTATGATAATTGTGAAGGGATTTGTATGTTAACGATGAATATAGTATGAACAAATAAGGTATAAGGGAATAGCTGGCTCACAGTGCCCCCCGGTGGTCATATTGTCTTACTTTTAATTATGTTTTAAATGTCTGTAAGTTTGTGGCTTTTGTACAATAATAAATAGGATACTTTTTTTGATTATCATTGGGTGGTGCTGTCTTGTTCTGGTCTTGTTGGAGAGACTGTGGGGTCTCTTCCTGGAATCTTTATATATATGGCAAGGTTAGCACCCCCTATTTACAAGTTGGTGCGGCTATTTTTTTTTTCTTGTATTAACTATTTTAATAACCGGCACTAAATAAACAGGACGATGTTTCCCTGCTGTCTGATAACAGCAGCACATAGCATTGGGGCTGTGTGCAGGAGCTCCTTCATCTCACCACGCCACACAGCTAGCAGTCCCGGAACACATATTGTCGGTAAGAGTCTGGGGAAGGGGGGTTAATGGTGGAGAAGCAAAAGGACTATTCTTGTGGGGGGCTTTTCATTTAGTTTGTTGGGGCTGTGTGAGGGGAGACAGAAGGAATGTTATGGGTTCAATTCAGTATTTTATTTTGTAGCGCTCTCTGTGTTCTTTTTCTCCCTTTTCTGCCTTGCTCTCTCTCTCTCCCCCACCCGTTATTCTATCAATTTCTCAACTTTCCTCCCACCATCTTTCCCTTTCCCCTTCCCTCTCTCATTTGTTCTTTATTTCTTCCCCACCCACCGCTCTTTTACTCCTTCCACCCTCCTTACTTCCTCCCTTACTCACCTTTTCTTCCTTCCTTACAATCTTCCCTTCCTGCCTTTTTTCCTTTTATTTCTCCCTTGCTACTGCCTCCTTTTTTATTCTGTTGCTTCCTCTATCTCATCCCCTCTCCTGCTCTTCTTTCCTTTTTCTTTCTTCCTATCTTTCTTCAGTCCTTACTGCCCTCTCCTCTTCCGTTCCTTTTCTCCCTGTTTATATTTCTCCTCCCTTCCTTCTCTTCTCTTTTTTTTTATTTTTCTTTCTCGTTCCCTCTCTTCGTTCATTCATTGTTTTATTTCTTCCTTATAACCTTCCTTTCTTTTTTTCTTTCACTCTTGATCACACTTTTTCATCTTTCAATATCTTATATACATCTTTCTTTACTCCTCTCTTCTATCTTTCTTTCTCCCCCTTCTGTTTTCCCTCTCTTCCTTGCTTCATTCACTTATTTTTATTTTGCCTCTTGTTCTCACTTTATTTTTCCCCTTTTTTTATCCTCCTCACTTTCTCCTTTCATTATCATTTCTCCCTTTTCTTTTTCTCTTTTCTACCCTCTTCTCACACTATCCCTGTAGTTTCTTTTTCTCCCTTTTGTCCATTCCTGTCTTTTTCCTTTCTCCTGAATGCTATTTCTCTTGCTCTTCTCACTTTTCCTTTTTTTCCTTCTCACCGCTGATTCAACGGTGCATGTGCGGGCCATGGTTGCGCTCCCCTATAGCAGACAGGCATTTGTGAATGGTGAGCATACCCCCAGCTCGAGGCTATTGCCTGCACATATGCCTTGGGATCGAAGGTCACAGAAGTTTTACAGATGAACGGGGGGGGGGGGGGGGGGGGGCTTCACAAAGCGTGGCATCCAAAATTGGGATGCCCCGTGGTAATATGAAGGTGAGTATACCTGAGTACAAAGGGCCCACTGAGAGACTGTTGCCCAGGGGCCCACAAAACCCTGGAGCCGAGCATCCTGCTTGCTTTTCCCACTGCCTGGCTACACTGTACACTCATCTTGCAGCTATCAGTAATCAGTACCCCTAAATCTCTCTCCTCCGAGGTCCTGGCTAAAACAGTTCAGATCAAAAAAAATGATCCACCTGGATAATCGCTGCTAATCCCCTATACATTCAGATTAGTCAGCGCGCAAGTGAACTGAAATCTGGACCTGCCTAATTACAATTAGAGGAGGGAGTGGATGCCATGGGCTCTAGTCTGTGCCCCCTTTAAGACTCCACCTGAAAAACAAAAACAGACACCAAAAACCCCCAATTAGATACCAAATAAATGTATTAATACATAATGAATAAAACCTTATAAAATAAAAGGTGCCCCACTTGGCCCTACCTACACCTAATAAGATAGGGGCTCTGGCAAAGGCTACTGTCGAGGGCATTGTGCCTTAAACAATGTTGTGTTGAGGTTGTGGGGTTGGTGGCGATGGATTCTCCAGCAGCCATGTTATAATTGTGGCATGAGAAGGTAAATGGGCGACTGTAGGAAAGGTGCAGCGTCAAAGCTGAAGTAGTGGTGACTTTGCACCATGGTGCTGGAGCTTTCAGCACATGATGGTGGTGCTACAACAGCTTAGCAGTGGTGGCGTCCACAAGAAGAGGAATGAGCACACTGACTGGGAAGAGCAGATAGTGGCCAAGCTACCTGACAGGAAGATACTCCACGTGTCCCAGCCAGAAGGAAGTGTCAGACCACAACCTCCCCAGGTTGAAATTAAAGGTGCCAAGCCACAAATAGTAAAAAGCAACACTCAAAACAGTACCCCAGGGAAAGTGATTCACTGGAGGAGAGAGAGACATTGGGGAGGGATACACGTGGGGGTAGAAATCCCGGATTCTGCATCAGCCCCTATATAAAACAAACAAAACAAGACTTGCCCCCTCTTTAATCTCAGTGCCTGATAATAAAGGAGACCCGTAAGCTCCTTAGTTCAGTGGCCCTGATTAACTTCTGCTGGGCTAGCATGGGCCCCAAGGGACTGGCCCACAAAATGGAAGCTTCTGCTGCCCCACCGCCAGGTGTTACCCCAGTCAGTTGGCATCTGAATTTTTGTCCCACAGGGGCAGCAGATGCGAGGACCTGGATGCAAAAATGCAAGGCAAGAAATGCTGTCCTAAATACTGTGAACTAAAAATAAAAGGATTACAGTAATACTCAAAACCAACTCTAGCCCATCAAAAGTGTTTATCTGATCCTGCTACAATGAAGACTAGAGCAGAACCGGGAAGGCTACAGCCTGGCTGTGTCTTATACCTGCATCAGGGTCAAGCCACAACTTACTTCTTGCTCTAGTCCTACCTTCTGGCTTCTATATTGACTCATTCATTATACCTGGTGTCCCTGGATGGACAAGAGGGAAATAGCACAGACAGATGAACCTGCACCAGCTATGGTTCCCATCCATGCTGCAGGGAAAAATGCCTCTTCTATTCTGTCTCAATTGCCCATCTCAAGGGGCAGGAAAATTAAAATTGAAGCCGAGCACCTTGAAACACAGCTGCTTTCTGACTATATTGGTTCAAACCAAATTCAAATGCATCCATGACCGGCCAGCTGGAATGGAGGCGGGAATGAGGTCCTGGAAACAGTTAGTTAGAGCTTCAGCTTTCTATTATAAACCGAAAAAGAAATCTCCAAGGGGGCAAAAATACAATTCTGTGATATTCACCTGTAAAATTGTTTTTTCTTCTACATCCATTCCAGGCCGTCAGCTTCATTCACGATAGGGTTAATTCCTGCCCGAGGGCGTGGACAATGTTACTGCCACACCGAACTCCGCTTATTTTCTCTTGAAATTTTCTTTTTTCAAATGCTAAATACTAATTACAAATATACAAAAAACACCATAAAAAGGCATCAAAGGATAAGATCGTAACCCGACCAGGGCGGGTCTGATGGCCTGGAATGGATTTAGAAGAAAAAACTATTCTAAAGGGGAGTATCACAGAATTGTGTTTTTTCTTCCAATCCATTTCAGGCCGTCAGCTTCATTCACCATTAGGGACCTCCAAAAGGCAGTGCATATATATGGGCGGGATCCCGAACACAGAAACATTAGGCAGTTCATTTCACTAACGTCTGTAAAACCTTCTGACCAAAAACAGCGTCTGCTGATGCTCTAACATCTACCTTGTAAAATTTGGTAAATGTATGATCTGAAGCTCAGGTGGCAGCTTTACAAACCTGTTCCACTGAGGCCTGATGCTGAAAAGCCCAGGAGGCACCAATGGCCCTAGTGGAATGAGCTGTGATCCTAAAAGGGGGCTCTTACTACTGGCTGTCTAATCCACCTGCTGATGGTGGATTTGGCTGGCCGAAGCCACTTTCTAGGTCCTTCCGATATGACAAAAAGAAAATTCGACTTCTGGAAGGATTCTGTGGCAGACATGTAATATCTTACAGCTCTGACTATGTCCAAAGAATGAAGAACCCTCTCCTTCGGATTAGCCGGTACTGGACATAAAGATGGTAAAACTACCTCTTCGTTAAGGTGAAATGGAGAAACGACCTTGGGTAAAAAATCTGGTTTAAAACGGTAGACCACAAGGCGGGCAATTCTGTAGAGAAAAAGACACTGCAAAAAGAAACCAGATGGATAGCAAAACTAGAAGCCACAAGACCCCCGGGCCTGAATGAGTAAAACAGCTATGTCCCATTCCTATAAGCGAAAAAAATCACCGCTTGCCAAAAAGAACCTACACACACCAAACAACAACTGGTCACACAAAAATAATAAAAATATAGACAACAACAAATACCAACCTCCACACCCACTACTGACAAACCAAAATCAGAGGAATTAGCAATACAAGCACAGAAAATTCATGTATACACCAATGAGCCACTGTACATAATATCCATCGGCAACTGCCTTCAACTTGTAACGCAGCTGCCTTAACACAGAAGTAACACTAAAAATGACAGAACTACAATAAAATGGAGTCTCTAAGTTAAACTCCATGGACCAACACAAAATGGCGCCGCACAGACCGCAGACTCCATGAAACGCTGCTGCCCGACAGCAGCAGTAACACCAACAAGAAACATAGCAACAAAAAACGGCACCCTATAACAAACCCCATGGACTACCACAGTATGACAGCGCACAGCCCGCAGACTCCAATACACGCCGGGACCCAAAAACAGCAGCAAAACAATGTCCAAAACTAACAGAACTACAGAAAAATGGCGTATCCATTACAAACCCTACAGACTAACACAAAATGGCGCTGCAGAGACCGCAGACCAGACAGGAGGGGCTGACACAAACGGAAATGCACTTCCGGTTTCTAGGGTGGGAGGAGCAAATCCCTCCCACCAACAGGGTAAACAGCCCCCAATCTAGGCGCGCTGCCCATAAAAAGGAGCACGCACCGCAGGCCCCCATTAAGCACAGCTACAAGACGCAGACCACGCTGAAAGCACGTGGGACCTAAATACAGAGTCTGGAAAAGATAAGAAAACCTCCCCGCTTTTCCAATCTGGGGAACCGGATGAGCCTGTAGAAGCGGATTCCATTTACAAGGTACTAACACCATCACATACAATAATGTGATAACCAACAAAAGCGAGGTCCAGACACTGACCTAGAAATATTTTCACAGGACATTCCCCCCACACAGTAATGAAAGGACTGAGGAAGGCAGTTCTCGAATGGTTCACAGTGAGTAACATAAAACAAAAATTATATCACAAAAAACATATACCTTCGCTGGGCATCCATTACTCATCCCTGCATAATCTTCATGTAGACCTAAACGCACTGAAAGGACTGAGGAAGGCAGTTCCCGAATGGTTCACAGTGACATAAAACAAAAATTATATCGCAAAAAAGCATATACCTTCGCTGGGCATCGATTACTCATCCCTATATAATCTTCATGCAGACCTAAAACGCACTGAAGAAGCCGTTAGAGCGAAACGCGTATGCAAATTTACCTCACTTGCTACAAACGAGGGATTACATGCAAACCTATTTTACTTGCTACAAAAGAGGGATCACAAGCCCAACATTCTTGCTACAAACAGCACTTGCTACAAACAAGGGACTATAAACCCAATATACCTGTTATAAACAGGAGAGTAAACAGAGAAACAACCCTGAATTAAGGGCTGCTCACCAAAATAATCGGTGAAAAGAAACCCTTTGTATATAGTATATATTGTAAATTAATTTCCTTTTTGTTTTTCTACCATTATATGCTTAGTTTATTATATTTCTTATATATTTTTTGTATTTTGTATTGCTTATGAAAATGCAGATGTAATTGCTAAGAATAAAAACTGCTTATTGCATTTAAAAATTCAACAAAAGCAACCTTTAATGGGAAACAACAAGGCGCACCTGGAACCCGCTTAGAGGGTGCCACACAGGGCAATTACGTAAGACCCTGAAGACACCACTCTAAGGGGGACCAACCCAAACTTATTCTTTATTTCTCTCTGAACTCCGGTTCAGAAGCGCCTTGCCCAAAACTACTCGGTATCTCCCAGACCAAAGAACACCCCCCCTCCCCCCCCCCACAAAATTCTGAAACTCAATGTACAGAGGTGATAACCACCAGAAAAATTACCTTGAGCGTCAAATGCTCAACAATTAGGGGCTCAAAGGGAGCGCCATGGAGAGCTGATAGCACCAAAGTCCCACACCGGAAAAATAGGCTTGCACGGTGGACATCATCTGAGAGTAAAGGATCCTCGTCAGATGAAAAAAATATTAGAAATACTGTCCTCCTTCACTAGAAAGCAATTGGCCTTCTGAGAGTGGTTTCTTCCTCCGCCTCGGATCCAAAGGAGGCAAAAAATCCTCCTCTGAATAAGGAGGTTTCAAATGCCTTCTCTTACCGGAGGCCTTCCTAGGGACTACCGATAAGAGCTGCTGTTCTAGGTTGGCTAACCGCAGTGCCAGCTCTGACTATGCCTCGCTGCCCCCCCCCCCCCCCCCCAAGGGCTGCCTGGAGGGGATAAACTTCAGAAGGGGCGTTAGTAAAGGACTAGAGACTGTGGCAACAGTCCTACTATGGTCAAAAGCAATTCCTTTGGCGCAAGCAAAACATACAGTACTGAAACCGCCTAGGGGATTTCGCCTGCACAAAGGACAGAGACTGCCCTGATCAAGTGGGATACCCAATTCACTATCCCCTGATGCCTCCTGGTGATTAGAAAAGCAAAAATGACCGTATGGTCCTAAGCCTATAACTAAATTCCCATAAAGGGACTGGGAGGAACCACACACCCCTTATCCTTCCTCCCACAAGCAAACAAAAAAAAGAGATTTTTTAAAGTAAATAATACAATATATATACATTAAAATATAATTAAATATAAATATAATAATAATAATATATATAATAATAAAAATAAAATAAGGCACTCACCCCTCCGTGGTTGGCGTGTCTCCTTAGTAGCCAGAGAGGCAAGTGCTGCAAGCTGGACGCAGCGCCCCCAAAACGGGTGCCGCGATCAGCGTTACCCACCTGGAACCCAGGTGCCCAGAGCGGCCTGAAGCGGGTGCCAGAATCAGCGTGACCCCCCGGAGCTGGGGTGCGGCAGGCTGGACCCCCAGTTCCTGGAACGGCTGGAGCGGTGGCTGCCAGGAGCCCCGGATAGATGCGGCCGAAAAGAAGGAGACAGGCGGCAGTAGGCCGCAATCCTCGCTCTAAATTAACTCCCGTTGCCGAGCTGTTGCCTCTCTCGGCGCTGGAGAGAGAGTGAAGCTGGGAAGCCCTGCAAAGCAGCATCTGTTCAGACCACGCCCCTGTTGTGACATCCCACCTAAGGCATGGCCCCTTAAAGCAAAATTTAAAATAAAGAAAGTAAAAACATGTGGGAAGAAGGGTGGGGCACATATATAAAAATATAGACTGTTCCCTGACAGGTTCACCAGACAAAAACCTGCGGCTGACTTGCTTTTCTAAGAAAGCCTGCAGTCCAGAGTGTAATAACACTCTGAAAGTGCCCCAGACCCCAGCGCTTTATCTTACCATGCACGGATCCAAATCAGCAAAGCTGGGGAGGCAAAACAGGTCAGTGGATCCATGGCAATAAGGCCGTGCAGGAAGCCGACAGGGTATATCCCCCGCTTACTGCTAATACTTAGAATTGAGAGAAAATCCAAGCGACCTTTACGGTCGAGTCCAACTGCAAGAATGAAAACTGGTTTGGTCAGTGGCAGCCGCATGCTTATGGGACCGGGAGGAGCCACGCCTATCGATTCTGCAGTCCACGCCCTCCGGGCAGGAATTAACCCTATCGCGAATGAAGCTGATGGCCTGGAATGGATTGGAAGAAAAATTTAGGGAAAAGTAAATAAAATCCTAGCACATGGCATCACAGGCTCAATTCAACAGCAAGAATGAATGAAGAATGAAGAGTGGGAGGTAAAGCCGGAGGTATATGGCCCAGTCAAGAACAATACATACATATATATATGCTTATATAGTCCCAGGCAGTCCATCGGCCTGTTAGAAATATTCCTTTGCCGGAGACCCAGACAGCACCATGCCCTCTAACAACAATTGCCCTCGCTTGCTGAGCCGCCTCCTCGCTGTTTCCTGGCATCAATCACAGGGACTAGCCACAAACGATCTGTTCATTTGAATGGAGGAAGTGCAGTCAGTCATGGGGCTAATACGAGGGGACTGATGAACGGCTATGGGCAGCTGGGGAGGAGATCACTGATGCCTCTGCATATCACTCGGAATGTGCGAATCAGCTGCAGGGGATTGTAGGTATTTTTTGACCGGACCGGGACTTTAAGTTCCAAAACAATAAAAGTTATACTAAAGGCAAGTCCGATTGTTTTCCCATTGCCCCAAATTTCAATCTGTTTTCAAAAAGACACTGTAATTCCTAAGATATTTGTAAAAGAATTAGAGCTTTGGAGATTCAGAGAAAAATGAGGAGAAACAGTGGGCGTGGTAACAGCAATGTCATGTATGCACACTGTGTACTTTACATATATAAAAAAAAAAAAATTCTGTGATTCTCACCTGTAGAATTGTTTTCTCTTCTACATCCACTGTCAGCATTCAGAGACGAATAGGTTATCTTTCAACCGAAGGGTGTGGACTCCAGGCCTCTATATAACTCCGGCAGCAACACCACAATCCAGTAATAGAAAAGCAGTAGAGCAGCCGTTCGGGAGGCAAGGCATCATAAGAGCCCTATATATTTGTTAAAGATAAGAAGACAGAAAAATTAATCTTTACCCTTCTCCGCTTGTTCTTTTTACTACTGAAAAACTATTTACATATATACAAATCCACTAGGACTAGGCATCTAAAGAGTAGATACAGTAACCCAGCAGAAGGGAGGGTCTGACGGCCTGGAGTGAATGTAGAAGAGAAAACAACTCTACAGGTGAGAATCACATAATTGTATTTTCTCTCCAAATCCACTCCAGGCAGTCAGGATTCGATTGGGACCTCCAAAAGTAGTGCCCTTAACATCAGGGTGGGATCCCAAGAATAATTGAAGAGTAAGCTGCTTAAAAACAACTTCGCTTACTACTGTCTGTAATACCTTCCTACCAAAAACGGCAGCCGCTGAAGCGCTAACATCTACCTTATAGAACTTGGTATATGTATGAACTGAAGACCACTTAGGATACCTGTTCCACCGATGCCTGGTGCTGAAATGCCCAGCCTGCTTGGGTAGCACAAGTAGAATGAGCTGTTATCCGAAAAGGAGGATTCTTCCCCTTGGCAGTATAGGCCCTTATTACCGCCTGTCTAATCCATCAGCTGTCCGACTTGAGAAGGCTTGTGTAGCAGAGATATATTTTAATGGTCTTACTACATCCAAAAAATGAAGGACCCTCTTCTTATGGCTAACTGGAGCCGGACATTAAGAGGGCAAAACTCAGAGAAGCTTCTGACAGATGTTCAAAGAGAGCACCCTGCAGGGCCGGTAAAACCAAGTTCAGGTCCCAAACAGGCAGAATAGGTTTACACGGAGGGTGCACATGAGTGACCCCATGCAAAAAGATCCAAATAAGCTTATTCTCGGCAATGGGCTTCTGAAAAAAAAAAAAGATTGGTAAAGCAGAAACTCTCCATTCCTACAAGCACAGGAGGTAAATACTTGCCAAATCCTGTAGTAAATCTTTGAAGAAGTCTGTTTCCAAGCCTGAATCATGGTCTGAATAACTCTAGCCAATAAACCCTTCTCTGTTAAGATGGCGGTTTCAATAGCCAGGCCGTCAGAGCCAGAACTCCTAAGCTGGGTTGTCAAAAGGGCCCCTGTATGAGAAGATCTGGATCATCGGGGAGCTGCCACTGTTCACCCTCCGACAACCTTACAATGTTTGAGAATCCGCTTCTCCTTGGCCAGTGAGGAGCCACCAGAATGGTTGATACCTCTTTGCGAAGTGAAATGTGACCAAGAAAGGGTCAGTGCATCTGTTAGAGGGTCCGTGGACCGAGACACAAACTTCGGAACCTTACGATTGTGTTGAGACACAAGGAGATCTACGTCCAGATGACTCCAGCACATGCAAATGGACTGAAAAACCTTCTGACTGAGAGACCATTCCCCTTAATGCAGGAATGCTCTTCTCAAACAATCAGCCTGCAAGTTTCCACTACTGGTATGTGAATCGCCGAGATGCAGGAAACTTGCTTCACGGTTAAAGAATTATCCGGCTCACTTCTTTAAGAGCTCTCTTGCTCCTGGTGCCCCACTGGTGGTTGATGTATGCCACCGCCGTCCCTTTGGTCAGCTGAATCCTGACAGAATGCCCTTTCAGGTTGGATGTCCAATGAGTGAGGACTAAGAGAATCCCTCTCAGTTCTAGGATGTTTATGGGGAGCTTGTTTTTCCCCGGACCCCACTGTCCCTGGACCGTCTGTGATCTCCAGACACCCCCCAGCCTATTAGGCTGGCGTCCATGGTGATCTCCCATTGAACCGGAAGAAAGGACCTGCATACCAGAAAATGCTGGGGATTCAGCCACCAGGTTAGGGACTGCCTGGCTGATTGTGTCAGAAAAAAAAGGGGTGATCCAGAGACTCCAAGGTCCAATCCCAGAGAGCAACTCCATCTGCAGTGGCCTTGTGTGAACTTGGGCAAAAGGCTCTGCCTCGAAGTAAGACCCCTTGACGGAGCGACGGCCGAGGGCAGGCCAAGAGAGACTGTATTCTGGCCTGAAGCAAAAGTCACTTCTGTTCTGGAAGAAATACTTTGGCCTGAGTTGTGTCTAGCGACATCCCCAGAAACTGCCTCACTGTTGAAGGAATGATATGCGACTTTGGATAGTTGACTATCCAGCCGAACTCCTCAAGTGTCGACAAAACCATCTGTGTATCCTTCTGAGCCTCCTGAATGGATGAGGCCCTGATCAGAAGATCATTTAGGTAAGGGATCATATGTATCCCCTGACCCTGCAAGAAAGCCATAAGACCTGCCAGAACCTCGGTGAACACCCTCGGGGCTGAGGACAGGCCAAAAAACAACACCACAAATTGAAAATGTGGGCCATCCAGTGCAAAGCACAAATATTTTTCATGACCCCAGAAAATTGGGATGTGGAGATATGCATCCTTTATACTTTATCCACTGTGGATATAAATTCTCCAGACTGAAGCAACATTACTGTGGATCTTAGTCACTCTATGTGAAAATGCTTTAGACGGACAAACCTGTTGAGGCCCTTGAGATCCAATATTGGGTGCCCAGAACCGTTCCTGTTAGGGATTGTAACAGATTGGAGTAAAACCCCTGGACCTTCTCTGTGAAGGGAACCAAACGGATTACTTCTATCCACGAAAGGGGCATCACAACGGTTTTCAAGGCTTCTGTTTCCCCCGGATTTTGGGATACCCTTGACCAAAAAACCTCTGGGAGGCCTGACTCCCAACCTCTTCTATCCATAGATCTGACACATGTTGCCTCCAAGCAAACTGCAGAAACAGCCCCTCCAAAAAAAGGGGTAGATTTTTTTTTTGCGGAAGTTTAGTTAACTTACCACTGTCATCTCCTTTACCATGTCATCCAGACGTTCCCCAAACAATCGTTACCCTTGAAAGGGGAGTCCCATCAGAGACTTCTTGGAGGCCGCGTCCGCCGACCAGATCATTGCTTTATCCATAAGGAACGTCTTAACGCTACTAGCAAGGCTAAGCCTCTGGCGCTTAACCTAACAAAATCATCCATAACAGATATGACATTTATTAATCTCCAAACTAGTGTTAATCAGCTGGGAGCATGAATCTCATGAGCAACTCCGAGACCAGGTTTTAGAATCCAACTACTTTAAAAACCTTCTGCTCACCAAAGATGCTATGGAAGTGGCACAGGCTGGCCGTAAAGTCAAGCATACAATAGAGAAGGCATGGCGTGCTACCTGATTTATGCTCTTCTCCGCTGGATCCTTTAAACAGGCACTATCAGAGGAAGGCATAACAGTAGCATTAGACAGACCCCAAAGTGGAGCGTCCACCACAAAAGGAAGAGACCATAAATGAACCATAACTGAGGGAAAGGGGTATTTGGTAACCAAGACCCTAGCCTATCTGGCTTCTTCCATTCCTTGCGGACAATATTGGAAACATTTGTTTGGTTCAGGGAACTGCTGCCTCTGTCTCACCAGCTTGAATAAGTCTCATAGTAACATAGTAGTAACATAGTATGTAAGGCTGAATAAAGACTTTATTCCATCCAGTTCAGCCTATTTATCTCCTTCCAGTGGTCTAGTAGCCATAGCTGGAAATGTTATTAAATGCCAGGAAGGCATTAAGGCCATTTCTGAAAGTTCAGATCACCACTCAGGCATCTTTTTTCTAAACTAAATAAACCTAACTTTAATCTTTCAGGGTACTCTAGCCCTCACACTCCTTCTATTAAGTTTGTTGCCCTTCTTTGAATGCACTCCAGTTCTGATATGTCCTTTTTAAGCACAGTACTGTAAACAGTACTCCATATGGGGTCTGACCAGTGACTTGTACAGGGGTAAAATGATGCTCTGGTCATGAGCACCTATGCCCCTCTTGATGCACCCCATGATCCTATTTGCTTTGGCAGCTGCTGACTGGCATTGATTACTACAGTTGAGCTTATTGTTAACTAAAACCCCTAGCTCCTTTTCCATTGTTGTTTTACCAAGTGTTTCTTTATTTAGTATGTAATCATGACACAGATTTCTCCTTCTGTAAAAGTAGGGTTATAAATATTAATTATCAATATTTCATAATCACAAACGGAAATATGATTATTGGTTATAATTATCAATCTCCGTCTATATCCTATTGTATCCCTTGGTACTTGTCTATACACACACTTTGTCCTGTAATATATGTCACATATAGACAGTTGTATGCAAAATTACAACAGATTTATTAGATATAACCTTAACCCAATAATGTAGTATACAGATTGAATATACAAACAGAACCAGCCCCTAATAAGAAAACTATACAACTCGTTATTAAAATCTTAATAAACACATACATTTACCGCCCCACACCCACCTACTACACTAAGCTGTCCCTAGGTTCTACAGAGAGGGAGTTATACAAGTATAGAGGGAAAGAGAGATAGGGATGGTTTAGAAAGAAATTGTGGTGAGAGGCTTAGAGAGAAAGATTGAGAGAGAGGGGAGGTAAAGGTAGCTTATTGAGAGATAGAGAGAAAGAAAGAAGGATTGGGAGAAGTAGAGAGAGATTGAGAGATCAAGAGGGAGAGAGAGCAATGATACTTAGCGTATAGAAGTTCTCTTGTATGTTGTTAATGGCCGTTGGTGTCTCTAGTGGTGGGGGGGAGAAGATCTTCCTCTGATCTGTCTGGACCCTGGCTTATGTCCCTTGACAGCAAGAGGTGTGAAAAGGTCTACACCTCTTGTGGGAGTTGGCTAGTAAGCAGAGGTAAAACATTTCTCTGAATCTGATCCACATAATAACTTTTCCAAGATATGTCCCGCAATTAATAAAAAGTTATTTTCTAACTCAGCAAAATATTGCCCTTCATTTGATACCAAACTTCAAATGTCTATGGCTTTTCAAATGAGTATGATTTTCTAGCCATGATCAGTGTACTATCCATTTGCTGTTTGGTATGACATGAAAGTGCAATACCTGCTGCAACTGTTCGTGTCATTTGTATTAATATCACATGAATGTAACTAAAGTTATCTAAGAAAGAAGTTTATGAGACATTTCAAAGTTAAACCCAAACTTTCCACATGCTGTCAGGATGTACATCCTTTCATCCTTTACTATGTTCATTTCGCAGGATTTCACAGGGAAGTGTTAACTTGGGAAAGGCTGTTGGTCAGTGTGTAGGTGTTATGTTTCCTGGGAATCGGCTCACAAATGATACATACACATATATATATATATATATATATATATATATATATATACACACACACACATATATACCAAATGAACATGTTCCACCCTTTAACACCTTCCCATGTGCATAACCTTACATTTATCTGTGTTAAACTTAATTTGTCATTTAACTGCCCATGCTTCCCTTTTTTTCTTTTGGGAGCCTTTGGAGGCAAAATACCATTTTGTGAGTACTCACCTGAAAAATGGATATTGTTGGTGTGCCACACACCCCGCTTCACTTTTAAATATTCTTCACTTATTGGGTTAACTCACCGCCAGGTGACGTAGTGCAGAGAGGAAGTCTTGTAACGAGCCCCCTTCCGGGCCTATATATACCTGGTACCTCCCTTCAATCACCAGTATATTAAAAAGCAGAAAGACAAGGTACCAGTATTCCACCGGTAACCTCAAAATCATATTTGATATAAATAAAAAGCTTCACCATATCAAGGCTTCGGAACTACCGAAAAGGGTGGGAGTGAAGAGGGGTGTGTGGCACACCAACAATATCCATTTTTCAGGTGAGTACTCACAAAATGGTATTATTCTTGGTGTGCCACACACCCCGCTTCACTTTTAAATATTCTTCACTTATTGGGACATCCAAAAGCAGTGTCCACAAGGGATGGGCAACTCAAGGCCAGGTGAAGCATAACTTAAATGACTGCAGTCTGCAGAACTTTGCGGCCAAAAACAGCATCCGCTGAGGCTCGCACATCAACTTTGTAAAACTTAGAAAAAGTGTGAACAGAAGACCAAGTGGCGGCCTTACAAACTTGTTCAACAGAACATGTTCTGTTGTTCAACAGAAGCTTGGTGCTGAAAAGCCCAAGACGCCCCAATGGCGCGAGTAGAATGAGCAGTGATACAAAAAGGGGGAACTTTCCCCTTAGCAGAATAGGCCGCAGTAACGGCCTGACGTATCCACTTGCTAATGGCAGATTTGGCTGGTGCCAAACCCTTCTTAGGCCCATGGGGCACAACAAAAAAGGAATCCGTCCTACGAAAAGGAGACGTGATAATCAAGTAGTACTTAACACAGCGTACTACATCCAAACAATGCAACACCCTCTCTTTGTCATTCTTAGGATTAGGACATAAGGAGGGAAGAACAATGTCTTGGTTCAAATGAAAAGCAGAAACAACCTTGGGAAGAAAGTCTGGCTTGAACCGAAAGACCACTTTATCCTGATGCCTCTCAAAGTAAGGCGCCTGGATAGTCAAGGCCGCCAACTCTGAGACACGCCAGACCGAAGTGATAGCTACCAAGAAGACAATCTTCTGAGTCAGGGTAGACAAAACAATATCTTGCAAAGGCTCAAAAGGAGGAGCCTGAAGAGCAGAAAGAAACAAATTCAAATCCCAAACCGGGAGTAATGGTTTCCTGGGAGGCCGCACATGCGTAACCCCCTGGAAAAAAGTTTTAACTAAAGGCTTAAGCGCAACACGCTTCTGAAAAAAGATAGATAAGGCAGAAACTTGCCCTTTCAACGTACTAAGCTGAAGACCAGAGTCCAGCCCTGATTGTAAAAACTCCAGAATCCTGGAGACCGAAAAGACCCTACAAGGGAAAGATCTTATCTCGCACCAAGCGATATAGGCTTTCCAAGTCCTATAGTAGATGATAGAAGAAGACCTCTTCCGAGCACTGATCAGAGTCTTAACGACTGAATCAGAAAGACCCTCCTCCTTCAGGATGGAGGTCTCAGCAGCCAGGCCGTCAAACTTAGCGCTGGTAAATTGGGGTAACACAATCGACCCTGAGTGAGCAGATCGGGCCGAAAAGGCAGAACGACCTGGTCCACTGCCAGCCGAACGATGTCTGCGAACCACACTCGCCTTGGCCACCTTGGGGCCACAAGAACGGCGGACACCCTTTCCAGAGCCAACTTCCGAAGCACCGTGCCTAGCATGGGTATCGGAGGAAACAGGTATAGAAATCCCAGATCCCCCCAGCTCAGGGACATGGCGTCCACTGCCAGAGGATCCTGGGAGAGCGACACGAAGTTCGGGAGCCTGCAATTGTGACGAGAGGCAAACAGGTCCACCTCCGGTGTCCCCCATCGGAGACACAGTGAGCGAAACACCCGAGGATGGAGAGCCCATTCTCCCAGACGGGGAGAGCCCCTGCTCAACCGGTCCGCTTCCTGGTTCTCCACTCCTGGAATGTATACCATCCGAGAGACAAGAAACATGGGCCTCTGCCCAGGTCAGGATCAGGGACACCTCCCTGAGAGCACTCAGGCTGCGAGTCCCTCCCTGATGATTGATGTAAGCAACCGCTGTTCGATTGTCTGAACACACCAGGACCGGAAGGCCCAGGACGTGCTGAGTCAAGAGAGCAAGCACCCGACGGATGGCTCTCAGTTCCAGAATATTGATGGGTAAGTGGGCCTCTTGAGGTCCCCACTGCCCCTGGAACTGCAGCTCCTTCCAGAACCCGCCCCATCCCGACAGACTGGCGTCCGTGGTGACAATTTCCCAAAGGGGGGTCAGGAAAGACCTGCCCTTCACCAGATTGGTCGAGACCAACCACCACTGGAGGGACTGCCGAACCCGGGAGGACAACTGGAAGGGCTGATCCAGCGACCGAGGCTGTCGGTCCCAAGACGCCAACAGATAAAGCTGAAGCATCCTCGTGTGGAATTGAGCAAAAGGAACTGCCTCGAAGGAGGCAACCATCAACCCTACCAGCCTCATCCCCAGACGGATGGACGGCCGAGGATTGGAGAGTAGGACCTGAGCCAACTCCTGAATCAGATGAATCTTGGACTGGGGAAAAAACACTCTGTGCTGATGAGAGTCCAACTGCATCCCCAGAAAAGACACCACCCTGGCCGGAGCGAGGGAGGACTTGGGGAAGTTGATCACCCAACCAAAGCTTTGCAGCGTGGAGACCACCATGCTGGTGTCTGTCTCCGATTGATTGAGCGACGGAGCCATAATGAGAAGGTCGTCCAAATAAGGTACGACACAAATGCCCCGAGATCTGAAAATGGCCATGACCCCTGCCAGCACCTTGGTGAACACTCTTGGAGCTGAGGTAAGGCCAAACGGAAGCGCCACGAATTGATAATGCTGATCCTTCATCACAAATCGAAGAAAACGTTGATGAGCGTGGCAGATGGGAACATGAAGGTAAGCATCCTTGATGTCTATGGACGTCATGAAGTCCCCTTGCCGAAGAGAGCCGACGGCAGTACGCAAGGTTTCCATGCGAAACTTCCGAAACCGGATGAACCTGTTGAGTAACTTCAGGTCCAAGACGGGACGAACTGACCCATCTTTCTTGGGGACTGCGAACAGATTGGAGTAGAAACCGAGGCCCATCTGTAAGCGCGGTACCGGCCGGATGACCGCCATCTCTAGCAGATTCTTTACCGACGCCAGGAGCCCCTGTGCGGCCAAAGGATCGATGGGCACCCGAGACCGAAAGAACCATGAAGGAGGGCGAGACTCGAATTCCAGCTTGTAACCGGACGACACTATCTCCTGGATCCATCTGTCCGGAACTTCCCGGTTCCAAACCTGGGAGAAGTGTCGTAATCGTCCCCCCACCCGCACGGGTGAGGGCAGCCCCTCATTGCTGAGCGGGCTTACCAGCAGGTTTGGGCTTGGAGCCCCAGGACTGAGCGGGACGGCCACGGCCCCTCCCCCGAGTCCAACCTGTACGACTGGTAGAGGGAAAGGAAGCCCCCCTACCCGCTCTGTATCCTCAAAAGGAAGGCCTACCAGAACCTGCCCCCCTAAAGGGACGTCGAGGCCTCTTGCGTTGTGGCATCTTACCACCCTTTGCGACTGAATCAATTCTCTCCCCAAACAGACGCAACCCCAAAAAGGGGAGAGCTGTGAGCACCTTTTTAGAAGCTGAGTCCGCCGACCACTGTCGCAGCCATACTGACCGACGAATGGCCACCAGCATTGCCGCTGTCTTGCTACTCATAGCCAGCGCATCGTCCTGAGCGGATAGAACATAGGACACAAAAGATTCACACTGCTTAAGCACAGTGAACTCTTTACGAGAGGGATTGAGATCCTTGCATAGCCCCTGGATTACAGATCTGACCGCCAATAGAAGAAGGGCCGAGGCGCACACCGGGCGCATCGTTGACCCAGCATAAATAAAACCATGGCGAGCATACTGGTCAATCCGACGATCCTCCCCATCTTTAGGGACAGGGGTCTCAGCAGACTGTACCATAGCCGTGCTGGAGAGCCCTAGCACAGGGGTATCGACGTCAGGAGGGACGGACCAAAGCTTCACCAATTCTGGCGGAAAGGGATAACGCTTTTCCCAACTGGAAGGGATTCCAGATAACCGCGTGGGATGTTCCCATTCCATAAGGACCACCCTCTCAAAGTGGTGCTGTCTGGGAAAAACCCAACGCGGCTGAGGCTCTTTAAACAACTGGCCCCTTGGCAGGGTGACAGCCTCAGGCGGATCTAAATTCAAAATCTCAAACATTTGAGCCAGAATGGAGGGGGTGTCAAGGGCAACCCCCGCCGACCAATCGCATCAGCCTCAAGCTGATCTGCAGGCTCATCTGACTCCAAGAGGAATTCTTCCTCGTCCGGGGAGCCATCGGACCATTCCACAGGCTCACATAACTCGTCCTGTTGAGCCGAAGGTACCGGAGTCAGGCGCTTCCGTTTTGCAGGGGCCTGCAACCCTGCTTTAACGGGCAATACTTTCCAGAGGCTGGCCAACCTTGCCGCCACCTCGGATTGCGAATCCCCACTTTTGACAGTGTCATGCGGGGTCCGGAACAGGGAGGGAGAGGCAGGAGATGATGGAAGTTGCGACGGGCCAGCAGCCGGATCAACAGACTGACGCGCAATGCTCTGCTTTGCACAAGGAATGCAAATAAAGACATCATCAGCTGGGAGCGAAGCCCCACATCTTACGCACCCCCTGGACGGCTCAGAAGAGTCATTTCCGGTAATAACGGAAGCCTCCATATTGGTGATTTATGGTATCGCAATTATTTGGGCTTTAAGGCATAAGCCAACCCGGGATGCCCCCTTATAGAAAATGTCCCAGAAGGGAGGGTTTTTTTTTTTTTTACAAAGAAAGGTCCCCCTTAATAATCTAAATATATATATATATATATATATATATATATATATATATATATGTATATTTTATAATATAAAAATATCCCAATTTTCTTTTCTTTAAAAAGAAAGACTAGCCAGGCAACATAGAGCCGGAGGGCCGCTATAATCAGGGATCCCAGGATCTGAAAGGAAAAGAAAACAAACCATCAGATCCCCATATGAGTGTAACACATCCAAACATGTTTTATGCATGGCACGAAGGTGCCTTTAAAAAGCACAAATCATAATTATAATAATAATAATGATAATAATGCCTCCTTAAAACTCGCCCCCATATTTATAGAATACAGACACAAAATCCCACTCTCGGTCCCACCAGAGTGGGGCCGCTTACCTGACAAGGCTGAACGCAAGACCGGAGGGACGATGCAGCAGCAGCAGCCACAAAGGTAAACAAAAAACCATGTGCTGCAGCGCGCGCCCCCCCACGTGACCTCCTTTTACACAGAAAGGAAGGAAGTGAGGCTGGGGCCGCCGTACAACGTTACCGCCGGCGCCACGCCCCCGTCACAGGGAACCGCCCCCTTAAGCCCGGTCAGCGCAGCCAATTCATTCAGGGATTGCAACCAGCTGAGCTGCTTAATATCACACAGGCAGGCGGCGGAGGAGGGGGGAGGAGAAGGCATGAGCGCAGCCATACCAGCTGCCGCACGGAGACCAGACTGAGTGCACCCATGCTGTGCAGTCTGTTCTATGCATAAAGTTAACACACATTTGTTATGAAAAGTAATACAGTGAAAACACATACATAATACACAACCCCCTACCCCCCCCCCCCCCATAGTGAAGGGAGAAGGGACCATAACGGGAGAGTAAGGGGCTAAGGGGACCCTCGGGACAGGGGCATCCCATTTCCGGATCACCATGCCGGATAGCCGCATTGCCCCCAAAAGAGGGGGGTCGAGCGCAAGGCAAACCATATGAAGCACAGCGTGACACCGCCGTGCACTGCACACATGGTAGGCTGATGGGGCATTGAGAATTGACCGTACAGTGGAGGCTGAGGAGACGGCAGAGGATGAGGAGATGGAGTCGCACACTGTGACAGGCAAAACGGCCTGGGAGCATGAAGGGCGAAGTGGTGTGACCTGTCCAAGTTGCTGTGCAGGAACCACATTCACCCAGTGGGCCGTAAAGGACATGTATTGTCCCTGACCGTAGTTACAGCTCCAGATGTCGGCACTGCCGTGCACTTTGGTGCACACCGACAGGCTCAAGGACTGGTCCACCTTCTGCTCAACAAATTTGTGCAGGGCTGGTACTGCCTTCTTTGCAAGTAACGGCTTGGGACTCTCCAACTTCGGCTCAGCACTAGCCATCAGCTCTCTGAAAGGTGCAGAGTCCACCACCGTAAAAGAGAGGGACTGCAGCACCAGCAACTCGAACAGGAGCAGATTTAGCTTCTGTGCCGTAGGATGAGTGGGCACATACTGTTGTCTCTTAGACATTGCTTCGCTGATGGATTGCTGGCAGGATGACTGACTTTTAGTAGGAGGAGCAGGAGCATCTGGAGCGGCAGAGGATGGGTATGACGCGCAGCTACCTTCGGCTGAGGTGCTGGAGCCTTGGCTGGGTGAAATTGGAAGTGACGTGGCACTGGCTGATGCAGCAGGCTGGACCCCCACTTCGGAGCCTCAGTTCTCCTAGGCCGCTTTATGGTGACGCTGCATGTGTTGCCACAGGGCCGTGGTACCAACATTGGGGCCCTGGCCATGCTTCACCTTCTGTCTACACATATTGCATGTGGCCAGGTTACCTCCTGCGGATGCATGATAAAAAAAAGTGCCACACTGCCGAGTAGCTAATTTTCCCTCCAATAGTCCGCACTAATTCACTGCTACTGCTGCCAACTCCAGGAACCCCTGCTCCACTACCTCCCGGGAAGGCAGCCTGCCTCGCAGCAGGTGGTCTACCCCGCCCCCGGCCACGTGTGGCTCCAGACATCCCAATTCTGCCACCATGCTGACTGCCAACCCTACCACCACCTTGCTGCCTCAGCTTCTGACTCTGGGGCAACCTGGGACCCTCTTCTCCTGATGATGATGAAGCACCTTCTGCACCGGGCTCCCAAGTGCGATCGGCTTCATCATCATCATTATCGAGTTGTGTCTGCACGTCACTGATGTCCTCCTCTGTTTCCACAACAGCGTGTGCTGCAGGAGACGGAACGCTCGCCACACCACCTCCCACGCCACTCCTCCATTTCTTGGCTGGGCAGTAGCTGCTGACTGCCCTCTATCAAATCATCCTCACTGAATAGTGGAGCTGAACCCAAAGCATACGTCGGCTGGAGGGGGGGCGTAGGACAGAGGCAAAAACCTACCGACTGTTGAACGGGGGTGTCAGATGTCACTTGTGATGAGGTCGCTGACCGCAGATGCGTTGCTGGTCGAGACACGACCGCTAGCAGATACCGGGAGATCAGGCCTCTCACCGCGACTCCTGCTGCCACTCGCCTGCGACCTCTGCCTGATGAACCTAGGCCTCTCCTCGGTGCACATCCTGGCACATCTCTGCCTGACATTTTTAGTGCATTTAGGAGGGGAAAACAATACACTACTCTACACCTAGAACAGTGTTTTTGTAACAGCAGGTGTGTAGAAAAGTTAGATCAAAATAGGCAGACACTGTAGCTAAAAACTAATGCAAAAAGACACTGTCAGATGGTCTTACACAGGATGCCCCTGGTCAGAGTTAAATGCACCACAGGCAGTTTTAAAACATGGTTTTTGTTCAAAATGTAAAAAAAGGTAAAGATGCAGGTACTCTTAAAAGCTAAGTGCTAGTATTCGGGATGACCCCCCCCGGTGAAAGGCAATGGGTGCTTTAAACTTGAAAATCAGACTTTAAAAAAAAAAAAAAGGTAAGTCGGCCGGTACTCTTAAAAGATAAGTGGTAGCACTGACAATGGCCCCCAGTGAAAGGCAATGGGTGCTTTAAACTTGTAAACCAGACTTTTTTATACAAAAGGCAAAAGGTAAGTAGGCAGGTACTCTTAAGAGACACGTGCTAGTATTTGGAATGCCCCCCCGGCAAAAGGCAAAGTTTGCATAAAAAGTGACTGTTTACAAAATGCAACCAGTTAGACAGGTACTCTTGAAATATTTATGCTAGTATTTGGGATGCCCCCCGGCGAAAGGCAAGGTTTTCTTAAAAAGTGACTTTCATTACAAAATGCAACCAGTTAATAGATAGGTACTCCTGAAATATTAATGCTAGCACGCTTTTTAAAGAATTACACCAGGAAAAGGAAAAGCTAAATAGGCAGGTGTCTTATTAACACTAAATAGGCTTTAAAACTAATGCAAACACTTTAAACTTTCCCTGTCTTTCTCTGTCACTGTCACAGCCTCTCTCCTTCTCTATCTGTCCCTCGCTTCTTCTGTTCTTTGTTCTATCTCTCCCTCGCTTTTCCTGTTCTTTGTTCTATCTATCTCTCCCTCGCTGTGTCTGTCTGTCTGTCTCTCGCTCTCTCCCTGCCTGATCTGCTCTGGCCGCAATACAGTATCAGAATGATCTTCCACAAAATGGCCGCCGCTTATAAAGGTCTGTGACATCATCGGTAAGCCTGTCTGCGAATAGGTAGCATGTGACACCTACCCAGGATTCCTTGCCCCATGGGACATGTCCTGACATGTGGATCCACCATTTCACATGGGCTGAAAAGCAGTAAATGGAGTTTTAAGGAAGCGGTTCGAGTGATCGAATCGCGGCGATATTCGGAATCGTAACGGATCGAATTTTTCCTGACATTCGTAACAAATTCGGGTTCGTCATAATCGACGAGCTCATCTCTAGCTACAATGATTTTATATAAGTCAGGATTGTTCACATAAACAACTAATTAATAGTTGGTCACTCTTGATTAGGGTCTACATTAAAATGTTTAAGGTCTACATTAAAATGATTGATTTAGATCTACATTAAAAGATACAGTGCTACAATGATTTTATATATGTCAGGATGTTCACATAAACGACTAATTATTAGTTGGTCACTCTTGATTAAGGTCTACATTAAAATGATTAAGGTCTACATTAAAATGATTAAGGTCTTTATTAAAATGATTGACTAAGGTCTACATTAAAATGATTGATTAAGGTCTACATTAAAATGATTGATTAAAGTCTACATTAAAATGATTGATTTAGATCTACATTAAAACATACTGTTATACAATTAGTTAATATAAGTCAGGAAGTTCACATGAACCACATACAGATAGAGATATTCGTCAGCAGCCGGAGGCACCAGCGCTACGTGCATACAGTCGATTGCAGCCATGACATTAGGCATATCGGCTATATCATAAAAGCCCAACTTAACCGCATTCCCGGCTACCATGTTGTCAGGAAAATAAATGTATTTTTGACACAGGGTAGCCATGCCATCCAAAAACTTGTTGAGCGTGTGGCTTAGCATAGCCTGGGACATACCCACGTAGAGGGCACCCAGCCTCTGGAACGAGTCGTTCGTTAAAAATAGCAGGCAGCCAACCATTTTGGTCATACCTACAACTGCATGCCCCTTCCTTGTGGTGCGGGTCAACCATGGCCGCAGCTAACTATACAGGTTATGGAGGGAAACACGGTTAAATCGGGTGAGCTCAAATAGCTCAACGTCATGCATGCGATCGATGTCCAAACGTGCGCGATGCAACCTGGATTCTGCCATGCTCATGCAGAGCATGCCGCGCAGCTGCAATCGCTCGTATTCCTCCACGTACTCAGCCAACATCATCTCCGATCTCAACAGCTAACCTTCTCCTACAAAACAACCCCGCAAGTTGAACGAAAACCAACTTGTTTTATTGGCCGGGTTGTAATCAACAATCAAGGCTCTGAATCATGCGCAAGCACATACCAATAATGTAACTTGCCCGACATAACATTTTTACGATAAATATACGACCATCGAAAGTGCATATTCGCATTAACGTAAACGCGTATACGCATTAAAAAAGTAACGAAAATTCCAAAAAGGCATGGAAAAACTCACAAAACTTACACAAACATGCAAAAGTGCATGTGAAAGAGGCTTTGAATCAGCCCTATTGTCCTGGTTATCACAGTGAGGCTGAACTACCAAGGGAGCTCTAGGTTCTGAGGGCCCAGCATCAGCAGTCTCTGAAGGAGCAGTTATCTTTCCATGCTCAGCAAGTACTAACTCATTCTGGGCAAACAGTATTATTTGTACCCAGAGCCCTTTGCCAGCATATTGGCAAAGAAAATAACAATTAGAAAAAGAATAATATATAATAAAAATAATATATAATAAAAATAATAAATAATAACAATTAACCACTCACCGACGCAAGGTGGCTTGGTGCTTTAAAAAGGCCTTGCAGCCGATCCTCGCAGCGAAGGCTGCGGGACAGGCAGAAACTCCCCCACTTGCTTTTTGAAGCAGGTGGCAGTGCGACGTTAGTATGATGGTAGTGGCGGCTGCTATGTTCAGAGGACACAACCCTGGACCAAAGTATGAAGCCAGTCAGCAAGTAACGCTGCTATGCCGGCAGAAGACGGACCCAATGCTGCCAAGGGAAAAGTGAGGCAGCTGCACATGCAGCATATTTTCCCTCTGCTACAGAGGAAGCGTCTCCTAATTCCTGCCGCACGACTCTGCCCCCCTGCAGACTACCCGCCCCTTAAAAAAAAAAAATGTGTAAAACATAAATCAGTAATAAATGAATAAATAAATAATGAATAAACATTGTGGGAAGGATTAAAAGAGGATATATATTTATCTCCAGGTTCCCCCTGCAGACTCACCAGACAAAAACCTGCGGCTCACTGTTTCTTACGGTGAAAACTCTAGCCCAGAATGAAAACTTTGCAAAAAAAAAAAAAGTGACACCCCAATCACCCCAATACCCTGGCGCTTACCCCTAACACCCTGATCCATCAAACAGCAAAGCTGAGGAGGCATAGAGGGTCTAATAGATCAGTGGGATATAGGGGCCTGGAAGACAGACAGGGTTAACAAGATAATTCTGTGAATACTCACCTGTAGAATTGATTTTTCTTCCATTATTACTTCAGGACATCAGGATAATTCAGTAACAATAGGGTTAACCTCTCTCGACGGCGTGGACTGCAAGACAAAGGCGTGGTTCCACCTCCCGCGCCTATATCCTTCTGGCTGACTTCCTCCAAGTTTAATTTAAAAGCAGTAGAACCAGCCACCTGGGAGGCATACCTATATCTCCTGTTGGAAACTACTACTCTACTCTCTCGGATTATAAATATGTATCTATTTTTTTTTTTTATATATTTACCACTCCACTAAGACTAGGTATCCAAAACATGGATATATCAACCTAGCAGACAGGGAGGGTCTGATGTCCTGAAGAAATAATGGAAGAGAAAGCAATTCTACAGCTGAGTATTCACAGAATTATCTTTTCTCTTCCATTTTACTTCAGGACATCAGGATAATTCAGTAACGATAGGGATCTCCAAATATAGTACCCTGAATTCGTGTGGGATCCTCAAAAACCTTATCCCCTTTATCAGGAATAAGATATTTTAAAAACCTCTAGGCTACTACAGCCGGTAATAACTTCCTATAGGCATTTGCATCCCCTGAGGCTCAAACATCTACCCTATAAAATTTGGTAAATGTATGAATTGAAAACCAAGTAGCGGCTTTATATATTTGTTCTACTGAAGCTTGATGATGAAGCCCCAGAAACTCCAATAGCTTGTGTCGAATGAGCAGTAGTCCTAAAGGGAGGAACCTTCCACTGCTTTTACCACTGCTTGTCTAATCCATCGGCTGATGGCGGACTTAGCTGGTGGAAGACCTTTCCGTGGACCCTCAGGTATGACAATAAGAAGTCCAAACTATGGAAAGATTGTGTAGCAGTGAGATAATACCATGTGCTCTCACTAAACTCACTTCATCCAGCCAGTGAAGAACCCCCTTCCTTATCGGACACTGGAGCAGGACATAAGGAAGGCAAAACCATTGCTTCATTAAGATGAAAAACACCTTAGGAAGAAAATCCTGTTTAAAACAACACCTTCTTGTCCTTATGCAACACTAAAAAGGGAGGCTTAACTGATAAAGCTGCTAATTCAGAAACCTGCCTTGCTGAGGTTATTGCCACTAAAAAGATAACCATAAGCGTCATTAGACTTAATGACGCATCTAACAATAGTTAAAAAGGAGGACCCTGAAGAGCTGATAAAACAGTTCAGGTCCCAAACCAGCAGAAGTGGCTTACAAGGAGTCTGCACATGAGCGACTCCTTGTAAAACAAGTTCTGATAAATTCATTCTCAGCTATGGGTTTCTGAAAGAGGATAGATAAGCAGATATTTGTCCTTAAAACGTACTCAATTGAAAACCTTCATCAAGACCCTTCTGCAAAAACATCCAAAATTCTGGCGACAGAAAAAGCTCTACAAGAGAAACCCCTAGATTTTCACCAAGGGATAAATGCACACCAGACTCTACAATAGATCATTGATGAAATCCTGGCCTGAATGACTCTGAGAGGCCACTTTCTGCCAAGACGGAGGTTTTATAGCCAGGCAGTCAAAACTCGTGAGTTGGGATGCCCTAGAGGCCCCTGTGTGAAGAACTGCATTATCGGTAAACTCGGACATCCTTATTATGTCAGAGAACCAGCTTGTTCTTGGCCTCCAAGGAGCCACCGGAATGGTTGGGCCTCCCTCACGAGCTAACTTTTCTAATACCCGACCCAGGAGTGGAATGCAGGGAATGGATAAGGAAGCTTGAATGCTGACCACTGAAGAATCAGAGCATCTGCTGCATTGCTAGAGGATCCCTGGACTGGGACACCCTTCAATTGTGCAGCGATACAAGAGATCTATAACCTGTTAATAGATGAAATCAGTGGAATGGCAGAGAAGGGGGACATTGTAATTACAGGTGACTTCAACATGCCTGATGTGGACTGGAATATCCCAAGTGCATCGACATGCAAGAGCAGGACTATATTAGGAGGCACTTAATGGAGTGTCTCTAAAACAACTCGTGACATTGCCCACTAGAGGAGATAACATTCTGGACTTAAGTCCAGAATGAGTATAAAGTAATTGGAAGTGTAGCTGACAGAGAGGCATATAAAATTAAACAGAGGGAAGCAAAACTAATTATAAAGGACTGCTAAAGGGCAAAAGGAGGAAGAAATGGCCAAATCTATGAAGAGGGGAGATAAAACCTTTTTCCGATATATTGGTGACAGAAAGAAGAAAAACAATGCAGTCTCAAAAATTAGAAATAGGGAAAATAAATATATTGACGGAGATAAGGCTGTGGCTGACCATCTGAATACCTACTTTTGTTCGATATTTTCAGATAGTAGCAGGCATGGTCATAGCACAACATCCAGCTGGGAGGGTACAGCTCCGGAGTTTCTGGAGGCTGATAGGTCCAGATGGAATCCACCCCAGAGTTCTAAGGGAACTTAGGTTTGTGATTGCAGCCCCTCTAACTGATTTACTTAACCATTCCCTTTCAACTGGTGAGGTTCCAGATGACTGGAGAATGGCCAATGTCGTACCAATCCATAAAAAGGGGAGTAGAGAAGAAGCCAGTAATTACAGGCCAGTTAGTTTAACATCTATAGTGGTCAAATTAATGGAAACACTCTTAAAAAAACAGATCATTTCCCATCTAAAAATTAATGACAATCTTATTGATTTCTTTGACAATGTCACTAAAGTGTTAGATGAAGGTGGTGCTGTGGATATCGCCTATCTGGATTTTAGCAAAGCCTTTGACACTGTACCACATAAGGAGCTCATAGATAAGTTATTGAAGGTAGGACTCAATCCCTGGATAGTTCAGTGGATTTCCAGTTGGCTGAGGGATCGGTATCAGAGTTGTTGTAAATGGTGTGCAATCTGAACAAAGGCGAGTTACAAGTGGTGTGCCGCAGGGCTCTGTCCTGGGCCCCATTCTTTTTTTTTTTCAAAATCTTTTTATTTGGGTTTTCAACATTTTTCCAGCATATGAGGTACATAGTTTGATCTTCTCATGAAATTGCAGCATAGTAAAAGAGGTATATACATGACATTGCTTGAAATTGAACATCAATTTTCCTTTTAGCAGTGTACATCAACATTAGGTTTCCAACAATGGAACGTCTGATTTGAGTCACCGCTGTATGACTATAAGACGCCCTTTACACATGGTCCCGCTGCTCAAGATGGGGGTCACGCATCTCGCCCACATCCCCCACCCCAAGCCTAATTGGATCATCTCCTTCCACCATTCTTGTCAAGTACCAAGTGGTGTCTTGGAATGCCCGATATAGTTTTTGTTTGGTTTCTGTATTTAAAGTATCAATAAAGCTTTCCCATGTATTAAAGAATTTGGGCGTTTTCTTTTCTTTATCTAAGGTTGCTTCAGCCCATTCAAATTTAAAGAGCTGTTGTAATTTTTCCATAAAGTGTTGGAATGGGGGTGGGTCACTCCCTATCCATCCCTGAAGAATAACCTTCTTAGCTACTGTGGCTATCAGTAGGACTAATTTTTTTGTTCCTCTGTCTATCCTCTGGGTATTGGTGTCTATGGAGCCGAATATTGCCCACCTTGGAGTGAGGGGTAAGTAGCTTGTCAGCCTTGTGATCATGTATCTATGCACTTTCCTCCAAAATTGGTTAATCACCGGACATTCCCACAAACAGTGATATAAATCCGCTCTCTCCTTCCCACACTTTTTACAGTGATCGGAGTCAGACAGTTTCATCTGCATTGATCGAGCTGGTGATACATAATTGTAATGGTACAACCTGAGCAGCATTTCTCTATAAGTGGATGCCTGCAAAGTTGTCCAGGAATAGTTGTACATTTTTAGCAGTTCGGTAATATCCAACTCTGGAAAGTGAGCACACCATCTGGCCATGCCTGTACTGAGTTCTTCATAGTGAAGGGTATGCCTTAGAAATTTGTAGTGTGTCGCTATGGCTTTACTATTTGGAGGTGTTGTGTTTAGCAGTATGTCTAGTTCATTTTCCCAATCTCGAGAAGAAAATTTTTTGATTGTTTTCTTGACATAGGACGACAGTTGAAAATATGCAAAAATGTGTGGGGCTGTGAATGGGAATTTTTCTTTGGTTTCTTGGAAAGTAAGTATTCTTTTGTCATTTCGCTTCAATAGCTGTCCAATATGTGTGAGTCCTGCTTTTTCCCACTCCGTGAAAGGGCGCGTTTGGCTCCCGTTCAAGAAATCTAAGTTGCCTGTGATGGGTAATAGTACTGATAGGTGAGGGTTTAGTTTATATCTTTTTCTCAGTTTTTGCCAAAGGCCCCAGATGGACATCAATAACGGGTTTAGGGTAACCTGTTCAGGTAACTCTGCTCTTGGCATATGGATCAAATAGACTAGTTTAATATCTGGTATCGTATTCTGATCTAACTGTGGATTTGTATGTATATGTGTATTTTTGATCCAGTCTCTCAGCACTCCAAGCAGTGCCGCTGTGTTGTAATTAAAGGGATCTGGGAGGTTTACTCCAGCATTCTCCCGTGGCTGCTGCAACACCCTTCTGCTTATTATTGCTCTTTTCTTGCCCCAAATGAATTCTCTGAACCTTTTATGCAGTTCTGTGATTTCCTTATTATTTAGGAGTATAGGGAGTGTTTGTAGGTAAAACAATAGCTTCGGGAACGCTATCATTTTTATTAAGTGGATTCGCCCCAGGTATGAGAGGGTCAGGCTAGCCCAGGTTTGTAAGTTTCTTTGTATTTCTCTTATGACAGGCTTGATGTTTATGTCATAGAGTAGGTGTAAATTTTTAGGTAGTAGAACACCTAGATATTTAACATGCTGCCTATTCCATTTGAAAGGGAAGCCCTCTCCCCAGGCCGGTTTTGTACGGCCATCAAGGTATAGGGCTGCCGATTTTTCTAAATTAATTGAGTAGCCCGTGACAGCGCCAAATTGGGTTATAATTTCTAGTATCCGTGGGAGAGTGGCTTGGGGGTTCGCTATATACAATAGGACATCATCTGCAAAAGCTGTTATTTTTATCTCTTCTTTACCTATTTTTATTCCCTGAAAGGCGGTTTCCCCTTCCAATAGTCTAAAAAGGGGGTCAATTGCTAGGTTGAATATTAGTGGTGACAGGGGGCATCCTTGCCTGACCCCTCTCCCCAGTTGGATGCTGTTTGTAAGTTGACCATTGACCAGCAATTGGCAAGTTGGCGTTTTGTATATATATATTGTATTAAGGATTTGAACATGTTACCGAAGGCTCTTTCCGCTAACACAGCATTAAGCCATGGCCATGCAATTTTATCAAATGCTTTTTCAGCATCCAGACTGAGGAGAAGGCCCTTAGATTTACCATTGGTGGTGATTGCTGCTATTGCTGTACATATTCCTATTGAGATGTGTTTGCCCCTGACAAAGCCCAGTTGGTGTCTGGTAAGCAGCCCCGGGAGAAGGCATTGAAGCCGATCCGCCAATATCTTAGAAAGAATTTTATAGTCTGTGTTTAGTAACGATATTGGTCTATAAGATTGGACCAATTCTGGGTCTCTGTCTGGTTTTGGTAGTAGAATTGTATAAGATTCAGTAAATCGGGACATTGGGGTCCCATGGTGTATGATGCTGTGAAATACTTCTCGAAGTATGGGTATTACTGCAGGGTTCAATAATTTGTAAAATTCAGTTGTATAACCATCGGGGCCCGGGGTTTTTTGGTTTTTGAGGTTTTTGATTGTGTTTTCTATTTCCTGATCCGTTATGTCCGCTTCCAGCATATTCCTCTGTTCTGTTGTGAGTCGTGGGAGCTGTGTCTTTTTCAGTATGTCCTGTGTGGTGGTGTAGTTTGTCGCAGTGGATGAATATAATTCTCTAAAGTATCCTTCAAATTGTTCTGCTATACTTTTAGAGTCATGTGTTCTGTGGCCTTTGGATGTGTCCTTTATAACATTGATAGCTCTATTGTGTCCCCTTGTTTTTACCATATTAGCTAATAGTGACCCAGCTTTATTTCCAAACCTAAAGTATTTGGCGTTCTGGAATTGTAATTTACTTTTGGCTTCTGCTCCCAAATATGTATCCAGTATTAGGGAGGCTTCCAACCAGCATTTTTTATTTTCTGGTGTGTTGTGTGCTATGTAGGTTTTATAGGCTTTGGTAAGTGCGTTGTAAAGGAGTGCGTGTTTTGCCTGGGCATCCCTCCGTTGTTTAGCAGTGTATGCTATGATCTGTCCTCTTAATACAGCTTTCGCCGTTTCCCATAGCAGTGTTGGGTTATTTATATGCTGAATATTATCATCTAAGAAGTCTCCCCAACTTTTCGTCAGGTATTCTTTAAATTTTGGGGATGTATATAGGTAATTTGGAAATCTCCAAATTCTAGAGCGGGTTTGTGCTGTTTCCAATTTGATTGTCAGTGAGAGGGGTGCATGGTCCGACATTGTGATTGGCCCGATAGAGGCATCCGCAACCCCCCCATCAGTTGTTCATCTATTAAGGTATAATCAATTCTTGATAGTGTTTTGTGGGCTACTGAGTAGCATGTGTATTCCCTGGCTGTGGGGTATAAGAGTCTCCACGGGTCAACCAATGCCGTGTTCTGTAACAAAAACTTGAGAGGGTCTCCCATGGATTGTGTAGTTCGTGATTCTTGCCTGTCCATCTTGGGGTCTATAGTGGCGTTAAAGTCCCCTATTACAATTAGATTCTGTGCCTGTATTGTTATTAACTTTTGTGTGAGTTCCGTGTAGAAGTCTGCATTAGAGCCATTGGGTGCATAAATGTTGGCTAGGGTGAAGTTCTGTCCCGCCACATTTATTTTCAGAATTATGTATCTACTTTCAGGATCAATATGTTTTTCTATTATCTTGTATTGCAGATGTTTACCAATTAGTATGGCAACCCCTCTTTTCTTCTGTGTGTAAGTGGTGGAAATTTCCTCCCCTATCCAATTGGCTTTGAGATTGCCTTTCTCCCCAGTTTTCCAATGGGTTTCCTGTAACCCAACAATGTCTGGGTTGAGGCGGTGAATTGATGTCAGCGCTTTCCTCCGTTTGACGGGGTGATTTAGGCCACCCACATTCCAGGAGACTACTTTAATTGTGTCTTTCACTATAGTGTCTGTCATTGCTTTATCGGTTGCCATGTGTTATATGATTGACAAACTGAATGGGGCGTACCTCACAGTCCCGTGCCTCTTGTCTTCCAATTGCTTACCCTGCTTACGAGATTTCAAAGATCGCGACCCCCACCCTGAGCGGCGCACACCGTCAACCTCAACAACTTGAGAGCCATCATAATTTACCTTGGGAAAAATAGCTAAAAATATGTTAAAACCTTGCACACTTGCACAGACCGTTATCAACTTAACCTTGTAATGGCTATTGCCGTTCAATAAACTTTTCATTAACTGTATAAACTTTTTCAAACATTTTGTCCCATAAGGGGATAACATCGATATTCTGTGTTGGTTCCTATCAATCAATAAACCTTCTTTTAACCTTACAAACTTTTTATAAACTTTTTGCCCTGCAGAGGGTCCTTCGTTACCATAATCACCTATATTCTGCTTAGTGCATTTCGGGATCATGGTCAAATATTGTATGACGCAACCTTATGCCCTTAGCAGGCGAGGTCCTATCACCCCGTGTTTGGTGGCAGCAAATCCAGTTTGGCTTTTTTGACATCATCATATGTTTTGTTTTCTCCAGAGATTGTGACTCTTAATTTTGCAGGGTATAACAGGGCAAACCTGATTCCTTGTTGTACAAGGTGTTGGCAAATGGGGGCAAAATCTTTGCGCTTCTGGGTTACAGCTAAAGAGAAGTCCTGAAATATCAGGATTTTGCTTCCCGCCACCACCACCTCTTTTTGTCTGCGGTAAGCTCTCAGAATCTCTTCTTTGTCCTCGAAGTGTAGATATTTGGCTATAGTTGCTCTAGGTCTATTGTTTTCAGATTGTCTATCTGGTCCTAGCCTGTGTGCTCTATTTTCCTAGGGTCACATGCCGGTAGCTGCAACGCTGTCATTAGTTCACCGGTAAGGAAGGATTTCAGCCCTTGGCCTTTATAGCTTTCTGGTATGCCCACAAATCTGAGATTTGATCTGCGGCTTCTATTCTCTAAGTCTTCCTGTTTTTCACATAGGGTGTTCAGGAGTTTTTCTTGTTTTTTAATTTTTTCACTGTATGTCGCATTGCAGTCCTCCAGGTCACCGACCCTTTGTTGGAGCTCTGTTATTTGTTGTGTGTGGGAATGGATTTGTTCCATAGCCCCCGTAAGAGTGTGATGTAGGTCCCCAAATTTTTTTATCGAAGTAGGGTATTAAAGTGTCCATAACTTCCTGTGCTATAGATTGGTCCTTCTCCCCTGTGTGTGTATCCTGCAGATCCCGCTGGGGGGAGTTATCAAGCGCAGGTGAAGGTGGCGAAGACGGCGGAGTGTTAGTCTGCCTGGGCTCTGCCTGGGAGCTATGTTTTGATTTGGATTTGCTGTGAGCTGTCGGGGTGAGTTTTTCTATGTATCTATCCATGCCTCTGGTTGTTCTCTGGCTCATGGTGTTTTGGATCAAGTTTGGATTTGGAGTTGGGTATTGTACCCGGGGACTGCAACGCGACCACAGCTCTAAAGTATATACTAGTTTCTGTCTGCACAATTTGTGGTATTGTTATCTATGGCCACCAGATGGCAATGGTGGTTCAAGGTTAACTTTACTTTTGGTTAGTATTATCTTCTATTTTCAGGTATTAGGTGTCAATAGGGGCGGTTCCTTTTCCCAGGCGACTTTGCTGCCTTAAAATATTTTTAGGTGTCCCCGTGAGCTACCAGTTTGGGGGGTAGGTGGGAGTGGTTTGCCAATTGTCTACTATGCGCGCTATATATTACAGATTACTGGTTTGTAAGGTGAGTGATAATGTCAAATTATTCTCTCAAACATTCCTGTAAGGAAAAGGCAGTGGTTATGACATTTATGCGCACACGCATATAGTTAATAGTGATACTTATGACTATTGGATGGCAGTAATGGCTCAAAGCTGGTTTAGTTTTCAACCAGCAGGCTATACACTGTTTCGACACTGGGTGTCAGAAGAGAGCCGCCCCCACCTCCAGACTCCTGCACCACCGAGATTCACCACCGAGATTCACCACCGGGTGTCAGTGTCTTCTTCAGGAGTTAAGGGTTGGCTTCTCCTCCCTCCACCTTGCACTATACACACCACAAACGCTATGTACTCTATAAAGGGAGGGGGAAACAGAGGGACAGCGATTTGATGTTATATATACACACACTTATGCACTAAGGAACTCAACAGATTGCCTTTTCTGTCAGCTTGTCATGAATAGATGTGTTGTTCCACTGCTGGGCCCAAGAGTTCAGCTTGCTTGTGCTCTGAGGGAGCGATGGTGTGGGTGGGGGGGGGGTCTAGGGTAGCTTGCTGATGGGGACTTGAGCAGCCCGTAGGGGTTTGGGTTCGGACTTTGGGATAAGGGTGAAACAATTCTGGAGCTCGCTGGGATTGACACCGCGGGGCAAGTTCACAGCAGCGGCCGGGGCAGGGGGGAGGGGGGGGAGAGGCGCTGCGAAAGCGCGTCCCAGCGTTTCACACAGCAGCTGGGTGGCAGGACAGCCCTGTGGTTTTTCCCCACTGTTTGGTCCCGGGAGCGAGGGGGGGGAGAGCGAAGTATCGGGCAGCTAGGGAGGGTAGGGTGGTTTCTCCTGGCCCCGCTCAGCAGCCGCGAGTTCAGTGGGCAGAGATGAGGGAAGGGTAAGATAAAGGGGGTTGGATTCGGCCTGTATGGAGAGGGGAGAAGAAGGTGGGAGCGATCCCCCGATTACCTCGCGGTCAGTCCCGTAAGGCCAGGTATGTTCCAGACAGCTCCCGCGGTCTCTCACACAGGTGTGGGCCGGGTCTGAGGTGGGCTGTCTCGGTGGTCCTCCTCCGACGTCTCGCCGAGTCACCGGCGTCGGGCGCGATCTGAGCAGCCCTCCCGGCTTCCCGTGCAGGCGCGGATCAGGCTGGGAGTGTGCGGCGCTGTCGGCGTCTCCCCGCACCAGGCCACCGGCGTCGAGCAGTTGGGGCCTCCACCCAATCCTCTGCGCCACAAAAGAGGGGGGAGATGGTTATCCCCTGTGGGCACCCTGATCCGCCATCGTAGCGGAGCGGACTCGGCGTCGTGGGCGTCTCCTCACCCGGTCCGGCAGTCTTAGAAGTCCCAGGGGAGAGGGTGTCCTCGGCGATCTTCCCCGGTTCCCGCACCCGGACGTCAGAGCCGGGTCAGCAGACAGGTCCCCCCTGCACGCTCCTGTGGTGTGGCAACGGTTTCACACAGCACGGTAAGTGGCGCTTCTGTTCATGTATTCTCCTGAGCTGATCGCCGCATGGTTTCTCGGCTTTCAAGTTCAGCTTCTCAATATTGTGCTGCTGGCCACCGATGATTGTTGTTGTTCTCTCGTTCCCTCCGCAGCTATCCCAGCCACTAGATGCTTGGTTCTTGTAGGCTTGATGTTGTCCTGCCCCAGCGTTTCAAATGTGAAATGCCTTGCAATGGCCGCCGTCCCTCATGGTCGATGCGTGGCCTTGCAGAAGTGGGCAGGGGCTCCCGGGTTTCTCAAAATGGGGTTAGCCAGTGAAGTCCCGCTGTCTGGCAGTTCTACTCCCCCAAGTTTCGTGCCTGTTCTTCGCTCTCAGAACCAGGATGGCTCCTGATTCTGTGGTGTAGTGAAGGAGCACAGCTAAGACGCGGCCATGTTAGTTGGCTCCGCCCCCGGAAGTCGGCCCCATTCTTTTTAATATATTTGTAAGTGACATAGGAGAAGGCTTGGTAGGAAAAGTTTGTCTGTTTGCTGATGATACAAAGGTTAGTAATAGGGTGGATATTCCTGGAGGTGTCTGCAACATGGAAAAAGATTTAGCTTTACTGGATAGATGGTCAAAACTGTGGAAACTAGAGTTTAATGTCTCTAAATGTAAAATCATGCACTTGGGTAGAAGGAATCCCTGCTCCGAGTACCGTATGGGCAGTACTGTGTTAGCCAGGACCTCGGAGAAGAGAGATTTAGGGGTACCGATTACTGATAGCTGCAAGATGAGTGGACAGTGTAGCCAGGCAGTGGGAAAAGCAAGCAGGATGCTCGGCTGCATAGCTCGAGGCATCACCAGTAGGAAGAGGGAGGTTGTGATGCCGCTGTATAGAGCCCTGGTAAGGCCACAGCTAGAATACTGTGTGCAGTTCTGGAGACCTTACCTGCAAAAAGACATTATTCAAATAGAACGTGTCCAAAGGCGGGCAACGAAAATGGTGGAAGGACTTAAACTTAAAACTTATCAGGAGAGACTTAAAGAACTTAATTTGTACAGTCTGGAGGAAAGAAGGGAGAGGGGGGACATGATTGAGACCTTTAAATATGTGAAAGGATTGAATAAGGTTCAGGAGGGAAGTGTTTTTAAGAAGAAACTTAACGATAGAACAAGGGGGCACAACCTGAAGCTAGTCGGGGGGAAGATCAGGAGCAATGTTAGAAAATATTATTTTACAGAAAGAGTAGTAGATGCTTGGAACACACTTCCAGCAGAGGTAGTTGAAAAATCAACAGTCACTGAATTTAAACATGCCTGGGATAAGCACACATCTATCCTAAGATAAAGAGTACATACAGTATACACATAAGGGCAGACTAGATGGACCGTATGGTCTCCTTCTGCCGTCAACCTTCTATGTCAACCTTCTATGACTGGAATCCCCCAGCGCATGCATAGAGATTGAAAGACCCCCTGACTCGGTGACCATTGCCCCGGATGCAGGGACTTTCTGCTGAGATGATTGGCCTGCAAGTTGTCCACGCCAGGTATATGTACTGCTGAAATGCATGTAAAAATCTGGCTCACTTTCATGAGATCTGCATCTGGTACCCCCCCGGTGATTAATATATGTCACCGCCGTCCAATTGTCTGTCTGAATCCGGACAGGATGCTCCTCAGATGGAATGTCCAATGTCTGAGACATAATAGAATTGCACTCAGTTTCAGGATATTATAGGAAGTCTGCTCTTCCTTGGACAGCACTGTCCATGGATCATCCATGACACCTCCCCAACCAGCTAGACAAGCATCTTTGGAGATGATCTTCCACTGTACATGAAGGAAGGAGTTGCCGATCTGAAGAGGCCGAGAACTTAGCCACCAAACTAGCAACTGCCCTGTTGACTGTGTCATGCAAAAAGAGTGATTCAGAGTCTGTGTGCCTTGATCCCAGATCCTGAGCAAATCATAGTGACATAGTATGTAAGGCTGAATAGAAACTTTAGCCCATCCAGTTCAGCCTTCCATCTGCAGGGGTCCTATATGAAACTGAGCAAAAAGAACTACCTCAAAGCAAGACACCATCAGGCCCAACAGAGGCATTCCTTGAATAATCCTCGGGTGAGGGCAAGACAGGAAACCCTGTACCCTGGCCTAAAGTAAAATCTCTTATGTTCTGGAAGAAACACTTTTGCCTGAGATGTGTCTAAAGACATTCCCAGAAACTGGATATGCAATGTCTATCAGTCTGTGTATCCTTCTGGGGCCCTTGACATGATGGGGCCCATATAAAACAGATCGTCTAAGTAAAGAGTTATATGTATACTATATTCTTGCCAGCACCTTGGTAAACACCCCTGATGATAGACCGAGGGGTAGCTCCACAAAAAACGTAGGTCACCTACAGCAATGTAGGTACGCATCTTTATATACATATATCATATATATATATATATATATATATATATATATATATATATATATGTTATAAAATCTCCCGGCTGGAGTAACATCACTGTGGATCAAACAAATCCAATCTCTAAAAGGCGCAATACGGCAGATCTCGATGCTTCTGATTTCTGCGGAATTCGGGGGACCCCAGTCATGCCTGAGCAGGCTTTGAAAGGGGCTTGGCTTTATTCCGCCACACAATTTCACCTTAATTAGGGACCTTGTCTTATTCAAAATCTCTTTGTATCCCAAAGAGGTCAAACTTCTACCCCCATGAAAAGCCGGGGGATTAGAGGCCCTGCGGAAGCAGTATTAAACTTCAGCTTCTGTGGCAGTTTAGTAGATTTACTACTAGTAGGCTGCTTTGCCATGTCAACCAAGCACTCATCAGACAGATGCCTCGCCTTAAAGGGGAGTCCTGTCAGATTCTTTTTAGAGGCTGTGTCAGCCGGCCATTGCTTAAGCCATAAAGCATGCCTTAAGGCTACCACCAGAGCTAGGCCTCTGGCACTTAACCTGATCAAAACCTCCATAGCCAAGATAACATACCTGTTGATATCCAAACTGGTTTTGAACAACTGGGAGTATGACTTCTGTGAATAACCCAAATTAGTCTTAGAGGCCGATTCATTAATAGCGCCAGGTAGCGACAGATGAGCGACTGTAGCAGTATTTTCAGAGCGCCCGCTAGTAGTCGCTGTGCTTGGCCGTTCGGTTGTTGACAGCGACTCAGTCGGTGTGCGGTAATGTTGAATATTGGGTGAGGAGTCGCTATTTGACAGGTTCCGCGCTGTATGGGAGCGCATGAACGGCTCCCCCCATATTCATTAACAAATCGCACTCAAAAAATTCTCGCTCTGTGAAATGCATGTTTAAACCCCAGAGCGCTGGCGGCGATGGGTTAAAAGTAGTTTTTTAACCCCCAAGCAACCATATTTTTTGAAACCAAAAAAAACAAGTTTATAAAAACATTTTGTAATATGAATACATTAATATCAGACCTGTAATATCAATTCTGCTCAAATTTTTTTTTAATTTTTTTTTACCTTAAAAAAAAAATATCTTACATTGCAGAAGTGGTAACAGAATTTTTCACAAAAAAAAAAAAAAAAAAAAAAAAAAGATTATTTAAAGATTGTTCCATTGAAATGCATTGGAGAGCGCCAGGTAGCGAGAGGTCATACCTGTCGCTGTTCAAGGTCGCTCGCTGGCGCTGTGGGGTGAGGCTGGAATAATGATAAATGATTCGCTATCTGGCGCTCTCCCAGTCGCTAAGCAGGATCGGCTTGATAAATGTGTGATTGTGGTGGGGAGCCGGCGTTCTCGTGGCGGTGACCGTCATTACCGTTCGCTCACCAGTCGCTACCTGGCTCTATCCCTTGTTAAATAAGGGCCTTAGAGTCTAGTTGTTTTAACAACCTTCTGCTCTCCAAGATTCTATGGATGTAGCACAGGCCAGCCACAAGGTCGACCCCATAATAAAATAAGCATGATGTACCACCTGATCCATGCCCTTATCCGCTGGTTCCTTTGGAGAAGCACTATCAAAGGATGGCATAACCAAAGTCTAAAAAAGACCAGCCATCAGAGTGTCCAACAGGATGGTGAGATGTTAACTCAATCTGATCTGGAGGAAATGGATACAAGTATCTAGTACTTTAGGAATGGGCGGAAGACTATCTGACTTATGTCAATCCCTACTGATTGACTAAAAAAATGTATATGCACTGAAAAATCCTTCAGAATAGAGTAATCAACCACCCATCTTCTCCTTACCGCGCTTTGTGTAGGAGACTCTGAATTCGAGTTCCTACTGGTTGAATCCTCCCCACCTGGGAGAGTATAGCAGCCACATATATGCTCTTCAACTCAGAATTTTTTAATTATTAGTTTTTTTTAACCTTTTTAGTAGCCAATACTTCTTAACCGACTCTTGAGGTTTAGGACCACTTGAGGGCTGCCAACTGAGTTTAAAGACTCAGTGAGAGACTATGGCACCCACAATATCCTCATCACAAAAAAACTTTAGTGGCCGATATGATTCACTAAAGGTTTAGGTCCACTTGAAGGCTGCCAAGGGGGCTTTAAGGCTCAGAGGGCACCAGCGACAGGGGTCAGAACATTTGCAGGGAGGACAACTGTCTTCCCTACCCACTACAACCGTAGCATAATCCCTGCACACCGTGGTATCCTCGTCTAGTGCTACTGCATGCATACTGGACATGGGGTAAATCTGTTAAAGGCCAGATGCCTCTGTCATGGTGAAAAATAATAATAGTCTATGTCCCTGGGGATCTGAGACCAAGTATATAGCAGTTCTCGACATTCACAAGACTATTTCGATTCCTCTGTGGGGGTTAACCACCATATAATTTTTATATTACCTTGCCCTTTCCCACAATCTATAATAATATAGATTTAAACAATAAAAACAATATTAATACACAATCAAAAGCTCAGAAGCAGCCCTTTTGCTGGCCAACAACCCCAGTAATTATGCGCTGCCTAAGTGGAATAGTGATGTTGGCGGTGCTAGGCTCCTTGCCTAGCCGAAAATGTTTCGGCGGAGTTGGCGAGTAAAACGTGCCGCGTCGCAAAGGATAACCGGCCACTTCGGTGGTGCTAGTTACTTCGCCTAAGGAACTGCACTGTACCGCTGAGAAGAACCGAAGATCGTCGGTGGTGCTAGCTATTTAGCTAAGCCAAAAATCTTCCAGCGTCACCGGCCTGAGGAACCGCGCTCTGCCGCCGAGACGATCCGAAGATCGTTGGCGGTGCTAGCTACTTCCCTAAGCCAAAAATCTTTCTACGTAGGCGGACTCAGGAATCGTGCTGTGCCAAAGATAGTCAGTGGTGCTAGCTACTTAGCTAAGCCGAAATCCTTCCACGGAGGCAGATTGAGGAACCGCACTGAGCCGCTAACAACCAGAGATTGTCGGCGATACTCGGAACTTCGCTAAGCCGAAAATCTTTCCATAACTGAGAACATGATTCTTCCTCACTGCTGCCTTAGCTCTGCCCCCCAAAAAGGAATTTTACAACCAGTAGAACACAAAGACATGGGAAAAAGCAATAAAAGAGTCACCCCCAATCAGGCTCACCAGACAAAAACCTGTGGCTGCTTTGTTTTTCAATGTAAGACTTCAGCCAATGACACTCAAAATCGCCCCAGGGTGCTGGCACTTACCCTTATCTTCCTGATACAGCTTCGCTGAGGAGGCATAGTGGGTCCATCCAGATTAGAGGAGCATAAGGGACCTAGGAAGCAAGACAGGGTCTTGTCCCTGCTTCCAAGGTATAATCTTCAAAACAAAAATTAAATGGGAGACAAGTCCAAATAGAGCCCTGCAGTCCAGTCTGACTGCAAGAGAGAAACTGGGGTGCAGGAAGTTAGCCGGAATGATAAAGGCTGGGAGGCGGAGCCACGCCTTTGTATTGCAGTCCACACCGTTCGGTCGCGAGAAGTTAACCCTATAATTACTGAATTATCCTGATGTCCTGAAGTAAAATGGAAGAGAAATCCCCCACCCCCCCGTTTCCTAATTAATGTCCTGTGGAAGAGAAAAAAAAATCCAAAAACCCTTCCCAGTCCAGTCCAAATGCAAAAATGAAACTGAATTGTAATGTTGCAGCTGATGTATATAGAGGCAGGGAGGAGCCAAGCCTTCTGTCTTGCAGTCCACGCCCTTCTGTCGAGAGTTAACCCATTTATCTCTGAATGCTTATGGCCTGCAGTGGATTGGGAGAAGAATACCATTTTGCGATTACTCACCTGTAAAATGGTTATTACAAGTATGTCACACACCCCACTTCCGAATATTCATGACACTTGGGTAACTGTCCTGTAGAGGGCGATCTTGCAAAGATGACATGAAAAAAAGGAGCCCCTCTTGGCCCATAAATACCTGGGACCTCCCACCATTCTCCAGTATAAGACAGCAGTAAAGGGACCAGGAAGAGCCAAATGCAAACAGCAAAGAAAAAGGTTCACCATATAAAGGATCCCAGAAAACCAAAAAAGGGCGGGATGAAGCAGGGTGTGTGACATACTTGTAATAACCATTTTACAGGTGAGTAATCACAAATTGGTATTATTCCCAGTAGGTCACACACCCCGCTTCCGAATATTCATGACACTTGGGACATCCAATAGCAGTGTCCATAATTGGTGGGGATCCCAAAAAGGCAATAATGCAAACTTAAACTACTGCAGCTTGCAAAAATTTGCGCCCAAAAACAGCATCCGCTGAGGCCCGCACATCAACCTTATAAAACTTAGAAAAAGTATGAACAGAAGACCAAGTAGCAGCCTTGCAAACTTGTTCAACAGAAGCCTGATACTGAAAAGCCCAAGATGCTCCAACAGCACGAGTAGAATGAGCAGTAACACGAAAAGGGGGAACCTTCCCCTTGGCAGAATAGGCCCCAACAATGGCCTGTCGAATCCATTTACTTACCAGACCTTTCCTGGGCCCAGAGGGCACCACGAATAAGGCGTCCGTCTTACGAAAAGAAGAAGTAGCCACCAAATAATATTTCACACATCGAACCACATCCAAAGAATGTAAGGTCCTCTCCTTGTCATTTCTAGGCTTAGGACACAAGGAAGGGAGAACTACATCATTGAGGTGGAAGGCTGAAACCACCTTAGGAAGGAAATCCAGCTTAAAGCGGAAAACTACCTTGTCCAGGTGCCTCTCAAAGTAAGGAGCCTGAATAGACAAGGCCACCAACTCAGAGACACGCCGGACAGAGGTAATAGCCACCAAAAAAGCAACTTTCTGAGTGAGCAGAGAAAGAGCAATATTATGCACCGGCTCAAAAGGAGGCCCCTGGAGAGCCGACAGAACCAAGTTTAAATCCCAAACCGGCAGCAAGGGCTTTCTAGGAGGCCGCACATGAGTAACCCCCTGGAAAAATGTCTTAACCAGGGGATGAAGGGCAAAAGACCTTTGAAAGAAAACCGCCAGGGCAGAAACCTGCCCTTTCAAAGTACTAAGCTGGAACCCCAAGTCCAGACCATGTTGAAGAAACTCCAGAATTCTGGGAATAGAAAACACCCTACAAGGCAAGGCCCTTGCCTCGCACCAGTTAATATAAGACCTCCAAGTCCTATAGTAGACGTTAGAGGAAGATCTCTTCCTAGCTCTAACAAGACTCTGAACCACCACATCAGAAAGACCTTCCTCTAAGATGAAGGTTTCAGCAGCCACGCCGTCAAAGCCAGCGTTGGTAAATTGGGGTAGCGTAGCTGACCCTGGGCGATAAGATCCGGAAAAAAAGGCAGATAAAACTGATTACTGCCAGCCGCACGACGTCTGCGAACCACACTCGTCTTGGCCACCTTGGAGCCACCAGAATTGCTGGTGCCCCTTCTAGAGTTAGCTTGCGCACCACCTTGCCCACCATGGAGAAGGGGGGGGAACAGTTACAGAAACCCCAGTTCCCTCCAAGCCAGGGACATGGCATCCACTGCCAGGGCCAGAGGATCCTGAGACAGAGACACAAAAGCAGGAAGCTTGTGATTGTGACGTGAGGCAAAGAGATCCACCTCCAGAGTCCCCCACTTGTGACAAAGGGACTGGGAATACCCTGGAACTGAGAGACCATTCTCCTCGGCGAGAGGAATGCGCCTTCGTGTTCTCCACTCCCGGGATGTAAAAGGCTGAGATGCATGGGACATTGCTCTCTGCCCAAACATAGATCAGAGATACCTCCCTGAGGGCACTCCTGCTGCGAGTCCCTCCTTGGTGATTGATGTAAGTGACCGCCGTCCGATTATCCAATCGGACTTGAACTGGCAAGCTCTGCAATAGAAGAGTCAAGCTAGACAGAACCAACCAAATGGTCCGTAGCTTCAAAACATTGATAGGGGTATGAGCCTCCCGAGGCCCCCATAACCCCTGGAACTGATGTTCCCTCCAGAAGCCCCCCAGCCAGACAGGCTGGCGTCCGTGGTGACAGTTTCCCAACAAGGGGTCAGAAAGGATCTGCCCTTCAACAGATTGCTTGACACTAGCCACCACTGAAGGGACTGCTGAGCCGGGGAGACAGCAGACAAGACTGATCCAATGACAGCGGACACTTGTCCCAAGTCGCTAGAAGATGGAGCTGAAGCGTCCTCATGTGAAACTGAGCAAAAGGGACTGCCTCGAAGGAAGCCACCATCAGACCTACCAATCTCATCCCTAGCCGGATAGACGGGCGAGGATTCGAAAGTAGAAGAAGAGCCAAATTTTGGATCAGAAGAATCTTGGGCTGAGGAAGGAACACCCTGGCCTGAAAGGCATCCAGAGTCATGCCCAGAAACGAAACCTCCCTGGACGGGGAGAGGGAGGACTTGGAATAGTTGATCACCCAACCAAACCTCTCCAGCGTGGATACCACCACTCTGGTGTCTAGCTCTGCTTGGCTGAGAGAGGAAGCCAAAATGAGAAGGTCGTCCAGGTATGGTACAATGCGAATGCCCTGGACTCTGAGGAGGGCCATCTCCCCCGCCAATACCTTGATGAACACCCTCCGAGCCGAGGCAAGCCCGAATGGAAGGGCCACAAACTGAAAATGCTGATCTTCCACCACGAACCTGAGGAATCTCTGGTGTGCCAGGAAGATAGGTACATGCGGATAAGCATCCCTGATGTCTATGGACGTCATGAAGTCCCCCTGACGAAGAGAATCGATGGCTGACCGCAAGGTTTCCATGCGAAACTTCCTGAAGCGGATAAACCGATTGAGGAGCTTCAGATCCAAAATGGGTCGAACGGAGCCATCCTTCTTTGGCACCGTGAATAGATTGGAATAGAATCCCAAGCCCCTTGACAGCCATGTCCAGCAGATAACTTACTGCCACCCGGAGCCCCTGTGCGGCCAGTGGATCCGAAGGCACTCGAGACCTGAAGAATCTGGGAGGAGGCCGGATCTCGAATTCCAGCTTGTAACCGGAAGACACCACTTCCAGAATCCATTTGTCTGAGACCTCCTGGACCCAGACCTGGAAGAAGTGCCGCAGCCGCCCCCCCCCCACCCGCAAGGGTGAGGGCGCCCCCTCATTGCTGAGCTGGCTTAGCAGCGGGCTTGGGTTTGGAACTCCAATTGTGACCTGGACGGGCACGACCTCTGCCTCTACTCCAGGAATCACCTCTGAGGGTAGAGAAGGCCAAAACTCTGCCAGTTCTGGCACCACGAAAGGAAGGGTTAAAGGAGGCTGCCCCCCGAAAGGGACGACGTTGCCTCTTACGCTGAGGTAACTTCCCTCTTTTCGTGACAGAATCAAATCTTTCTCCAAAGAGCCACAATCCCACAAAGGGAAGTGCTGTAAGCAACTTTTTGGCCACAAAATCAGCTGCCCACTGGCGCAACCATACCGACCGCCGAACAGCTACAAGCAAGGCCGAGGTTCTACCACACATGACCATGGTGTCATCCAAGGCGGCAAGCACAAAGCACATGAACAGTTCACACCGCTTAAGGGCAGCTAACTCATCACTAGCCGCGTCAAGCCTGGAGGTACTCAACAGGTCTCTAACCACAGACCTGGTAGCCACTGGAAAAAGCGCCGATGCACAAAAAGGCCGCAAGGCTGAACCGACACTAGCAAACGCGTGGCAAGCCATCTGATCAATGCGTTTATCCTTACCATCTTTGAGAGTGGTGGAGTCAGGAGAATGCAAAATAGAAGTATTGGATAACCTGAGCACCAGGGCATCCACCTCGGTAGGGGACGACCATCGTTTTACCTTGTCCACCGGAAAGGGATACTTTTTATCCCAACCTTGAGGAATACCTGGAAGCCGAGTAGGCTTCTCCCATTCCTTAAGAATAATGCCATCAAAATGCTTTTGATTTGGGAACTCCAGGCGCTGCCTGCTGTAGAGACCGAGAAGAGATGAGAATCTCGTCCAGGTAGGGCAGCACGCGTATGCCCCTTGACCGTATCAGAGACATCACCCCCACCAGCACCTTGGTGAACACTCTGGGAGCTGAAGTGAGGCCAAATGGCAAGGCCACAAATTGGTAATGTTGATCTTCCAACGCGAATCTGAGAAACCTCTGGTGCCCTGGGAACACAGGGATGTGAAGGTAAGCATCTTTGATGTCCCAGACATCATAAAATCCCCTGGGCGCAGAGAGCCGATGGCCGAGCACAGAGTTTCCATGCAAAAGCGCTTGTTCTTGAAAAACTTGTTGAGGATCTTTAAATCCAGAATGGGCCTGACTGACCCATCTTTCTTGTTTCTTGGCACTGTGAAAAGGTTGGAATAGAACCCTTTGCCCCTTTCTCTTAAGGGGACCCTGCAAATGACCCCCAGATCCAGAAGTCCTTGCACGGCCTGCGTCAAGACCTGAGCTGAGACAGGGTCCTGGGGGATCCAGGACCTGATGAATCTTGTGGGGAGCCGCACAGCAAACTATCTTGTAACCAGAGGACACTACCTCCTGAATCCACCGGTCTGAGACGTGGCGCCTACAGACGTGCGCAAAGTGCTGTAGCTCTCCCCCCACCCTGACGGGCGAGGGCGCCCCATCATGCCTGAGGGGTCTTGGGAGGGGCTTTGGGCTTGGACCCCCAGGAGGAGCCAGGATGCCGTCCTCTGCTCCTATGCCAGGAATCTGCACGAGCCCCCGCGAAGGACACCCCTTTTTCCTGCTTAGCACCTCTGTAGGGGAGTGAAAGGGGGCCCTGGCCCCAAAAGCGCCGAGACTGCCGCCTGCGCTGGGGTAACTTACCTCCTTTAGCAAAGAGGTCTAGACGGTCCCCGAACAGGCGAAGCCCCTTAAATGGAAGCCCAGTAAGGGCTTTCTTAGCAGCATTGTCAGCAGCCCACTGGCGCAGCCACACTGTGCGGCGTATAGCTACCGCCAAGGCAGAAGATCTGGCACACATCCTAATGGCATCATCCGATGCAGACAGGATAAAGTTTATAAACACATCACAGTTAGACAGTGCATTAACCGTATCAGGTGGCAATTCATCAGGGCATTCGAGTACATTTCTGACCAGAGCCCTGAGCGCCACAGAAGTAATGGCCAAGGCGCAAACTGGGCGCAACGCTGCCCCCACAAATGCAAAGGCATGGCATGCCAATTGGTCAATGTGCCGGTCCTCAGAATCCCGCAGCGTAGTAGTGTCGGGGGAGTGCATAATAGAGGTGTTAGACAGCCCTAGAATAGGAGCATCGACCTCGGAGGGCGATGACCAGAACTTGACCATATCAGCAGGAAAGGGATACTTCCTGTCCAAACTCTTAGGTATCCCGGGAAGTCTACTGGGATGTTCCCACTCCTTAAGCACGAGGTTATTGAAATGGGTTTGCTCAGGAAATTCCAATCGAGCCTTAGCAGTATGAAAAAGCTCACCCCTTTGCCTGGGAGCCGCAACAGGGGGAGAGATGGACAAAACCTCTAATATCGGAACCAGCAGCCTGTCAGTATCATCCGGGGTCCAGGGGTCAGAGCCAGAATCGTCATGACCCCTGGGCCTCTCGTCAGATGACCCTGAGTCAGAGAACAGCTCCCCTTCGTCCGAGGGGGTATAGCCATATAGATGCAACAACTCGTCAGACTCCGTAGGGAAAAGAGTGGCATCAGGGGTTGTGACGCTTTTTAGCGGTGGCCTTACGCGCTAAAAAATTAGCGATCAATTTTTCAACACTGGCCAGTCTAGCAGCCACATCAGGATGAGAATCCCTGCTTGTATTGGGGGTTAGACTTAGGCTTGGGGGAATTGGTTGAAGTGAGGCGAGGTGTAGGCCCAGCCACCGGTGGGGCGGGATGCACCATTAGCGCCTGCTGTGCGCAAGGAACACAGACCCGTGCATTGTTACCGCTGATAGGTGAGACCCCACAAGCTACACACAGCCGGGCTTGTCCCGAAGGAACCCCGGTCACAGTATCCTGGGATGCCTCCATATGGTGATTAATAGGCACAATAGGCCAGTAGGGATTGACGCCGTAAGCTACCCTGGATGCCCCAATGACCCGCAGGGAAGTGGGAGCAATTATACTAGGCCCAACTGACAATTACACCGGGCCGGGAGAAGCCACTGGATTCACCCGTCTGAAAGACATAATGAGAATAAGGGGCGTCAGAACCATGCACAGTAAGCAATGAGCATAAAAATCGCCCGCGAGGGCACTTACAGACCGCGGAAGGGGGGACCTTTACACGCGCGTGCGCGACTACACATCAAAATGGCGCCAAGCGAACCTCGAAGGGCAGGCCAGAGCGGGCCATGACGCGGAGCGCGCCAAGCCAGGCCCCCACCCCCCCAAGAGCGCGAAGCTCTAAGACAGCACCCAATGATAACGCCGCAGCGTCTGAGGCGATGCTGCCGGCCGGCGTGGGCATCTGAAGGAGGGAAAAGATGCGCGCGGCGGCGGCCATGTAATAGTAAAAGACAGACAAGTCAGCGCGGCGGCTGCCATGTAATAGTAAAAACAGACAAGTCAGCGCGGCGGATGACACCACATATCTAGTCATACACGTAATCACTATACGCACTGACCCACACCCCCCTCTTCTTTCCCCCCCGAAGGCAACGGGGAGAATGAGGGAGGATGGCGGCCCTTTGTACAGGACCCACCGCTACACGGGATATGTGGCAATAATGCGGGAGGGGCATCCATATAGGCTCACCATCAGCCTATACCGCCTACCCTTTGGTGGGGGACTGAGGTGGAGCAGCGCTCCATAAGCACACACGGTGCCGCCTACCTTCACCCGACCAGCGCAGCCCAAGCTGGGAGGCAAATCACATGAAGGACGGGTGGGAATAGTTCAACAGGGCCGCAGGCTAATAGCCCAGCTCACCTGCGAGAGAGTGATATTTCATGTCTTCGCAGTAAGCACTGCAGGGAAATCTGGGGATTTGAGGGAGGTCCCTGGGTATTTGAGGGGCCGGGAGGAGCCAATTTCGCTGTCCCTGCAGTCCAGCGCCATCTGGCGCAGTAATACCCAGAGGTAAAGAATCTTATCTGGAGCAGGACGTACTGTATACTAAGAATAGAGGAAAAATAATTCCCTTGTTTACCTTCAGTCAGGCTCACCAGACAAAAACCCGTGGCTGCTTTTTCCTGTGGCGGAATTCTCAGCACAGGAGTGTCAGCTCTTTTTTAAAAAGCAAAAGATGACACCTCAAAGCGCCCCAAGACCTGGCGCTTACCCTTACCATTCTGATCCAAATGCAGCATAGCAGTGCAGTGCCATCTGGCGGAGGATAACCCAAGTGTAAGTAATCTATCTGGAGCAGGACGTACTGTATACTAAGAATAATCTCTGAGACCATGTCTATGGTAACAGGCTCACAAGTCCCGTGCTGTCCGGCACTCATGCTCCTGCACCATACTGGATGTAGTATTACTAATTACAAGAAATCAGTTCTGAGACACCTAATCAATGCAGCTAGAGCACTGATCCCCAGATTATGGAAAACCAAGAGCATCCCGACAGAAAACGACTGGTTTAGGGAAGTGGATAGAATAATGGAAATGGAGGAACTGACGGCTGCCGTCCAGGATAAAGAGGAGGAGACCAGGATTTTGTGGACATCCTGGTATATGTTCCGAGCTTCAGTGAAGTAATAGCCAACCCCACGCCTCCTTCTTCCAATCTAGACCTAAGACGAGCCATGGAGACGAGAAGGGAGCTGCTCTGTAGCTCTAAACCAGGGCACTGCTCCCGCCTGCCCCCCCACCTCGCCAGCTGCAGGTCGGATAGTCTTAGCGCCCCCCATTACTCCTCCCGTCACCCTTCTGTTCTCTCGCCCCCTCTCTATTCCTTCCCCCCTCCCCTCCTGACATTTCCTCTCTCTCGTGCGTGTCTCCCTTCTTTCCTCACAACCTAAACCCATCTGCTTCCTTCTTTCCCTTCACTCCTTTTCCTCTTATCTGCGAATTCTAATGGTCTAGCCCAGGATGGGGGACGCCCCCGACCGACCTCTACACCACCAAGACACTCAAACCTGACTTAAAACAGCTACTAGCTAATGGAAAGAGAATACATATGGAGCGCCTCTGCTGCCAAAACAGGGCACCAAGGAGTAGGCCGCAGTCAGTAAAAAGGCGAATAGAACCCAAAACTAGCCTGGAGGGGATCCGGAGCGGGGTGAGCGAGGGCACACCCCCGGACCCCATCCCTGACCCAAATATTGGTGATGTACTAGAATTGAGTTTGCTCGAGTATGCGGTAGGAGTGAGATATAGGAGTTGATGGGGGCTATCGTGCCCCGAGTGTGACCACGTCAGTGCGTGCTGGACCTATTTCTTCCTGTACTGTCTTATTTCTGATATTTTACCTGTAACGTTTTGAAAATTTAAATAAAGAATTAAAAAAAAAAAAAACACTACTAACTGCTAAGCAATACAGCTGGAGCGCTGGTCCCCACACCCTCCTGCCTGTCGACTACTGGCAGACATGCCTGCTCTACCGGAAATGCACCTCCCTGCAGCCGAGATCAAACCACTGGTCAAGGATGCAGCAGCTTCCGGACCCCCATTCTAGTACAACATTAACAATGTCAGAAAGACTCTGTAAAAAGTCAAAAGGCTGTCTTCGAGAAGGCCCTACTTGACCAGGGAAAACTGGGGTGGCAGCTGCACTGGCATTGATCATCAGCACTGGAGAACCAGGAGTGCAGGAGCTACCAGGCAACAATCTGGAGATGCAGCAGGGACCTCCGGGCACCACACAAGATGGCAATGATTCCTGCTGCTAGTGAGGAGAAGGGGTCCACCGACCATGCAAATGCAGTTGCCCCACCTGTTCCTCCTGTACTCCACTGTAAGGCCCGTGTGGGCCAAAGCTACGCCCCCCACCTGATTAAGCCACATGGCAGGCCACATTACCATAGGTCACACCCCCTCCTCGTGATGAGGGCGCCCACCAGGCACATCCTCTGGCACATTATTCTTTCCCCCACCAGGCTGCAACTCTGTTCAGGACTTTAGGATACGGGCACCACCATCTTGTCTCAAAATCATCACATACTGAGGCAAGGTGGATAAAGTGCAGGGGGGTGGGGTTATAGCTGTGCTTTGCACAGACAGAGCAGAGCTGGGGTCAGGAAAAGGACAGCAATCCCAGAATGCAGAGCGACAGTCAGAAGACACTTCCTGATTGCAGGCTGCCTGATGCTCCATGAGCTGCCATCTTGGATGTTTAAAGGCTCATAACATGCAGTAGATGCACGTAGGATGATCACATATTGTGATGTCATTTTTAGAAAGCGCACCCATCTATAATTGAATAAGCTATATTTAGCTATGTAGTTCCCCCATACAAGTGTGAGCACCTCAGCAGTGGCCAGCAATGTTCAGTGTACAAGGCTTACTTCTTCCTTTTTTGTGTATAGACTTGGTGTACAGTTGCTATTAGCAACAGATTGCTTCCATTAAACACACATTTGCTAAGAAAAGAATAAATGCAAGATTACAAAATACAATTCTGTGAAATACTCACCGGTAGAATTGATATTATAGGTATACAGTACGTCCTGCTCCAAATGTAATACTTACAAGTGGGTTATCCTCCGCCAGATGGTGCTGCACTGCAGAGACATGAAAAACAGGCTCCTCCCGGCCCCTCAAATACCCGGGGACCTCCCACAAATCCCCAGCATTGAAAAGCAGTGAACGAGAAGCCGGGAGAATTTAACCACCCAAACTGGTAACTATAATAATGATCACCATACAGGGGATCCAGAATAATGCAAAACCAAGGGTGGGGTGGAGCAGGACGTACTGTATACTTATAATATCAATTCTACAGGTGAGTATTTCACAGAATTGTATTATTCTTAGTATACAGTACGTCCTGCTTCAAATGTAATTCTTACAAGTGGGACATCCAATAGCAGTGTCCAAACAGTAGGGTGGGATCCCCAACAAAAAAAGTCAGACAGTTTAAACCACTGCCGCCTGCAAAACCTTGCGGCCAAAGACAGCATCAGCTGAGGCCCTAACATCAACCTTGTAAAACTTTGAAAAGGTATGAACAGAAGACCAAGTAGCGGCCTTGCAAACTTGTTCAACAGAAGCCTGGTGCTGGAAGGCCCAAGAGGTACCAATAGCACGAGTAGAATGAGCAGTAAGGCGGAAGGGAGGACTCTTCCCCTTAGCAGAATAGGCCTGAATCACGGCCTGACGGATCCATTTGCTAATAGTAGACTTGGCAGGAGCCAAACCCTTCCTGGGCCCAGAAGGGACCACAAAAAGAGCATCAGTTTTCCTGAAGGACGCAGTGACTACCAGGTAATACTTCAGACACCTGACCACATCCAAGGAATGCAGAACCCTCTCCTTAGCGTTGCTAGGATTAGGGCACAATGAAGGAAGAACAATATCTTGATTCAAATGAAAAGCAGACACTACCTTAGGCAGAAAGTCCGGCTTAAAGCGGAACACCACCTTGTCCTGGTGTCTCTCATAGTATGGGGGCTGAATAGAAAGAGCCACCAACTCAGACACACGCCTGACCGAAGTAATGGCTACCAGAAAGACAACCTTGAGGGTAAGAACAGCCAGAGCAGCATCCTGTACAGGTTCAAAGGGAGCACCCTGCAAGGCAGACAACCCAAGTTCAAATCCCAAACAGGGACCATAGGTTTACGTGGGGGACGCACATGAGTAACCCCCTGAAAGAAAGTCTTAACCAAAGAATGCTGAGAAAGAGACTTCTGAAAGAAAACAGACAGGGCAGAAACCTGACCCTTCAGAGTACTGAGTTGAAGTCCTGACTCCAACCCATGCTGTAAGAACTCCAGAACCCTGGGGACTGAAAACACCCGACAGGGAAGAGACCTAGAGGCCGATTCATTAATAGCGCCAGGTAGCGACAGATGAGCGACAGTAGCGTGATTTTCACAGCGCCAGCTAGTATTCGCTGTGCTTGGCCGGGGTTTGCTTGTTGACAGCGACTCAGTCGGTGTGCGGTAATGTTGAATACGGGGTTAGGGGTCGCTGTTTCACAGGTTCCGCGTTGTATGGGTGCGCCTGACAGCGAATGGCCAGAGCGAACGGCTTGCTGCAGATTCATTAACAAATCACGCTCAAAAATTTCTCGCGCTGCGAATTCCTTGTTTAAACCCCAGAGCGCTGGCGGCGATGTGTGTAAAGTAGTTTTTAACCCCCAAACAACCTTTTTATATGTAAAAATTATACAAGTTTTTCTAAACATTTTGTAATATGAATACATGAATATCAGACCTGTAATATCAATTCTGCACAATTTTTTTTTTTTTTTTTTACTTAAAAAAAAAAAAACCTAACATTGCAGAAGTGGTCACAGAATTTTTGACAAAAAAAAAAAAACATTAATAGCAATTAATGATGATTATTTAAAGATTGCTCCATTGAAATGCATTGGACCACGCCAGGGAGCGCCAGGTCATACCTGTCGCTGTGATGGGATTAGCAGCGGCGCTGTTCGTTGCAGTCGGCTACATGATGAATCCCGCGCTAGCTGACGCTCTCGCCGGCGCTAGCCTCATTTAGCGTGATAAATGCGTCATTGTGACCGCCGCCGGGCGTACTTGATTCGGTAGCCGCCGTTAGCTGGCGGTACCTGGCGCTCGTCAGACACTACCTGTCGCTAGCCCTTGATAAATAAGGCCGCTAGACTCACACCAGTCAATGTAGGTACGCCATACCCCGTAATAGATGGAAGAAGAAGTTTTCCTCCCAGCCTTCACCATGGTATCAAACACCGAGGCGGACAAGCCTTTCTCCATCAAGATGGAGGTTTCAGCAGCCAGGCCGTCAAAGCCAGAGTTTGTAAATTGGGATGGCGTAAGGAGCCCTGAGTGAGCAGATCTGGCACCCCTGGCAGAACGTACTGGTCTACTGCCATCTGCACCACGTCTGCGAACCACACTCTTCTTGGCCACCTGGGGGCCACCAGAATCGCTGGCACCCCTTCCAGAGCAATCTTGCGCAGAACCCTGCCCAGCAGGGGAATGGAGGAAAGACATACAGGAGCCGAAATTCCTGCCATGACATCCGTGGTCAAGGCCAGAGGATCCTGAGACAAGGAGACAAAGGCCGGGAACTTATGATGGGGTGCAAACAGATCCACATCTGGTAGACCCCAACGGTGACAGGGACTGGAAAACCACTCTCCCTGACGAGAGGTCCCCCTGCTCAGAGAGTCTGCCAGGAGATTCTCTGCCCCCGGGACGTACACAGCCGAAATGCATTGAACATTGACCTCCCCCCATGTCAGAATCCGAGACACCTCCTGGAGGGCCCCCCTGCTCCGGGTCCCTCCTTGATGGTTGATGTAGGCAACCGCCGTCCTGTTGTCTGAGCGCACCTGCACAGGCAGACCCCGCAGGTGATTGGTGTCAACTGATCCAGTACCAAACTGATCGCCCGTAGTTCCAAAATGTTGATAGGTATGTGGGCCTCCTGAGGGCTCCACCTCCCCTGGAACCGCAGGGACTTCCAGAATCCCCCCCATCCCGACAGACTGGCACCCGTGGTGACCGTCTCCCAGGAGGGGGCCAGAAAGGATCTGCCCCCCAGCAAGTTCCTGGAGTCCAGCCACCACGAAAGGGACCGCCTGACCAGGGGGGAGAGCACACAGACCCTGTCCAGGGACGTTGGGTCCTTGTCCCAAACTGACAGAAGGTGAAGTTGTAGAGGCCTCAAGTAGAACTGAGCAAAAGGCACTGCCTCACAGCACGCCACCATCAGGCCCACCAACTGCATTCCCTGCCTGAGGGAGGGATTGTGACACAACAGCAGGAACCTCACCTGCACTATTAGAGCTTCCACCTTCTGTTGAGGAAGGAAAATCCTTGACTGAACCGTATCCAGAATCATTCCCAGGAACGGGGTCACCGAGGAAGGGGACAGAGAGGACTTGGGGTGATTGATCACCCAGCCGAAGGACTCCAGGGTGGACACCACCAGCTGAGTGTCCAACTCTGCCTGCTGTAGAGACTGGGAGGTGATGAGTATGTCGTCCAGGAAGAGGACACGCGGATGCCCCTTGACCTGATCAGAGACATCACCCCAGCCAGCACCTTGGTGAAGTGAGACCAAATGGCAAGGCCACAAATTGGTAATGTTGATCTTCCAACGCGAATCTGAGGATTCTTTAGTGTCCTGAAAACACAGGGATGTGAAGGTAAGCGTCTTTGATGTCCACAAACGTCATGAAGTCCCCTGGGCGTAGGGAGCTGATGGCCGAGCGCAGAGTTTCCATGCGAAAACGCCTGTTCCTGACAATTTTGTTGAGGATCTTTAAATCCAGAATGGGCCTGACTGACCCATCTTTTTTGGGAACTGTGAAGAGGTTGAAATAGAACCCCTTGGGACCCTGCAGATGACCCCCAGACCCAGAAGGCCTTGCACAGCCTGCACCAATACCTGAGCTGAGACAGGGTCCTGAGGGATCCGGGACCTGATGAATCTTGGGGGGGGGGGGGGGGGGGGGGGGGCGAACAGCAAACTATCTTGTAACCGGAGGACACTACCTCCTGAATCCACCGGTCTGGGACGTGATGCCTCCAGACGTGTGCAAAGTGCTGTAGCCGTCCCCCCACCCGGATGGGCGAGGGCGCCCCATCATGCCTAAGGGGGCTTGGGAGAGGATTTGGGCTTAGACCCCCAGGAGGAGCCAGGACGACCCCGTCCTCTGCTCCTATGCCAGAAATCTCCACAAGCCCCCGCAAAGGACACCTCTTTTCCTTGTTTAGCACCACAGTAGGGGGGTGAAAAGGAGCCCTGGCCCCGAAAGGGCTGAGACTGCCGCCTGCGCTGGGGTAACTTACCTCCTTTAGCTAAAGGGTCTAGGCGGTCCCCAAACAGGCGTAACCCCTTAAATGGAAGTCCAGTGAGGGCCTTCTTTGCAGAATTGTCAGCAGCCCACTGGTGCAGCCAAACCGAGCGGCGTATAGCCACCACCAAGGCAGAAGTTCTAGCACACATTCTAATGGCATCATCCAAGGCAGATAGGATAAAATTTACAAACACATCACAGTTAGACAGTGCATTAAATACCTCAGGTAACAAATCATCAGGAGCACCATCAAGTACACTTCTCAGGGACCTGAGCTCCACAGATGTAATGGCCGAGGCGCAGACCGGGCGCAGCGCCGTCCCCACAAATGCAAAGGCATGGGACGCCAATTGGTCAATGCGCCGATCCTTGGCATCCCGCAGAGCAGTAGAGTCAGGGGAGTGCATGACAGAGGTGTTAGACAGCCCTAGAATAGGGGCCTCCACCTCGGGAGGGGATGACCAGCACTTGACCATATCAGCAGGAAAGGGATACTTTCTGTCCCAACTCTTAGGTACGCCGGGAAGTCTACTGGGACGTTCCCACTCCTTAAGCATGAGATTATTGAAATGAGCTTGCTCAGGAAATTCCAAACGAGCCTTAGCAGTGTGAAAAAGCTCACCCCTTTGCCTAGGAGCCGCAACGGGGGGGGGGGGGGGGGGGGTGGGGAGATGGACAGAACCTCAAAAATCTGTTCCAGCAGTCTGTCAGTATCATCCGGGGCCCAGGGGTCAGAGCCACCATCGTCATGACCCCTGGGTCTCTTAACAGATGACCCTGAATTGGAGAACAGCTCCCCTTCGTCCGAGGGGGTATAGCCACATAAATGCAAAAACTCATCAGATTCCATAGGAAAAAGAGTGACATCAGGGGTTAAGTGACGCTTTTTAGCAGTGGCCTTACGCGCTAAAGTATTAGCAATCAATTTTTCAACACTGGCCAGTCTAGCAGACACAAAAGGCTGAGAATCCCCGCTTGTGTGCAAGTCAGTGGGAGTGAGACTCAAGCTTGGGGGAGTAGGTGAAGTGAGACGAGGTGCAGGCCCAGCCACAGGAGGGCCAGATTGCAAGGGGCGGGCCAGAGCGAGCCAGGGAGCGTGCCAAGCCAGGCCCCGCCCCCCCGAAGAGCGCGAAGCCCACAGACAAGCAGCCAATGAGAACGCAGAAGCGTCTGAGGTAACACCGCTGCCCGGTGCGGAACATCCAAATGAAGGAAAAGACGGGCGCAGCGGCGGCATTTTGCAAATAGTAAAAAGAACAAGTCAGCGTGGCGGTTGACACCACATATACTAGTCAAAAACAGACAATACACCATATGCACGAATCACAATACACACTCACCCACACCCCCCCTTCTTCTCCCCCCCCCCCCCCCCCCGAAGGCTACAGGGAGAATAAGGGAGGACAGCGGCCCTCTGTACAGGACCCACCGCTACACGGGGCGATAATGCAGGAGCGGCATCCCATAAAGGCTCACCATCAGCCTATACCGCCTACCCTTTGGTGGGGGATTGCGGTGGAGCAGTGCTCCTTAAGCACACATGGTGCTGCCTATCTTCACCCGACCAGCGCAGCCCAGGCTGGGAGGCACAAAACACGAGGAACGGGTGGGAATAGTCCAACAGGACCGCAGGCTAATAGCCCTGCTCACCTGCGAGAGAGTGATACATTCATGTCTTCGCAGTAAGCACTGCAGAGAAATCTGGGGATTTGTGGGAGGTCCCCGGGTATTTGAGGGGCCAGGAGGAGCCTGTTTTGCATGTCTCTGCAGTGCAGCGCCATCTGGCGGAGGATAACCCACTTGTATTACATTTGGAGCAGGACGTACTGTATACTAAGAATATAGGCTCAGCATAACTCAGGTTTCTGAAATGCTTAACTCCTTAATAACTGAAACAAATTTTAGCCTTAAGAAATACTATTATTCCAGCAGTCAGGGTGGCACCTAGGTAGGTGAAAAGGTGGATGGACAGCCAGGCAGGTAGGTGGGTGGACAGCTGTGTAGGTGGCTGGGTCAGATAGGGAGGTAGGTAGGAGGGTTGGTGGATAGGCAGCTAGGCATGTAAGAGGGTGGATGGACAAGTAGGTGACTGGACAATCAGGCAATTAGGTAGGTGGCAGACAGGTTGGTAGGCAGGCGCGTGGGTACACAGGTGGGCAAAAAGGTAGATGGGCAAGTATCCAGGCAAGTTGGTGGGCGGGTAGGCTTAGGCTGGGTATCTGGATGGGCAGGCATATGGGGCATACTTACAAGAGTTAGTAGGGACCGGCATCTAGGCAAAGCAGGGCTGTGCAGTGACAGCAAGCCGTAAGCGCGGGAACTATACAGCGATGATGGGCCAGACGACTTCTTTGCAGGGCTGAGTGGGACGCAACAGTGGGCCGAGCAGTGATCTCGGCAGGGCAGCAGGTCGGAAACTTCCCTCTCGGCAGGGCGGATTCTTTCGTCTTCCTGATCTGCAGCCGATACCTGGCCAGACTCCCCAATGCTGTCTGGCAGTGGATCAGGCCGTGGGGGGGGAATAGCCAGTAAACCTGCTATAGCACGGGAGTGATGGGGGCTAGGTGAGTAAAAGCATGCTTCACATGCCCAAGACTGCCCTTGCCACCCTGTACCTATAGCACAGGGCAGTCTGTTAACTCACAGTTTCTGCCAACATGCTAGGTATGGGATTGCTTGTTAAATCAAAGAAATGATTACAACAAACATTTTATAAAGATCATTTATTGACATAGCACCATAGAAAATACAAACCACCCATATCTATAAATGCTTATGGAACATGTATGAAATCTGTTGCATGTTCTGTGTATCAAAATATTTAATACGTTAGGTGTATAAAATGAGACCTACAAAAAATACAATTCTGTGATTACTCACCTGTAGAATTGTTATTATGAGTATACAGTACGTCCTGCTCCAGATAAGATTCATTACTCTTGGGTATTACTCCGCCAGATGGCGCTGGACTGCAGATACCATGAAATTGGCTCCTCCAGGCCCCTCAAATACCCAGGACCTCCCACAAATCCCCATCATTGAAAAGCAGTTAACGAGAAGCCAGGAGAATGATAACAGAACCAACTAGTAACTATAAAACAATAACAATCACCATACAGGGGATCCAAGGATAATGCAAACCAAGGGTGGGGTGGAGCAGGACGTACTGTATACTCATAACAATTCTACAGGTAATCACAGAATTGTGTTATTCTTATTATACAGTACGTCCTGCTCCAGATAAGATTCATTACTCTTGGGACATCCAACAGCAGTGTCCAAGTGTGGTGGGATCCCCAAAGGTAACAACAGACAGGTCAGACCACTGCCGTCTGCAGAACCTTGCGGCAAAAAGCAGCATCAGCCGAGGCCCTAACATCAACCTTGTAAAACATTGAAAAATACAATTCGGTGAATACTCACCTGTAGAATTGATATTATGAGTATACAGTACGTCCTGCTCAAGAAAGAATACTTACTATCTGGTAATACTCCGCCAGATGGTGCTGGACTGCAGAGACATCGAAAACAGGCTCCTCCCGGCCCCTCAAATACCCAGGGACCTCCCACAAATCCCCAGCATTGAAAAGCAGTTAATGAGAAGCCCGGAGAATAAAAACAATCCAAACTAGTAACTATAACAATAATAACAATCACCATACAGGGGATCCAATGATAATGCAAAACCAAGGGTGGGGTGGAGCAGAATGTACTGTATACTCCTAATACCAATTCTACAGGTGACTAAAATCACAGAATTGTATTATTCTTAGTATACAGTACGTCCTGGTCCAGAAAGAATACTTACTATCGGGACATCCAATAACAGTGTCCATAAAGTAGGGTGGGATCCCCAAAGGTAACAGCAGACCGTTTAAATCACTGCCGCCTGCAAAACCTTGCGGCCAAAGACGGCATCAGCTGAGGCCCAAACATCAACCTTGTAAAACTGTATGAACAGAAGACCAAGTAGTGGCCTTGCAAACTTGTTCAACAGAAGCCTGGTGCTGAAAAGCCCAAGAGGCACCAATAGCACGCGTAGAATGAGCAGTAAGGTGGAACGGAGGATTCTTCCCCTTAGCAGAGTAGGCCCGAATAACAGCCTGATGGATCCATTTGCTGATAGTAGACATGGCAGGAGCCAAACCCTTCCTAGGACCAGAAGGGACCACAAAAAGAGCATCAGTTTTTCTGAAGGGTGCAGTAGCCACCAGATAGTACTTCAAACACCTAACCACATCCAAAGAGTGCAAAACCCTCTCCTTAGCATTACTAGGATTAGGGCACAAGGAAGGAAGAACAATGTCCTGATTCAAATGAAAACAGAAACCACCTATTGCAGAAAATCTGGCTTGAAACGAAACACCACTTTGTCCTGGTGTCTCTCATAGTATGGGGGCTGAATGGAAAGCGCCGCCAACTCAGACACACACCTAACAGAGGTGATAGCCACCAGAAAGACAACCTTGAGCTTAAGAATGGCCAGGGTAGCAGGCACCATAGGCTTACGTGGGGGACGCACATGAGTGACCCCCTGGAAAAAAAGTCCTGATCAGAGGGTGCTGAGCAAAGGACTTCTGGAAGAAAACAGCCAGGGCAGAGACCTGCCCCTTCAGAGTACCGAGTTGGAGCCCCATGTCCAACCAATGCTGCAGGAACTCCAGAATCCTGGGAATAGAGAACACACGACAGGGAAGAGCCTTAGACTCACACCAGTCAATGTAGGCACGCCAAACCCTGTAGTAAATGGAAGAAGATTTCTTCCTAGCCTTTATCATGGTATCAACCACCGAGGTAGACAGCCCCTTCTCCATCAAGATGGAGGTTTCAGTGGCCAGGCCGTCAAAGCCAGAGTTTGTAAATTGGGATGGCGTAGGGAGCCCTGAGTGAGCAGGTCCGGCACCATGGTTAGAACGTACTGATCTACTGCCAGCTGCACCACGTCTGCGAACCACACTCTTCTTGGCCACCTGGGGGCCACCAGAATTGCTGGCACCCCTTCCAGAGAAATCTTGCGCAAAACCCTGCCCAGCAGGGGGAATGGAGGAACGACATGCAGGAACTGAAAACCCTGCCATGACATTGTTAGGGCATCCGTGGTCAAGGCCAGATGATCCTGGGAAAGGGAGACAAAGGCCGGGAGCTTGTGACGCAAACAGATCCACATCTGGTTGGCCCCAACGGTGACACAGAGATTGAAACACCCTGTTGCATAGGGACCATTCTCCCTGGCGAGAGGCCCCCCTGCTCAGAGAGTCTGCCAGGAGATTTTCCATCCCCGGGATGTACACAGCTGATATGCAGGGGACACTGGCCTCCACCCAGGTCAGGATCAGAGACACTTCCTGGAGGGCCCCCTTGCTCCGGGTCCCTCCTTGGTGATTGATGTAGGCAACTGCCGTCTGGTTGTCCATGCGCACCTGAACAGGCAGGCCCCGAAGGTGAGTAGTCAACTGAGCCAGGACTAACCTGATTGCCCGCAGTTCCAAGACATTGATAGGTGTGTGGGCCTCCTGAGGGCCCCACCTCCCCTGGAACCGCAGGGACTTCCAGAAACCCCCCCAACCTGACAGACTGGCATCCGTGGTGACCGTCTCCCAGGAAGGGGCAAGAAAGGATCTGTCCCCCAACAGGTTCCTTGAGTCCATCCACCACAAGAGGGACCTCCTGACCAAGGGGGAGAGCACACAGACCCTGTCCAGGGACGCTGGATCCTTGTCCCACACTGACAAGAGGTGGAGTTGCAGAGGCCTCAAGTGGAACTGAGCATAAGGGACCGCCACGAAGCATGCCACCATCAGGCCCACCAGCTGCATTCCCTGCCTGATGGAGGGATGACAAGATAGCAGGAACTGGACCTGTGCAATCAAGACTGTCTACCTTCTGTTGAGGAAGGAAAATCCTTGCCTGAACTGTATCCATATTCATTCCTAGGAAGGGAGTCACCAACGAGGGGGACAGCGAAGACTTGGGGTGGTTGATCACCCATCCAAAAGACTCCAGGGTGGACAACACCAGCTGAGTATCCAATTCTGCCTGATGTAGAGACTGGGAAGTGATGAGAATGTCGTCCAGATAAAGCAGCACGCGGATGCCCTGAGACCTGAGCAGAGACATCACGCCAGCCAGCACCTTGGTGAACACCCTGGGAGCTGAGGTGAGACCAAAGAGCAATGCCACAAACTGGTAGTGTTGATCCTCCAGAGCGAACCCGAGAAACCTTTGATGACCTGGAAATACAGGAACATGAAGGTAAGCATCTTTGATGTCCACAGAAGTCATGAAATCCTCTGGGCGCAGGGAACTGATAGAGCGCAGAGTTTCCATGCGAAAGCGTCTGCTCCTGACAAATTTGTAGAGGATCTTCAAGTCCAGGTAGGGCCTGAGAGACCCATCTTTTTTGGGTACTGTGAAAAGGTTGGAAAAGAAGTCCTTGCCTTTTTCTCTTAAGGGGACCTTGCAGATGACCCCCAGCTCCAGGAGGCCTTGCACAGCCCGCACTAGCTCCTGAGCTGAAACAGGGTCCTGAGGAATCCGGGATCTGATGAATCTTGGGGGAGGCAGGCAGCAAACTAGCTTGTAACCGGAGGACACTACCTCCTAAATCCACCGGTCTGAGACATGAAGCCTCCAGACGTGAGCAAAGTGCTGCAGCCGTCCCCCCACCCGGATGGGTGAGGGTCCCCCCTATCATGCCTGAGGAGGCTTGGGAGAGGACTTAATCTTGGGATCCCAGGAGGAGCCAGGACGGCCACGTCCTCTGCCCCTACCCCAGAAGTCTCCCCGGGCCCCAGTAGAGGAAACACCCCTCCCTTGTCTAGCACCATGGTAGGGGGAGGAGAAGCCCAATGGCCAATGGCGTAGCCAAACCGAGCGGCGTTTAGCCACCACAAGGGCAGATGTTCTGGCACACATTCTAATGGTGTCATCCAAGGCAGAGGGGACAAAATTTACAAAAACATCACAACTAGAGAGTGCATTAAACACCCCACAAGGCAAATCATCAGGGGCACCATCAAGTATATATGAGCAGGGTCCTAATGGCTATAGCCGTAATGGCCGAGGCACAGACCGGGCGCAGCGCCGTCCCCACACATGCAAAGGCATGGGATGCCAGCTGGTCAATTCGCGGGTCCTCAGCATCCCGCAGGGTAGTAGAGTCAGGGGAGTGCATGACAGAGGTGTTAGATGACCCTAGGACCGGGGATGACCAACACTTTACCACATCAGCAGGAAAGGGATACTTCCTATCCCAACTCTTAGGTACACCGGGAAGTCTACTGGGCCGTTCCCATTCCTTGAGCACCAGGTTATTGAAATGTGCTTGCTCTGGAAATTCCAAGCGTGACTTAGCAGTATGAAAAAGTTCCCCTCTTTGCCTGGGAGCTGCAACGGGGGGGGGGGGGGGGGGGGGGGGGGGGGGAGTAGACAGAACTTCAAAAATCTGGGCCAGCAATCTATCAGTATCATCCGGGGCCCAGGGGTCAGAGTCGGAATCAGCATGACCCCTGGGCCTCTCATCAGATGACCCTGAGTTGGAGAATAGCTCCCCTTCATCCGAAGGGGTATAGCCACAAAGATGCCAAAACTCATCAGTTTCCATAGGGAAAAGAGTGACATTAGGTGCTAAGTGCCGCTTTTTTGCAGGGGCCTTACGCGCCAAGGTATTAGCAATTAACTTCTCAACAGTAGCCAGTCTAGAAGACACATCAGGCTGAGAATCCCCACTTGTATGCAACTCAATAGGAGTGAGATTTAAGCTTGGGGGGGGGGGGGGGTAGGTGAAGTGAAACGAGGTGCAGGCCCAGCCACTGGAAGGCCAGATTGCAGCGCAAGCACCTGCTCGGCTCCTTGTCAGCGTCAACATGAGGCTGCCCACAGCCGGGCTTGTCCCGAAGGAACCCCGGTCACATTATCCTGAGATGCCTCCATATGGTGATTATAACGGCACTATAGGCAGATAGGGAATAACGCTAAATAGCAACCCGGGATGCCCCAATAACCCACTAGGGAAGTGGGAGTAATTACACTAGGCCTCACAAGCTAACCAACTAATAGAGGGCCAGGAGAAGCCAACGGATTCGCCCGTCTGAAAGACACAATCAAATGAGCAGTAAGCAGACAATAATAAAAAAGTGGCAACAAAGCCGCCCACAAGGGCACTTACGGACTGCGGTAGGTAGAGGTCCGTCACGCAGAAGCCGATCAAGCAGACAAAAAGGCGTCGGTATACCTCATGGGGCGGGCCATGATGCGGAGCGCGCCAGAGACAGGCCCCGCCCCCCATGAAGAGCGCGAAGCCACAAGTGACAAGCAGCCAATGGCGGTGCGCCAGTGCCTTAGGTAACGCCACCACCAAGTGCGGAACATGGTGACAAAAAGGCGTGCGGCGGCAATTTTAAACTACAGGCTGACACAAAGCGATTGTAATAAAGCACAAAGCCAGTACACGTATATACATACACACACTCACACGCCCCCCCCCTCTTTCCCCCCCGAAGGCTACAAGGAGAGTGAGGGAGGACAGCGGCCACATTACATAGGGCCCACCGATAGACAGGGGCAATAGGGCGGGAGGGGCATCCCATAGAGGCTCACCATAAGCCTGAACCGCCTACCCTTTGGTGGTGGATTGCGGTGGAGCAGCGCTCCTACCATCACCCGACCAGCGCAGCCAAGGCTGGGAGGCAGTTACTGATGGAACGGGTGGGAATAGTCCTACAGGGCCGCAGGCTAATAGCCCCGCTCACCTGCGAGTAGAGAAAGCCATTTCATGTCCTTCGCAGTCCAGACTGCAGAGAAAATCTGGGGATTTGTGGGAGGTCCCTGGGTATTTGAGGGGCCGGGAGAAGCCTGTTTTCGATGTTTCTGCAGTCCAGCGCCATCTGGCGGAGTATTACCCGATAGTACGTATTCTTTCTGGAGCAGGACGTACTGTATACTAAGAATAAGTATGAACAGAAGACCAAGTAGCAGCTTTGCAAACTTGTTCAACAGAAGCCTGGTGCTGAAAAGCCCAAGAGGCACCAATAGCACGAGTTGAATGAGCAGTAAGGCGGAAGGGAGGATTCTTCCCCTTAGAGTAGGCCTGAATCACAGCCTGACGGATCCATTTGCTGATAGTAAATTTAGCAGGAGCCAAACCCTTCCTAGGACCAGAAGGGACCACAAAAAGAGCATCAGTTTTTCTGAAAGGTGCAGTAGCCACCAGATAGTACTTCAGACACCTAACCACATCCAAGGAAGTGGTAAGAATAGAACAATAAGAATGGCCAGGGCAGCCTCCTGCACAGGTTCAAAGGGAGCACCCTGCAAGGCAGACAAGACCAAGTTCAAACCCCAAACAGGCAACATAGGCTTACGTGGGGGACGCACATGAGTAACCCCCTGGAAACAAGTCCTGATCAGAGAATGCTGGGCAAAGGACCTCTGGAAGAAAACAGCCAGGGCAGAAACATTACCCTTCAGAGTACTGAGTTGAAGTCCCAGCTCCAACCCATGCTGTAGGAACTCCAGGATCCTAGGAATAGAGAACACGGGACAGGGAAGAGACCTAGACTCACACCAGTCAATGTAGGCACGCCAAACCCTATAGTAAATAGACGAAAACGACTTCTTCCTAGCCTTTATCATGGTATCAACAACAGAGGCAGACAGCCCCTTCTCCATCAAGATGGAGGTTTCAGCAGTCAGGCCGTCAAAGCCAGAGTTTGTATATTGGGATGGCGTAAATGACCCTGAGTGAGCAGGTCTGGAACCCTGGGCAGAGCGTAATGATCTACTGCCAGCTGCACCACGTCTGTGAACCACACTCTTCTTGGCCACCTGGGAGCCACCAGGATAGCTGGAACCCCCTCCTGAGCTATCTACCAACCTGATCGCCCTCAGTTCCAGAATGTTGGAACTGTAGGGACTTCCAGAAGACCCCCCAACCTGTCAGACTGGCATCCGTGGTGACCGCCTCCCAGCAGGGGGCCAGAAAGGATCTGCCCACCAACAGGTTCCTGGTGTCCAGCCACCACGAGAGGGACCGCTTGGCTAAGGGGGACAGAACAAGGACCTGGTCCAGGGACGCAGGACCCTTGTCCCATACTGACAAGAGGTGGAGTTGCAGAGGCCTCATGTGAAACTGGGCATAAGGAACCGCCCTCTAAGCACGACACCATCAGGCCCACCAGCTGCATTCCCTGCCTGATGGAGGGATGAGGGCAAGAGAGCAGGGACTGAACCTGCAACAGCAGATTGTCCATCTTCTGCTGAGGAAGAAAAATCCTTGCCTGAACTGTATCCAGATTCATACCCAGGAAGGACATCACCAAGGAGGGAGACAGGGAAGACTTTGGATGGTTGATCACCCAGCCAAACGACTCCAGAGTGGGACACTACTCGCTGAGTATCCAGCTCTGCCTGATGGAGGGACTAAGAAGTGACGAGAAAGTCGTCCAAATAGGGCAGAACACGAATGCCCCTGAGACCTGAGCAGAGCCATCACTCCTGCCAGCACCTTGGTGAACACTCTGGGAGCTGAAGTGAGACCGAAGGGCAATGCCACAAATTGGTAGTGCTGATCCTCCAGAGCGACCCTGAGAAACCTTTGATGACCTGGAAACACAGGAATATGAAGGTAAGCATCCTTGATGTCCACAGAGGTCATGAAGTCCCCGGGACGCAGGGAACTGATGACAGAGCGCAGAGTTTCCATGCGAAAGCGCCTGCACCTGACAAATTTGTTGAGGATCTTCAAGTCCAGGATGGGCCTGACTGACCCATCTCTTTTGGGCACGGTGAAAAGGTTGGAATAGAACCCCTTGCCCCTTTCTCGTAAGGGGACCTGACAGATGACTCCCAGCTCCAGAAGGCTTTGCACCGCCAGAATTAGAGCCTGAGCTGACATGGGGTCCTGAGACATCCGGGATCTGATGAATCTTGGGGGAGGGGGGGGGGGGGCAGGCAGCAAACTATCTTGTAACCGGAGGACACTACCTCCTGAAACCACTGGTCTGAGACATGAAGCCTCCAGACGTGAGCAAAGAGCTGAAGCTGTCCCCCCACTAGGTTGGAGCCCCAGGATGAGCCAGGGTGTCCACGTCCTCTGCCCCTACCCAGAAATCTCCTTGGGCCCCAGTAAAGGAGACCCCCCTCCCCTGTCTGGATCCACGGTAGGGGGAAGAAAAGGAGCCTTGGCCCCGAAAGGGCCGAGCCTGCCTCCTGCGCTGGGGCAACCTGCCTCCCTTAGCAAACAGGTCCAGGCGGTCCCCAAACAGGCGTAGTCCTTTGAAGCGAAACCCAGTGACAGCCTTCTTGGCAGCCCTGTCAGCTGCCCACTGGCGCAGCCAAACCGAGCGGCGTATAGCCACCACTAGGGCAGAGGGTCTGCCACACATCCTAATGGTATCATTCAAGGAAGAGAGGACATAAGTCACAAAAACCTCAAAACGAGAGAGAGCATTAAACTCTTCACTAGACACAATCAGGAGCACCATCTAGGACACTTCTAAGCAGGGTCCTAATAGCTACCGCTGTAATAGCAGAGGCACAAACCGGCGCAGTGCCGTCCTCACACAGGCAAAGGCATGGGACGCCAGCTGATCAATACGCCGGTCCTCACTATCCCGCAGCGTAGTAGAGTCAGGGGAATGCATGACAGAAGTGTTAGATAACCCTAGGACCGGGGCATCCACCTCGGGAGGGGATGACCAACGCTTCACCACATCAGCAGGAAAGGGATACCTCTTATCCCAACTCTTAGGGACTCTGGGAAGCCTGCTAGGACGCCCCTATTCCTTGAGCACGAGATTATTAAAATGGGCTTGCTCCGAAACTCTAAACGTGGCTTAGCAGTATGAAACAATTCACCCTGCTGCCTAGGGGCCACAACCGGGGAGAGATAGACAGTACCTGAAAAATCCTGAGCCAACAGCCTATCAGTATCATCTGGGGCCCAGGGGTCAGAGCCAGAATCATCATGACCCTTGGGCCTCTCATCAGATGACTCCGAATCAGAGAACTCCTCCCCTTCTTCCAAGGGGGTATAACCGGACAGTTCAAAGAACTCTTCAGCCTGCATAGGGAAAAGAGTGACATCAGGCGTCAAGTGCCGCTTCTTAGCAGAGGCCTTATGCCATGGTATTAGCAAGCAACTTCTCAACACTAGCCAGTCTAGCAGACACATCAGGCTGAGAATCCCCACTGGTATGCAACTCAATGGGAGTCAAATTCAAGCTTGGGGGGGGGGGGGGGGGGTTGGTGAAGCCATATGTGGCGCAGGTCCAGCCGCTGGTAAACCAGGCTGCAGCACAAGCACCTGCTGGGCACAAGTTATACAGACCCGCACATTGTCAGCATTAGTAGGGGACACCCCACAAGCTACACACAGCCGGGCTTGCCCGAAGGAACCCCGAGCACATTATCCTGAGACGCCTCCATATGGTGATTATAGAGGCACAATAGGCCGATAGGGATTCACGCTATAACAGCAACCCGGGATGCCCCAATAGCCCGCTAGGGAAGTGGGAGTAATTAGCACACTAGGCCTCACAAGTTTAATAACTAAAAAAAAAGGTGTAGGGCCAGGAGAAACCAATGGAGTTCGACCCGCCTGAAAGACATAAGCGAAGAGAACCCCATAAGCGACACGTATGACGACATAGGGTGCGAGGGCACTCACGGACCGTGGTAGGTAGATGACAGCCACGCAGCAGACAAAATCCAGAGAAAAAATGGCGCAGAGTATACCTCGAGGGGGGGGGCGGAGACAGTGATGCGGAACGCGCCACCTGCAGGCCCCGGCCCCCGAAGAGCGCGAAGCAGCACACGTGACAAGCAGCCAATGAAGGCGCATCAGTGCCTGAGGTAATGCCGCCCCTGATCGCGGAACGCAGTGAAAGCGCGCGCGGCATATTCGAACCGCAACCAGTGCAGCCAAGTCAGTGCGGAGACTAAACAAAAGTCAACAAGCACACCATCCAAGTGACGCACCAACGCATAACACCCCCCCGAGAGCTACAAGGGAGAGCGAGGGAGGGCAGCGGCCACTTAACGTAGGGCCCACCGATTGACAGGGGCAAGGGGCAATAGTGCGGAAGGGGCATCCCATAGAGGCTCACCATATGCCTATACCGTCTACCCTTTGGTGGCGGATTGCGGTGGAGCAGCGCTCCTAACCACCTGACAGCGGTGCTGCCTACCATCACCCGGACCAGCGCAGCCAAGGCTGGGAGGCACATTAATAATGGAACGGGTGGGAATAGTCCTACAGGGCCGCAGGCTAATAGCCCCGCTCACCTGCGAGAAGAGAGAGCCATCTTGTCCTTCGCAGTCCAGACCGCAGAGAAATTCTGGGGATTTGTGGGAGGTCCCGGGTATTTGAGGGGCTGGGAGGAGCCAATTTCGCGGTCTCTGCAGACCAGCGCCATCTGGCGGAGTAATATCCAAGAGTAATGAATCTTATCTGGAGCAGGACGCACTGTATACTAAAAAAATTAACTGTGCCTAGATCAACTTCCTGTTTTGCATAGACTACCTGCAGAGGGAATTACACTACTCTAGAAGAGAGAAGATTTAAAGGTAAAGTCCACTTTTGATTGAATTTTTGCAAGTGTATATTTTTGTGTGCAAAAATGATGTCCTCAAGGCACTGAGGACTGGAAATGTGTTTTATGAGAGCAGTTTTCAATATCTGCTGCTAATGACAATGTATATACCAAAAAGAGGACCCCTATAGACACAGAACACTGCTGCTGGGCATATGTAAGGTTGAATGAGCTACCTCACCTCAGAAGCGGCCATAGCAGCAGTGTTCCGTCTGTACAGGGCTGACTTCTCTCTTCTTGGTGTACAGACTTGGTATACATTGTCAATAGCAACAGATTGCATATAGTAAATGTGAGTTTTATGGAAGCAGTTTTCATTAACAAAGGAAAAAAAAAAACTAGATCATCTCAGTTTAGGTTCAAAACTTCCATCGAAAGTGGACTTGCCCTTTCAGGCAGTCTTCCCATCAGGCACAGACACTAAAGCATACGAGAGGAGCAACAGTTTATTACCCAGTCACGTAAAAGGCTCAATATGATAGAAGAAAAAGCAGCTAGGCTTGTGGGACATTTTTCAATTATAAACAATAAAAAAAGAAATGGCACCTATAAATGAGGTGATTTATATATGTGCTGTTCTTTCAGAGTGTAAGAATTTTATAAGAGGTATTTTAAAGACCACATCCTACAACAGCCCTGTATGTCTCTCTTAAAGATGCCCATCCCAATCTCAAAGAAAAGTCCACTTATGCACCTTCCCTTTGCTCCATTCCATTTTGAGGGTGTGGGTGACCTTTTAAGGGTTTCGTACTATAATGAAAATTACTGGAGAGAGGGATCAGCACCATCTTTACAATAATTAATAGGAAGTGCACCAAATAGCTCCAAATCACTACACAATCCAAACACACGGTGGAACTAAATTAAGGAAACTACAAACTAATAATGCAATAAATCATTTTTATTAGTATTATTGAATCAAAAAAAGCCACCTATTGCAATAAAAACACAGAAAAACAACACACAAGACAAGAGATAAAAAATCCACAAAACCTGTCTACCCTGGACCCAATTGTATTGCTCAATAGTAATATATATATATATACCGTATGTTTCGCCCTAAGACGCACCTGCTTATAAGATGCACTTAGGATTTTGGAGAGGAAAATAAGAAAAATAATATTTTTAACCAAATAATAGGCAAAGTGCAGTATTCTCCAATTACAGTAATCCCCCTCCCATTCCCAATAGCCAGTGTGTCATTCCCCCTTCCCATAGGCGGAGTGGCATTTCCCCCATCCCATTCCCATAGGCAGAGTGGCATTTCCCCCATCCCATTCCCATAGGCAGAGTGGCATTCCACCCATCCTATTCCCCATATAGGAAGTGTAGCACCCCCCCCTCCCATTCCCCATATAGGCAGTGTGGCACCCCCTCCCATTCCCCATATAGGCAGTGTGGCACCCCCCCCATTCCCCATATGTGGCATCCCCCCGATATTCCCCATATGTGGCATCCCCCCTGATATTCCCCATAGAAACAGTGTGGCATCCCCCCTGATATTCCCCATAGAAACAGTGTGGCATCCCCCCTGATATTCCCCATAGAAAGTGTGGCATACCCCCTGATATTCCCCATAAAAACAGTGTGGCATCCCCCCTGATATTCCCTATAGGCAATGTGGCATCCCCCCCGATATTCCCCATAGCAACAGTGTGGAATCCCCCTGATATTCCCTATAGGCAATGTGGCATCCCCATTCCCCATAGAAGCAGTGTGGCATTCCCCCCCCCCCCCCCCCCCGTTCCCCATAGGCACACAATAACAAAAAAAAAACTCACATGTTCATGGCGCTCCCGCGTTGAAGATGGAAGAGCGTCCCCGCCGCTCCTTCTTACTGGCCGGGCCAGGCAGACACCCGGCTCCGTGAATGGTTCTATGGAGCTGGGTGTCTGCGCGGCTCGGCCAGCGGCGGGGACAGAGACATCCGCTCCTTCCTCTCCTTCGCATCTTCTATGCTGCCTCTTCCGGCAAGGGCAGGAGTGAACAGCTGGGTCCATGCAGCGGGTGTGCGTGGCCTGCGCCTACGTGGTGCAGGCCACGCCCACCTGCTGCACGGATCCCGCTGTTCACTACTGCCCTTGCCGGAAGAGGCAGCAGCTGGAGGGCAGGAGATGATGGCGGAGCGGCAGGCGCTGCCTCTGTCCCTGCCACTGCTATCGCTGCTGCAGCAATAGCAGCGGTGGGGTCAGGGACAGAGCCCAGGTGAGTTTAATTTTTTTTTTACATTCGCCCGATAAGGCGCACTGACATTTTCCCCCCACTTTTGGGGGAAAATAAGTGCGTCTTATAGGGCGAAAAATACGGATATATATATATATATATATATATATATATATATATATATATCCTTCAGCGGACAAGTAAATAAAAATAAAGGAAAAGATACTTTTCAAAATGGATCCCTGTATAAATGCATTTAGATCCCTCCCAATGTGTAGAATAATCTAATTAGAAAATAAATATCCTCCCAAACATGGAAAAATTAATTAATGAAGTGCACTGATAATTTAAGTTTATATGTTCCAATAAGACATGTGTAAGTTATAAAGTGCCCTGTGCAAAGATATAAAGAATATCATAAATGATTTCTAATTAAGTGCTACTAACAATACATATGCATAGTACTATAGCTGCCTATTGTACACATTGGGAGGGATCTGCTTCTCAGCAAAATACATTTATACAGTGATCCATTTTGAAAAGTATCTTTTTCTTTATTTGTATTTACTTGTCTGCTGAAGGTATTTTACATATATGTATATATATTATTGAGCAATACAATTGGGTCCAGGGTAGACAGGTTTTGTAGGTTTTTTTATCTCTTGTCTTATGTGTGTTGTTTTTCTGTGTTTTTATTGCAATAGGTGGCTTTTTTGATTCAATAATTCTAATAAAAATGATTTTTTGCATTATTAGGTTGTAGTGCCCTTAATTTAGTTCCATATAATGAAAATTACACTGCAAGTCTATATTTACACTTTTGCAATTGATGTCCCGTTATTGTAGACAGATTTGCTCTGTGAACTGCATTTCAGCACCAAAACCCACTTAACCCACTTAACTTTTGAAATATATTTGGCCAAAGCCCCTGCCTATATTCCATTCTTAGGGTGTAGAACTAGAAAAGGATATTTTCACTTTTTGAATTGTCCTGAAACACTATTTTTTTTTTGCTGTCCCTCGTTGTGAGATGGCAGGTGATCAGTCATTGTATAGATGTGGCAATGACATTATTGCCACATACAACAATTAGAGTGAAGCAGGAGCAGTGAAAATTGGCAAAATGTACTCTTCATAAGGGAAGCAATTCAGGGGATACTAGTTAAAAATGTGGGTTTTGGTCCGCTTTGAATCAATATTTAACAAGGGCCAAGTGAGAACAGCCTAAAACCCTTTAGTTGTTTGGCATACATTGACATGATATTACCTCTTGGCTGGTGCAATAAACTTCAATTCTGTGAATTCCCACTTGGAGAATTGATTTCTCTTGTCTTTTGCTACAGGTCATTGCATTCTGATACTCATGGGTAAACATTTGGTCAAAGGCGGGACTCTTCCCGGCCTACATATGCTTCCAGCTATACACTTCTGTACACAGTTGTCCAGGAGAAAGGCATGAATCTTCTTCATAGCCAAATGATATAACAAAAAAATACAATTTTGTGATTACTCACCTGTAAAATGGGTATTATAAGTATGTCACACACCCCGCTTCCAATATTCATGACATCTGGGTTATAGCCAGTAGAGGGCGAACTTCTGCAGAGATGACAGGTAAAAAAGAAGCCCCTCCCAGTCCATAAATACCTGGGACCTCCCACTTACCCAGTATAGGAAAGCAGTAAGGAGACCAGGAAGAGCCAAATCCAAAAATCTTAACAATAAAAGGTTCACCATATAAAGGATCCAGAATACAAAAAAGGCGGGATGAAGCAGGGTGTGTGACATACTTATAATACCCATTTTACAAGTGAGTAATCACAAAATGGTATTATTCCAAGTATGTCACACACCCCGCTTCCAAGATTAATGACATATGGGATATCCAATAGCAGTGTCCAACCAGGGTGGGGATCCAAAGCTTGCAGAACCTTGCGGACAAAAACAGCATCCGCTGACGCCCGCACATCAACCTTATAAAACTTGGAAAAAGTATGAACAGAAGACCAAGTAGCAGCCTTACAAACTTGTTCAACAGAGGCCTGGTGCTGAAAAGCCCAAGAAACTCCAACAGCACGAGTAGAATGAGCAGTGATATGAAAAGGGGGAACCTTCCCCTTGGCAGAATAGGCCCCAACAATGGCCTGACGTATCCATTTGCTAATGGTAGACTTGGCGGGCCCCAAACCCTTCCTAGGCCCGGAGGGCACCACGAACAAGGAGTCCGTCTTACGAAAGGGAGAAGTAGCCACCAAATAGTACCTCACACAACGAACCACATCCAAAGAATGCAAAACCCTCTCCTTGTCATTGCTAGGCTTAGGACACAAGGAAGGGAGAACTACATCCTGATTGAGGTGGAAGGCAGAAACCACCTTAGGAATAAAATCTGGCTTAAAGCAAAAAAACACCTTGTCCTGGTGTCTCTCAAAGTAATGGACAGAGCCGCCAACTCTGGCGGTTTTGCACAATGCACGTTTTCACTTTAATATTCACTGTATATGTAGCTGGGCAATTGTTAGATCAATTGCTTTGTAGATATTTGTAGCACATTTGAATGCCCCTTTTCTACTAATTTTTACTATATTAATTGGTTTTACACTTTTATAATTGTTTCTATTGGTGTATTTATGAATTTCTTATGTTTCCTTGAATTATTTATCTATTTAATAAGAATGAATTAATATATAATAAGAATAGAGTCGTTATAGGGTTATAGTATCCCCTTTTTTTCCCCCTCAGCGTGTCATGTGTGTTTATGTTTTTTAACAAGTCCTTTTTGTTAGTTATGTCTCTGTGAATAGTTTTTTAAGGGTGGCTCAACAAAATAAAATATATATCTTTTTATCCTCTATATCCGAGTAATAATTTCTATGTGTGCGGCAGATCAGATAAGGGATATGGGACAAGTCTAGGGTCCCAACAACAATTTCTATATTGGACCTTTTTTCCCTGCTGCCAGCACCTATTTACTGGGTTGTGCACACCCCATTCCAGGTTTTTTTGCATTTATTGCTAGACGAGACAGCTTTTGCTGTATTCGGGGTGTAGCACACCATTACTATGGCCTTAAATTTTGAGACAGTAGAGAATACATGGATTGAAAAATTGGCCCTATTGAAGGGCAGTTCCAATATTTCCAAGCAGGGTGACAACAGTAATGATCTATATACACAAGAGTCCCTGTTTAAGGCCATTAAACGGGCCCGACGGGACTACTTAAGGATCTGGTGGAATGTCCATAGTTTACAGATTTATAGGGAACAAAATCTTATCCCTCGAGGTTTAAGGGTCCAGATATTCCCAGCATGGGAGGTCTCTGCCGAATTTAAAACCAGCTGGGAGACTATTTTACAATCTTGCTCCCTATCTCTTTTGGATATGTTGATTCAGGAGGATCAAAAATTACTTACCTCGATTAAAATCCATCTACAGGAACTGTATACTCAACTAGACTTACTAAAAATACAGGAACAGGTCACCAAATTCACAGAGATGCTTACAAAGGAATTAGACGCATATGAACGGGAGGTGATGAATAACAAAAAAGACAAACTTGAAAGAGATAGGAGGGATGTAGCAGACGGGAGAGCATATAGGTGGAGACACCATGGGAATGGACGCCAACCTCGAGGTGACCACCACAACTCTGACCATCATACCCCATCACAAACAAACAGATTCAATAGGGATGGTAAGACTTATTATAATTCCAGATATAGAACCTCCTCCCAAACCTCAGATGTCTCTACTAATTCCAGCAGATCCTCGGAACACCTTACTGCTGATCTGTCTTTTTTAGAACAAGGACACACAGGAAGACCCGAAGGGGGCTCCATAGGCGGAGAACCAAGGGGCAGGGACAGGGATATAGGGCACAGAGAACATCACCGCCTGCGACCGCGGGACAACAAGCGCAGACGGATAGTATCCCCATTACAACAACGTCACACTCGACGGATGCGGAACTAGAAATCATTAATCTCACAGATACATCCCTGACAGATGCCCAGATAAGAGTCCTTAAAAGGGGATTGAATTTTTCCCCAACACACATGCTAGACAAATTCAGCACTATAAAGGATTTATTCCTGTTCTGTAGAAAATTATCTTTAAAACATCACTTTGCTAATAACTTGCAGGATACATCAATTGATGGACTGGACGAACAGGAACAATAGGCTCTACAGGACCTGGCCACCCTATTGGAGGAACAAAATCCATCAGGAACAGGTGCCAACACACTTAGGAGACCCTCGACCTTCATACCACCTTGGAATCATCTTCCGGCCTTACAGGTCTTTTTCAATACGGTTAGTAGAGAAATCAGAGATCTTACACCTAATACCCACAATAGGTATCTAAATAGGGAAGAATGGGATGCCCTCCAGTCTTTAAAGACGTCCCACGAATTAGTGATTAAAGAATCAGATAAGGGGGGAAATATTGTTCTACTCCCACGGGATTACTATGTGGGTGAAATCAACAGACAATTGAATGATGTTAACACATATCAGAAACTTACAAAAAACCCCTCAATGAGTATAAGGAGGAATTTGACACATTGGTAACAGCAGCACATGAAAGTGGAATTATTAATAACACACTTTTACAATTTCTAAAGGTGGATTTTCCACGTGTACCAACATTTTATATCTTACCCAAGATACATAAAAATCTGAGAAAACCTCCTGGACGGCCGATTGTCTCGGGAGTGGGCAGTTTGACGGAGCACGCATGCACCTACATCGATAAGGTATTGCAACCTCATGTGATGACTTTGAATTCATATATTCGTGATTCTACAGACATTCTGAATCGTTTAAATTCACTGCAGGTCCCGGGGGGTACCCTTCTGGTGGCCTGTGACGTTGAGTCACTTTACACCAACATTTCCCACTCCATGGCAATTCAAACGGCAGGTTATTTCCTGAACATGGAATCAATAGAGAAGGGCCCCCTCCACAATTTTTTTCTGGATTTGATGTTCTTTGTACTCACACATAACTTTTTTGTTTTTGATAACAAATACTATCAACAAGTATGTGGAGTGGCTATGGGTTCTAGGTGTGCACCATCCATCGCCAACCTCTTCCTGGGATGGTGGGAGAGGGAGGTTGTGTGGGGGGATGCTATGGACCTGTACCAGCCCCACATACTGGGCTGGTACAGGTTCATAGATGATATCCTATTGTTGTGGCAAGGACCTTCCGAATTATGTGAAGATTTCATTTTAAAATTGAACACCAATCCCTACAACATCCACCTAACCTATACGATTTCTCCTGAAAAAATTGAATTTTTGGATTTGACCCTGAATGTGGAGACTGATGGTACAATTTCAACCTGCCTTTACAGGAAACCTACGGCTACCAATAGCATCCTACACTTTACAAGCTTTCACCAAACAAAATTAAAAGAAGGTATTCCTACGGGACAGTTCCTTAGGGTCAGACGTAATTGTTCGAAGGAAGACAGATTCATTGAGGAGGCTAATCACATGAAGAAACGTTTCCAACAAAGGAGGTATCCTCGTAGAGTGGTACAGAAAGCGATGCGACGAGCAAGAGACACACCGAGGGAGGAACTACTCCGATATAAACAAAAGGAACCAGGACAAACGGGGGTGAGATTTATCTCAACTTTTAACAATGATTGGCATAATGTGAGGAAAATCCTACAGAAAAATTGGCCTATCCTACAATCAGATCCTACATTAACACAATATGTTGCTAGGCGTCCATTAATGACAGCCAGGCGGGCACCAAGTCTAAAAGACCGGTTGTGCAACAGCCACTTTATTAGACAATCGAATTGGCTTTCCATGAACAAGGAGTTAATGGGATGTAGACCTTGTGGGAGATGTAACATCTGCCTGAGGGTCATTAAAACATCAGCCATCAAGGACTTATATACTGGCAGGGACATCAAGATTAGGGGATTCCTTAATTGTAGATCGGAGGGAGTGATCTACGTCATTCGATGCCCCTGCCCCAAGTACTATGTAGGCGAAACGATCAGAGCAGTGAAAACTCGAATCCAAAAACATCTCTCCACAATCAGATTGGCAGTAAGGGATAGGAATGAAGGCAATACTTTAACACCAGTAGCATCCCATTTCCTAAATTATCATCAGGGTAATGGTGATCTTTTACAAGTCATGTATATCGATCAAGTCCATCTGGGGATCTGAGGAGGTAATCGGAAGAAGAAACTCCAACAAAAAGAGACACAGTGGATCTATACTTTAAGATCCAAAACGCCAGGGGGTTTAAATGAGGATTACTCATTCCACCCATTCTTGGGTCGGGATTAATCCAACCCTACCAGAAACTTCCATTCTTCTTGTCATGGGATACAGGCTAGGACAATGTTTTAGATTAGTAGTAGCACAATTTGTTTTGGTCTTTGTGATTTTTTTTTGAAGATTTTGGATGTTTTTATATTATATTTTTCTATACTCTTTCATTTATATATAATTTTTGGTGGCATGCTGGTGGGGTTATCATATATTATATAGATATTTAGTAGTTATATTGTATGATCATTATTATTTCACACGGGATAATATTATCACTATACACTCATGGTAAAATGGGATTGGAACATAGCACTGTTCTTCTTGAAAACTGCCTGCCCCACAACACTAGAATTTAGGTAGGGGTTGGATCTATTTACATCTTTCCCCTGATTGGCAATGTGGGGGTTGATTTGGGCTGAATTTGGGCCCTACGAATCAAATATCTGATTAACCCCCCTGAATGGTGTCTTTTTAGGTCTATATTCCATACTAGACATATTGTGACTCCTGGAGATGGATCGAGTTCTGCATTCCACACTGGATACAACATGGCTCCTGAAGATGGATGGCGACCTACATTTCACATTGGATATATGATGGCTCCCAAGGAGGGATGGAGATCGATAACCCATACTGGATATATTATAACTCTTAATGATAATCAGAGGTGGAAGGACGCCCCTACTGATCTTATGGACACATATATTGTTATTTTAGCAATAGTCCTGTGACTATATATCATTGGAACAATAGTGGATCTGATAGGTGTTGGTGCCAACGGGACAGGCTGGATGGTCAATTTGTGGTGTTAGACCCTCTTTTAGGGGGATAGGGACCCCCTTGACCTTTATATTATCTGTACCTTATTTGTAGTGGGTGCTTTCCCACTATGATAAATGTAAGTATACACGCGTATAGTTAATATACGGGCCTATTGGGGGTATCCATATTCTCTGTTTTGAGATAAATGTATATTCCCCTATTGAATACCATTGAAGGCATGCACAACTCCCATATACAGTTGGGATGTGCATTCATTGGAATTAAGTAACTCTCATGATATCCTGCAATATGCCCCATTATTAATCTTCAATACACTATTAAATATGTGTCATATAGGAAATACTAGACAATGTTGGCCATGGTGTTAAGAGATAGTGATTCTGCTTAAGTTATACAAATAATGAATAAATTGGATATAACATGTCTAATAGATTTGCCATCCTTACATTCACGGTCACTGTTTTAATGTAAAGTGTGGACAAGATTAGGTTTACTTTTAATGTACATGGTGGGGATTCCCCGCCTGCTTGATACTCACCTCCCACAATCCTGGGGTCCATCTGTAACGGAGGGGAGGAGTGGGCGGGGGGTTGTGCTGCGGCGCGCGGCCGCCCGGGCCCTCCTACTGCAGGGGAGGTAGTCCGGGCAGCCGCGCGCCGGGGTGCCCGCGCCGTGACACGCTTCCTGATCACTTGCGTTCCACTGGGCGGATGTGACGTGGCCGCCGACACGTGACCCCTGCGGCGGAAGTCATCTGCCGGACGGGGCGCGTTGCTGGGGGATTGCGGCGCGTCCGTTGATTGGGACAGCAGTTATCTGAGGTGGGTACAAGTAGATGGGGATATCCTACAGGGGCCCATCTCACCCTGGCGAAGTGGCGATAGGCCACGCAACGCGTCGGTGGCGGGCCGCTGGTTGGGGGACCCGGACTCTTTATAATTGGTGATATCATTTTATATTCATTCTCATACTTGATTGTTTTCATTACATAAGAATTTCTACAATTTGTATATTGGTGGGTTTAGCTTCATTAGCGTTTTATAAGGCAAACACTTTCTTTTTTCTGGCGGTTTTGCACAATGCACGTTTTCACTTTAATATTCACTGTATATGTAGCTGGGCAATTGTTAGATCAATTGCTTTGTAGATATTTGTAGCACATTTGAATGCCCCTTTTCTACTAATTTTTACTATATTAATTGATTTTACACTTTTATAATTGCTTCTATTGGTGTATTTATGAATTTCTTATGTTTCCTTGAATTATTTATCTATTTAATAAGAATGAATTAATATATAATAAGAATAGAGTCGTTATAGGGTTATAGTATCCCCTTTTTTTCCCCCTCAGTGTGTCATGTGTGTTTATGTTTTTTAACAAGTCCTTTTTGTTATGTCTCTGTGAATAGTTTTTTAAGGGTGGCTCAACAAAATAAAATATATATCTTTTTATCCTCTATATCCGAGTAATAATTTCTATGTGTGCGGCAGATCAGATAAGGGATATGGGACGAGTCTAGGGTCCCAACAACAATTTCTATATTGGACCTTTTTTCCCTGCTGACAGCAACTATTTACTGGGTTGTGCACACCCCATTCCAGGTTTTTTTGCATTTATTGCTAGGCTTAGGACACAAGGAAGGGAGAACTACATCCTGATTGAGGTGGAAGGCAGAAACCACCTTAGGAAGAAAATCTGGCTTAAAGCAAAAAAAACACCTTGTCCTGGTGTCTCTCAAAGTAATGGACAGAGCCGCCAACTCAGAGACACGCCGAACAGAGTTAAAAGCCACCAAAAAGGCAACCTTTTGAGTGAGCACAGAAAGAGCAACATCCTGCACCGGCTCAAAAGGAGGCCCCTGAAGGGCCGACAGAACCAAATTCAAATCTCAAACAGGCACCAAAGGCTTTCTAGGGGGCCGCACATGAGTGACCCCCTGGAAAAAGGTCTTAACCAGAGGATGCAGAGCAAAAGACCTTTGAAAAAAGATCGCCAGGGCAGAGACCTGCCCTTTCAAGGTACTAAGCTGGAACCCCAGGTCCAGACCGTGTTGAAGAAACTCCAAGATCCTAGGAATCGAAAACACCCTGCAAGGCAAAGCCCTAGCATCACACCAGTCAATGTAGGACCTCCAAGTCCTGTAGTATACGTTAGAGGAAGATCTCTTCCTAGCTCTAACAAGAGTCAGAATCACAGCCTCAGACAAACCTTCCTCCCTTAAATTGGACCAACACCCAGGATTTTGACTATCCTGGGTTTTGGTCCACTTCGGTGGGGCACCCCGATCGGGGGTGCCCCGCTGTGTGAAACCCCCCAGAACGCCCGGAAACACTCACCTCACCACGCTCCTACGCCGCTGTGGTATGCACGTACAAGCGTCGTCCAACCACAGCTGCTCTGAACGCTGGAGGCTGCGTCTCGCGCTTCCCTCTAACAGGGAGCGCGCCCGCGCCAGCCATTCACAAACGGCCAGCGCGGGTGCGCGCCCTGCTAGAGGGAAGCGCGAGACGCGGCCCGCGCATGCGCCGTTGGAACAGGGTTAAGGTAAAGTTTCTGGGCTTCCTGGGGAAGGGATCTGATCGGCCTGGGAATCTTATAGATTCCCAGGCCGATCCCCCCTGGGTGTTGGTCCACTTTAAGATGGAGGTTCCAGCAGCCACGCCGTCAAAGCCAGCGTTTGTAAATTGGGGTAACGTAGTGGACCTTGAGAGATCAGATCCGGAAACAGTGGCAGCCTGTACTGATCTACCACCAGCCTTACGACGTCTGTGAACCAAACCCGTCTTGGCCACCAGAATTGCTGGCGCACCCTCAAAAGCCAGCTTGCGCACCACCATGCCTACCATGGAGAAGGGGGAAACAGATACAGGAACCCCAGATCCCTCCAAGCAAGAGACATGGCGTCCACTGCCAGGGCCAGAGGATCCTGAGACAGAGACACAAAGGCAGGAAGCTTGTGATTGTGACGAGAGGCAAAAAGATCCACCTCCGGAAACCCCCACCTATGACAGAGGGACCGGAATACCTTGTGGTTGAGAGACCATTCCCCTCGGCGAGAGGATCCCCTGCTCAGGGAGTCCGCCTCCGTGTTTTCCACTCCCGGAATGTACACTGCTGAGATGCAAGAAACATTGCTCCCGCCCATGCAAGAATCAGAGAAACTTCCCTGAGGGCACTCCTGCTGCGAGTCCCTCCTTGGTGATTGATGTAAGCTGCCGCAGTTCGATTGTCTGATCGAACCTGAACCGGTAAGCCCCGTAGGTGATGCGTCAAGCATGACAGAACCAACTGAATAGCTCTCAGCTCCAAGACATTGATGGGGGAGTGAGCCTCCTGAGGACCCCACAGCCCCTTGAACTGATGTGTCTTCCAAAAACCTTCCCAGCCCGACAGGTTGGCATCCGTGGTAACTGTCTCCCAACAAGGGGTCAGAAAAGATCTGCCCCTCATCAGATTGCTTGGTTCCAGCCACCACTGAAGGGACTGACGAACCCGGGGAGACACCAGGAACGACTGATCCAATGACTGGGGACATCTGTCCCAGGCCAACAATAGATGGAGCTGGAGCGACCTCATGTGAAACTGAGCAAAGGGGAACTGCCTCGAAGGAAGCAACCATCAAACTCAAAGTGTTGATCTTCCACCACAAACCTGAGAAATCTCTGGTGTGCTTGGAAGATTGGTACATGAAGGTAAGCATCCTTGATGTCTATGGATGTCATGAAATCCCCCTGACGAAGGGAATTGATGGCTGAGCGCAGAGTCTCCATGCGGAACTTCTTGGTTCTGATGAACCTGTTGAGAAGCTTCAGATCCAGAATGAGTCTTATGGATCCATCCTTTTTGGGGACCGTGAAGAGGTTGGAATAATAGCCCCGGCCTCTCTCCGAGAAAGGCACCGGGCCTATGACTCCCATGTCCAGAAGATTTTGTACTGCCAACAGGAGCCCCTGCGCAGCTCGGGGATCCGAGGGCACCGAGATCTGAGAAATCTGTGAGGAGGGCGGTACTCGAACTCCAGTTTGTACCCGGAAGAGACCACTTCCAAGATCCATTTGCCTGTGACCTCCCGGGCCCAAACCTGGAAAAAGTTTCGCAGCCGCCCCCCCACCCGCAAGGGTGAGGGCGTCCCCTCATTGCTGAGCTGGCTTGGCAACGGGCTTGGAACCCCAGGCAGGTCCAGGACGAGCGCGTCCTCTGCCTCTGTTCCAGGAATCACCTCTGAAGGCAGAGTAGGCAGCTCCTCTGCCTGCTCTGGCACCGCGAAAGGAGGGATTAAAGGAGCCTGCCCCTCAAAAGGAGCGATGCTGCTTCTTACGTTGTGGTAACTTTCCCCCTTTTGCCACCGAATCCAACTTATCTCCAAACAGCCGCATACCCAGGAAGCCCTGTAAGTGATTTCTTAGCCGCAATGTCAGCCGCCCATTGGCGCAACCAGACCGATCGGCGAATAGCCACTAGCAACGCCGAGGCTCTACTACACATGCATATTGTGTAATCCAAGGCGGATAAAACAAAAGACATGAACAATTCGCACCGCTTAAGGGATGCGAATTCATCACTGGCCGGGTTAAGCTGGGAACCACTCAACAGGTCCCTAACCACAGACCTGGTAGCCACAGCCGTGAGCGCAGACGCACAAACAGGCCGCAAGGCCCACACTAGCGAAGGCATGGCAAGCCATTTGGTCAATGCGCTTGTCCTCACCATCTTTTAGAGTGGTGGCGTCTGGAGAATGTACAACAGAGGTGTTGGACAATCCCAGAACGGGCGCATCGACCTCGGGAGGGGATGACCAGTGCTTAACCACGTCCACCAGAAAGGGATACTTCCTATCCCATCCCTGAGGAACACCGGGTAGCCGGCTAGGTCTCTCCCATTCCTTAAGAATCATGATTTCAAAATGATTCTGATTTGGAAACTCCAAGCGAGGCTTAGAAGTCCCAAAGAATTCCCCTTTCAGCGGAGGAGACTCCGCTGGAGGAGAAATATCCAGCACCTCAAATAAATGGGCCAAGCCCCTGGGGGTATCAACGGCATCCCCCTGCACCTGCCCAGCATCAAAAAAATGCTGATCCTCAGCATCAGATTCAGCAAACAATTCCCCCTCCTCAAGCGGGGAATAATCAGACCAGTCAAGGGAATCATAGTCATCAAAATCCAGAACCGGCGCGGCCGGAGACAGATGTCTTAGCTGGGGCCTTTCTGGCCGCAGAGCTAGAAATCTATTTCTCGATGTTGGCCAATCTAGCACACAAATCAGATTGCGAATCCCCGCAAATGACAGTGTCATTTGGGGTGCGGATAAGGCGGGGTGGGGTAGGAGATGAGGCCGGTGGCGCGGACCCAGACGCCTGGGACCCTGACTGCCGCGTTATGGCCTGCTGAGCACATGGTATGCAAATCAGTACATTATCCCCCGTAAGGGATACCCCACAACCCACACACAGCCAACCGCTACACGGGGCATGGGGCAATAGTGTGGGAGGGGCATCCCCTAGAGGCTCACCATCAGCCTAAACTGCCTACCCTTTGGTGGGGGAATGCGGTGAAGCATGGCTCCATAAGCACGCATGGTGCTGCCTACCTTCACCCGACCAGCGCAGCCAAGGCTGGGAGGCACATCACAGGGAGGACGGGTGGGAATAGTCCAACAGGGCCGCAGGCTTTAATAGCCCCACTCACCTGCGAGAGAGTGATACTTCATGTCTTCGCAGTCAGCACTGCAGAGAAATCTGGGGATTTGTGGGAGGTCCCCGGGTATTTGAAGGGCCGGGAGGAGCCTGTTTTTGCATGTCTCTGCAGTGCAGCGCCATCTGGCTGAGGATAACCCAAGTGTAAGTACTATATCTGGAGCAGGATGTACTGTATACTAAGAATAGACTTAGTGTCTATATCAATACACATTGGTCTTAAGTAATACAGATATGGGATGCATGTACACCTTGTACAAAAGAGGGGGCACAAAGACAGTGCTTGGCGCACCCCTCTGCCACAGAGTGTGCCACACTGTCACATCAGAAGAGGTTGCGTTCTTTCCCCCATTTTGCACACCACACCAATGCTAAATATGCCTCTTTCTTTATTCTGTTGCTTGGAGCAAAAGATAAGATACACGCAAGCTAAGCTATACACAGAGGGAAGCATAGGGATGATGTTTAGGATTATATTGGCAACATTACTCAGTCTCATCGAACATAGATTTAAATAAATTCCCTTTTTTTAGAGTAAATTTGTAAAACTGATGTACAATTGTATACAAAAATAGATGATTTTGCTTATGTTATGGGTATTTAAATAGCAATAATTATTTGCAAGCTAACGCTTGGCTTTGCCTTGGGAAACTGCCTCTGTGTAAGATGTGTGAATAAAATCATAAAGCTGCTTTGCTGTGTTTGCGTTTCCAAGAATTTCAGTCAGTTTCTCCTGGGATAATGTTGTCAGTTCGGCTATGTTTTTTACATGATTCATTATGGCCCTGCAGTTCTTGGCATTCACGCCTGGCATTTTCAGAAGGAAGTCCTGAGGGCCTGGATTGTATTTGTCAGATTCTGAGATAGTTTCAGAGTCGGCAGTTATACCCATAGCGGTTGCAGCGTCAGGCTGTGGCCGGTTCTGTTTCAGCTCCTCGAAGAGCTCTGCTGTGGCATAAGGGGATGGGCACCAGAGGATACGCAGTCTGGGAAAATGAAGTGTGAGAAGGGTAATTTTTGAGCTGATGTCATTGACAGATATTTCCTGGTGGATTGAACTACGTGATGTGAGTGAAAATGGCTTATTTGGGTCAAACTCAATTAAAAGAATGGGGCGCTTGTAATAACGACACATAGAAACGCACTGCGTGAAGAGACGTCCATTGTTGAGAGAACCTATCAGGTCACTTATGCTTTTTCTCTCTACACAAATATCTGGGGTGAGAATATAATCGCCCACTTCTAGTGTGACAGGTTCTATATCAATCCCTCGTCTATGGATCAGAGATGGCAGCTCACTACGAAATTCCCGCATGTCGACAATGATGCTTTGCTGAACATTTTTCTGCTGGCCTCCTAGAAAAATACAACACAATAAATCAATAGCCCAAACATTAGTAATAATTACATGGAAAATCCAAAAGGCAACTATATAAAAGCTAATATACTACCCCAAATGCTGCAATTAAATTGTATAAATAACCAGGCTTTTCAAGGTCACTTTCTTTACTAACCCCAATAAATGTACCGTATTTTTCGGCCTAAAAGACGCACCTAGGATTTGGGGAAGGAAAACTAGAAAAATATATATTCTAAGCCAAATGTTGTGCTAAAACACCCAATTACAGACAGTGTGGCATCCCCCCTCCCATTCCCATATAGGCAGGGTGGCATCCCTACCCATTGCCATATAGGCAGGGTGGCATCCCTACCCATTGCCATATAGGCAGGGTGGCATCCCTACCCATTGCCATATAGGCAGGGTGGCATCCCTACCCATTGCCATATAGGCAGTGTGGCATCCCTACCCATTGCCATATAGGCAGTGTGGCATCCCTACCCATTGCCATATAGGCAGTGTGGCATCCCTACCCATTGCCATATAGGCAGTGTGGCATCCCTACCCATTGCCATATAGGCAGTGTGGCATCCCCCAATTCCTGTATAGGCAGTATGTCATTCCCCCCTCCCATTCCCATATAGGCAGTGTGGCATTCCCCCTCCCATTGCCATATAGGCAGTGTGGCATTCCCCCTCCCATTGCCATATAGGCAGTGTGGCATCCCCCCACCCATTGCCATATAGGCAGTGTGGCATCCCCCCACCCATTGCCATATAGGCAGTGTGGCATCCCTACCCATTGCCATATAGGCAGTGTGGCATCCCTACCCATTGCCATATAGGCAGTGTGGCATCCCTACCCATTGCCATATAGGCAGTGTGGCATCCCTACCCATTGCCATATAGGCAGTGTGGCATCCCTACCCATTGTCATATAGGCAGTGTGGCATCCCTACCCATTGCCATATAGGCAGTGTGGCATCCCTACCCATTGCCATATAGGCAGTGTGGCATCCCCCAATTCCTGTATAGGCAGTATGTCATTCCCCCCTCCCATTCCCATATAGGCAGTGTGGCATTCCCCCTCCCATTGCCATATAGGCAGTGTGGCATCCCCCCACCCATTGCCATATAGGCAGTGTGGCATTCCCCTATAGGTAGTGTGGCATCCCCCCTTTCATTCCCGTATAGGTAGTGTGGCATCCCCCCCCTCTTCCATTCCCCGTATAGGTAGTGTGGCATCCTCCCCCTTCCATTCCCGTATAGGTAGTGTGACACCCCCCTTTCATTCCCCTTATAGGCAATAGTAAAAAAAAAAGAAAAAGTAAAAATTCACCTTTAAATCCTCCCAGCCATCTTCACACACAGCGGTGGGCGTGGCCGACACGCGAGCAGAGATACCTCTGCCGCTCACACTGTCCCTGTCACTTCTTCAGGGCCCCAGCAAACAGAGACACCCGGACTATACATCGGTGGGCGCGGCTGACGCTCGAGCATAAGGCCGTGTGTCAGAGAGGAAGCGATGGAGGCAGCTGTATCTGCTGCCTCCTCCGCAGCTCCTGCACTTACAGGCCCCGCGGAGAAGGCGGCAGATACAGCTGCCTCCGCCGCTTCCTCGCTCTCTGCGGCGCCAGCATAGAGTGAACACCCGGCCTTGTTATAGTGGTGGACGTGGCCGATGCTCGAGCGTCGGCCATGCCCACCACTGTAACAGGCCGATGTCTGTTTGTGCTGGCGCCGCTGCCTCCGCCGCTTCCGGAACAGCGCGAGCGATGGAGAGGTGAGTTTACCTTTTCATTTATTTTTTTCCAGCATTCGCCCGATAAGACGCACTGACATTTCCCCCCACTTTTGTAAATCAATTTTAAATATCTCCATGTATTCATTTCACCTCAAAAATGCTGGATTCAAAAAATGTAGCTGTTCCAAATCAGCACAAACCACATGTCAAAGAGAAGCAACGTTCTCAGGTTGACATTTACATTGTGAAGATTTTTGCAACCCTGCTGCCTGTTTCCTGTCATCTCTCTGTAACCACCTCCCCTTCATACATTTACCAACCTGCAATATTGGGCAAGAAAATATATACACACACAGAAAATACTAATTCAACTGTGGAAATACTAGCATACTATAACTGGTGGGGCACTGGATAATGTAATCCAGGTTTAACAGTTGGAATACTTTATAACCTTTTAATAAAACCATATAGATGGAAATTAATACTACTGACCAGCTTTACGTGTATCAGTGGCGGCTGAAGCTGGAGTCGCATCCCTTTGCAGGTCTAGATTTGTGTCATCTTTCCCTTCCCTCTCCTCAGGAATCACCATACTGGCTTTTTCTCTGAAAGTAAAAACAATCCATTTATAAAGGGAACCAAATAAACCTAAAAACGCATACATTCATTACTGACAAATGCTATTTTTATTAAGTTGGGTAAATAGGGCAAAACAAAACAAAAAAAAGTATATAGAGAACCAGGTATTTTGCTGCAAGAACAGGTGACCTAGATTGTACCTGCAAGGGGCAGCACGAGTTGAGATTTAGCAATTAGGTGACCAGCTGATCCCTGGACTAGGACTGGTCAGATATAGGGGGGCACAAGGCAAGTACATACACTTGTAATTTTAATTGTGTGGTAATTTTTTGGGTGGACAGTCACCTATGAGCTCAGGCCTCATACCTTTTGAAACTCCTGCTCTACCCTTCCTCATCCAATTTGAGATCTTGCAGACAACCATCTATCTGTTTATTCTGGGCATGCCCTGGTTGAGGGAGAGAGCGTTCTCTCTTATTCTTTTGAGTTTCAAAGTATGTTAAGGTATATTTACATACAGCATTAAAACAAGCAGCCCTAGTACACCACCAAAGAGAAACGCTTATCTTAGATTTTCTCCTGTCGTAGACTAAAGCACAGCTGGGAGATTAGCAGAAAGCCAGGCCTCTGCATCTGCCTATAAGGTGGAGTTACAGCTCTTTGTGCCTATCAGCTACAAGAAATACCCACTCGTCAATGAAACCGTGTCCCTGGATAGACAACTTTACAGGGAAAAGGCCCAATTAGCTTTCCGGTAATAGGATTTCCGGTAGTCCTCCAGGACGGCCCAGACGCGAAGCTCCTCCCACCTACACAGGAAACACAACTGAACAAGTTTAAATATCCCCTCCCTTTCCTCTAGGACCTCAGTGTTTTAACCGACAAATCACGAAAGAAACAGTCTTATACATATAACATAATAATATATAAATATACTTATCTTAGGCGGGAAGTAGGACACCGTCCTGGAGAACTACCGGAAATCCTATTACCGGTAAGTTAATTGGGCCTTTCCCAAAATGTCCTCCAGGACGGCACAGCCGATGATTAACGAGTAATTATATTAGCGTCCTACTCACGTAGCTGACTTTAAACCCCCACAGTAAAAAAAATATAAAGTAAAATACTCACCTGACCCCTCGTTGGATCCAGCCGGGTCTCCTCTTTAATTTGGCGCCATCCAATCCCCCGTGGGGGCTCGGATACTTCCAGGAGAGCCCCCGGAATAGCGCCCCCTACTTCAGCAGCAGCAGATGCTAACTGTAAAAAAAAAATAAAAATGACATTTACTTACCTGTGGCCGCGCTGCCTCCCGAAGGGGCTCCTCCTCACTGGGGGGGCCTCTGATCGCCCCCCCAGCCTCTTCCGTGGTGAGGAGAGGGCAGAAATTGCCCTCCCGCCCCCATGTCCTGGATCGGGTCTGCTAGCCCCCGCCCCCTGGAGGCGGGGCCTGGTGGCATCTCTGATGTCACCAGCAGTCGGCCTCTTAGTACCGGGCACCCGAGACTAAGAATCAGTCTGCTCGGGTGCTTGGAGCTGAGAGGTGGGGAGGGGGAGAGGGCTGTGATCGACCCCCCCCCCCCCCCCCAGGCTCTCTCCTCCAAACACCCAAGGAGACTGACAGCTGTCATCGCAGATCGCCAGGGGACACAGGATCAAAGGTGAGTAAAGTAAAAAAAAAAAAAAAAAAAAAAAAAAAAAAAAGATTTTCTCTTTGTGTCTTTTTTTTACATCTAACCCCTTGTGACCTGGTAAGGGGTCCATGAGACACCTGCGGCTAGCGGTATATGAAGGGCCGGGAGGAGCTTGTTTTCTACATGTCTGCAGTGCACGGCGCCGGAGGCGGAGGACTACCCACATGTTATTACTACTACTGGAGCAGGACATGCTGTATGCTTAGAATAACCTCGGGTTGAGAGACCACTCTCCGTGGCGAGAGGATCCCCTGCTCAGAGAATCCGCCTCCGAATTCTCCGATCCCGGAATGTAGACTGCCGAAAGGCAAGGAACATTGCTCTCCGCTCAGTGCAGGATCAGAGAGACTTCACTGAGGGCACTCCTGCTGCGAGTCCCTCCTTGGTGATTTATGTAGGCCACTGCCGTTCGGTTGTCCGAATGCACCTGAACCGGAAGACCCCGTAACTGTGGGGTCAACCGAGCCAGAACCAGACGAATGGCTCTGAGCTCCAATACATTGATGGGGTTGTGAGCCTCCTGGGGACCCCACACCCCGCTGAACTGATGACTCTTCCAATAACCTCCCCAGCCCGACAGGCTGGCATCCGTGGTAACCGTCTCCCAACAAGGGGCCAGAAAAGATCTGCCCATCACCAGATTGCTCGAGTCCAGCCACCACCGAAATGACTGCCGAACCCTGGGAGACACCTTGAAAGGTTGATCCAATGACAGTGGGCTCCTGTCCCAATACGTCAATAGGAGAAGTTGAAGAGATCTCATGTGAAGCTGTGCAAACGGCACCGCCTCGAAGGAGGACACCATCAGACCCACCAGTTTCATCCCCTGTCGGATAGAGGGACAAAGACTGGCCAGAAGAAGATGGATCAGGTCCTGAATCCCCTGCAACTTGGCCTGGGGCAGAAACACTCTGGCCAGACTGGTATCCAGATTCATGCCCAGAAATGAAATCACTCGAGACGGGGAGAGAGAAGACTTAGTGCGGTTGATCACCCACCCGAACCTCTCCAGGGTCAACACCACCAGATGGGTGTCCAGCTCTGCCTGCTGAAGGGAAGAAGCTGAAATCAACAGATCGTCCAGATAAGGCACAATGCGAATGCCCTGCGATCTGAGCAGAGCCATTACGCCCGCCAAAACCTTGGTGAAGGCCCTCGGTGCCGAGGTCAGACCGAAGGGAAGAGCTACGAATTGATGTTGATCCTCTATCGCAAACCGGAGGAATCTCTGATGCGCCTGAAAGATCAGAACATGCAGATACGCAATCTTGATGTCTATGGATGTCATGAAATCCCCCTGGTGAAGGGAAATGATAGCGGAGCACAGAGTCTCCATGCAGAACTTTTTGGCTCTGATAAACCTGTTTAGAACCTTGAGATCTAGAATGGGTCTCACCGAACCCTCCTCTTTGGGTACAATGAAAAGGTTGGAGTAGTAACCCCTGCCTCTCTCTGACTGAGGCACCGGGCAAATAACACCCATGTCCAGAAGGTTTCTTACTGCTAACAGGAGCCCCCTGTGCAGCCTGATGGTCCGAGGGCACCCGAGACCTTAAGAACCTTGGAGGAGGCCAATACTCGAACTCCAGTTTGTACCCGGACGAGACCACTTACAGGATCCAATTGTCTGTGACCTCCCAGGCCCAGACCTGGAAGAAGAGCCGCAGCCGTACCCCCTCCCGTTGGGGTGAGGGCGCCCCTTCATTGCTGAGCTGGCTTACCAGCGGGCTTAGGCTTGGAACCCCAGGCAGCAGTCGGGCGCGCCCAACCTCTGCCCCTATTCAAGGACGAGCCCCTGACACCAGAGACGGGCAGACCCCTAGTCGCTCTGGCTCCACGAAAGGAAGGGGTGAAGGAACCAGGCCCCCGAAAGGGACGGCGCTGCTTCTTCCGCTGAGGTAACCTACCTCCCTTAGCAACAGCATCCAATTTATCACCAAACAGCCGCGTACCCATGAAGAGAAGAGCCGTAAGCGACTTCTTGGCCGCAAAAATACCATTTTGTGAGTACTCACCTGAAAAATGGATATTGTTGGTGTGCCACACACCCCGCTTCACTTCTTAAATATTCATCACTTCATGGGTTAATCCACCGCAGGTGACGTAGTGCAGAGAGGAAGTCTTGTAACGAGCCCCATTCTGGCCTATATATACCTGGTACCTCCCTTCAATCACCAGTATATTCCAATAGCAGTAAAACAAGGTACCAGTATTCCACCAGTAACCTCCAAAATCAATTTTGATATAAATAAGAAAGGGCTTCACCATATAAATGCTTCGGTAATACCGAAAAGGGCGGGTGTGAAGCGGGGTGTGTGGCACACCAACAATATCCATTTTTCAGGTGAGTACTCACAAAATGGTATTATTCTTGGTGTGCCACACACCCCGCTTCACTTCTTAAATATTCATCACTTAATGGGACATCCAAAAGCAGTGTCCACAAGGGAAGGGCATCTCAAGGCCAGGTGAAGCATAACTTAAATGACTGCAGTCTGCAGAACTTTGCGGCCAAAAACAGCATCTGCTGAGTCCCGCACATCGACTTTGTAAAACTTAGAAAAAGTGTGAACAGAAGACCAGGTGGTGGCCTTACAAAGCTGTTCAACAGAAGCTTGGTGCTAAAAAGCCCAAGACGCCCCAACAGCGCGAGTGGAATGAGCAGTAATACGAAAAGGGGGAACTCTTCCCTTAGCAGAATAGGCCGCAGTAACGGCCTGACGTATCCACTTGCTAATGGCAGATTTGGCTGGTGCCAAACCCTTCTTAGGCCCATGGGGCACAACAAAAAAGGAATCCGTCCTACGGAAAGGAGACGTGATAATCAAGTAGTACTTAACACAGCGTACTACATCCAAACAATGCAAAACCCTCTCTTTGTCATTCTTAGGATTAGGACACAAGGAGGGAAGAACAATATCTTGGTTCAAATGAAAAGCAGAAACAACCTTAGGAAGAAAGTCTGGCTTGAACCGAAAGACCACTTTATCCTGATGCCTCTCGAAGTAAGGCGCCTGGATAGTTAAGGCCGCCAATTCTGAGACACGCCGGACAGAAGTGATCGCTACCAAGAAGACAATCTTCTGAGTCAGGGTAGACAAAGCAATATCTTGCAAAGGCTCAAAAGGAGGAGCCTGAAGAGCCGAAAGAACCAAATTCAAATCCCAAACAGGGAGTAATGGTTTCCTGGGAGGCCGCACATGCGTAACCCCCTGGAAAAAAGTCTTAACTAAAGGTTTAAGCGCAACACGCTTCTGAAAAAAAGACAGATAAGGCAGAGACCTGCCCTTTCAATGTACTTAGCTGGAGTCCAGCCCTGATTGTAAAAACTCCAGAATCCTGGGGACCGAAAGGACCCTACAAGGAAAAGATCTTATCTCACACCAAGTGATATAGGCTTTCCAAGTCCTATAGTAGGTGATGGAAGAAGACTTCTTCCGGGCACTGATCAGAGTCTTAATGACTGAATCAGAAAGACCCTCCTCCTTCAGGATGGAGGTTTCAGCAGCCAGGCCATCAAACCCAGCGCTGGTAAATTGGGGTAACACAATTGACCCTGAGTGAGCAGATCGGGCCGAAGAGGCAGAACGAACTGGTCCACTGCCAGCCAAATGATGTCTGCGAACCTTATTCGTTTTGGCCACCTTGGGGCCATGAGAACGGCGTACACCCTTTCCAGTGCAAACTTCTGAAGAACTCTGCCCAGCAAGGGCCACGGAGGAAACAGGTATAGAAATCCCAGAGCTTCTCAGTTCAGGGACCTGACGTCCACTGTCAGAGCCAGAGGATCCCGGGAGAGTGACACGAAGCTCGGGAGCCTGTGATAGTGATGAGGGGCCAACAGGTCCACCTCCGGAGTCTCCCATTGGAGACACAATAAGAGAACCACCCGAGGATGGAGAGCTTATTCTTCCAGACGGGGAGAGCACTTGCTCAACCGGTCCGCTACCTGTTCCATCACCTCTGGAATGTAAACCGCCGAGAGACAGGGAACATGGAACACTGCCCATGTCTGGATCAGGGACATTTCTCTGATGGGTAAGTGGGGCCTCCACTGCCCCTGAAGCCGCAGCTCCTTCCAGAATCTGTCCCATCCCGACAGACCGGTGTCCGTGGTGACACCTCTCCAAGGGAGGGTCAGGAAAGACCTGCCCTGTACAAGATTGGTCGAGACCAATCACCACAGGAGGAACTGCCGTACACGGGAGGACAATCGGAAGGACTGCTCCAACAACAGAGGCTGCTGGACCCAACACGCTAGCAGAAATAGCTGAAGTGTTCTTGTGTGAATTTGGGCAAAGGAAAGACACACTCCGTCTTGATGAGTGTTCAGGCCGGGATGAACCGACCCCTGAATGGACCGCGAGGGAGGGTGAGACTCGAATTCCAGGTTGTGACCTGTCGACACTACCTCCTGGATCCATCTGCCTAGAACCACAAGGTTCCAATGGTAGAAGTGTTGCAATAGTCCCCCCACCCGCACGGGTGAGGGCAGCCCCTCATTGCTGAGTGAGCTTATCAGCAGGCTTGGGCTTGGTGCCCCAGGACTGAGTGGGCCGGCCACGGCCCCTCCCCCGAGTCCAACCTGGGCCACTGGTAGCGGGAAAGGACGTACCTTTGCCCGCTCCGAACCTTTGAAAGGAAGGCCTACCAGAACTTGTCCCCCTGAAGGGACCACGAGGCCTTTTGCGTTGTGGCATCTTACCATCTTTTGCGACTGAATCAATTTTCTCCCCAAACAGACGCATCGTCCTGAGCGGCCAGGACATAAGCCACAAAAGATTCACACTGCTTAAGTGCAGTGAACTGTTTGCAAGCGGGATCAAGATCCTCATATAGCCCCTGAATTAGGGACTTAATTGCCAATAGAAGAAGGGCTGAAGCACATACCGGGCGCAATGCTGACCCGGAATAGATAAAACCATGTCGAGCGTATTGGTCAATCCTGCGATCTTCCCCATCTTTGGGGACAGTGGTCTCAGCAGATTGTACCATAGCCGAGCTGGAGAGTCCTAGTACAGGGGTATCGACGTCCGGAGGGACAGACCACAGCCTCACCAATTCTGGTGGAAAAGGATAACGCTTTCCCCAACTGGAAGGAATTCCAGATAACCGTGTGGGATGTTCCCATTCCTTAAGAACCACCCTCTCAAAGTGGTGCTGTCTGGGAAAAACCAAACTTGGCTGAGGCTCTTTAAATAACTGACCCTTTGGCGGGGCGGCCGCCTCAGGCGTATCTAAACTCAAAATATTAAACATTTGAGACAGAATGGAGGGGGTGTCAAAAACAACCCCCTCTGACCAATCGCCGATCTCATCAGCCACATGCTGACCTGTCGGCTCATCTGACTCCGACGGGAGTTCATCCTCGTCAGGGGATCCATCGGACCATTCCACAGGTTCACAAAACTGGTCCTGTGGAGCCGAAGGTACCGGAGTCAGGTGCCTTCGTTTTGTAGCGGTTTTAAACGCTGCTTTAACGGGCATCATTTTCCGGGGGCAGGGCTGTGCTGCTGCCTCGGAATGCGAATCCCCACTTTTGACAGTGTCATGCGGGGTCCGGAATAGGGATGGAGAGGTAGGAGATGATGAAGGATGCGATGGCACCGCAGCCGAAGCAACGGACTGGCGCGCAATAGTCTGTTTTGCACAAGGGATGCAAATAAAGATATCATCAGCTGGGAGTGGAACCCCACAACCTACGCACCCCCCAAACGGAACAGCAGAACCGTTTCCGGAAACTACGGAAGCCTCCATATGGTGATTTATGGTATTCGCAATAATGGGACTTTTAAGGCATAAGCCGACCCGGGATGCCCCCTTTATTTTAGTAATGTCCCGGAAGGGAGGATTAATAATTTTTTTTTTTTTTTAAGTTTAGGTCCCCTTTAATAGAAACTATAGAGCCGGAGGGCTAGCATAAGCAGGGATCCCAGGATCTGCACGGCAAGAAAACAACCATCAGATCCTTCACATGTGTATAACATATAAGTATGGCACCAAGTGCCCTTAAATGACGCCCCCTTGATAATAGTGATTTCTCACTGTATTATTAAACAATATCCCCCATTTAACGGCCCCAACGGGAGGGGCCGCTTACCTGTACAGCAATCAGCCGGTAAGCCTGCAGCCAGCAGCCATGAGCCGGCAGAAGACAAAGTGCGGCCGTGCGCCCATGTGCCTTCCTGTTTTGAAGGAAGCTGGGACGCTGGGCCCGCCGCAGACGCCGCTGACGTCGGCGCTGCGCCCCCGGCGCCGCGTCAGCGGGCCCGCCCCCCCTACGCCGATCAGCTGGAACACTTTACAGCTGATCACAGCACGCGCGTCCAGGCGGCGGAGGGGGGAGGGTAAACACCGCATGTGCTGACAAAGCTCAATGAATGCCAGGCGAGAAGAGGGGAGAGGGGGCCACAAAGCAACCAACTGCCAGAGAGGTGGCCAGCCCATACCCAGCGCAAGCTGCCCTAAAGCAGACCCAAAATATACACATGCTACATGTATAAACATGACATATATGTTAACATGCAGTGATACAGTGAAACACACATACTAAAGCACACCCTCACCACCCCCCCCCCTCCCCCCATAGTGAAGGGAGAAGGGACCGAACGGGAGAGAAAGGGGCTACGGGGACCCTCGGGACAGGGGCATCCCATTTCCGGATCACCATGCCGGTTCGCCGCATTGCCCCACGCATGAGGTCGAGCGGTAGGAGATAAGCTCCTAGGCACTTAAAGTGCCATCTACCATTTGCCCGGTGAGCAGCCAAGGCTGGGAGGCTTCCTATTTCACCATAAAGGTATACAAACTCAAACCGGGCAGAAATAGACCAAAAGGGGGATGGCGGGGTAAGAATACCCCGGCCTACCTGTAAGCAGGAGACTTCCAACTTCTGACTTGTCAGCAAGCAGAGAGAAAAAATACTGGTGATTGAAGGGAGGTACCAGGTATATATAGGCCGGAAGGGGGCTCGTTACAAGACTTCCTCTCTGCACTACGTCACCTGCGGTGGATTAACCCATGAAGTGATGAATATTTAAGAAGTGAAGCGGGGTGTGTGGCACACCAAGAATATCCGCCGTCCACTGACGCAGCCAGACCAATCTGCGCATGGCCACCAATAAGGCCGAAGTCCTGCTACACATGACGATAGAATCTTCCATAGCAGACAAAACAAAATCCATGAACAATTCACACCTCTTAAGAGTAGCGAACTCAGCGCTATCCGGATCAAACTGACCATCATTCAGCCAGTCCCTGATCAGGGACCTGGTAGCAAGCGACACTAGAGCAGATGAACAAGCCGGCCGCAGGCAAACGCATGACAAGCCATTTGATCAAGGCGCTTATCCTCGCCATCCTTAAGGGAGGTAGCATCAGCGGTGTTAAGCCCAAAACCGGCGCATCGACCTCAGGAGGAGAGGACCATCGCTTGACCGCCTCCACCGGGAAAGGATACTTCTTGTCCCATCCCTGGGGACCACCAGGAAGCCGACAGGGCCTCTCCCATTCTTTCTGGATCAGTGCGTCAAAATGATCCTGCGTAGGGAATTCTAGACGGGGCTTGCGGACCCCAAAAAATTCCCCCTTCTTTAGGGGAGGCGCCTCCGGGGGATCAATATCCAAAACCTTTAACATATGTGACAAAACAGCAGCCATATCTACGGCATCCCCAGGCGCCTGCCCAACAAAAGCATCACCAGACTGTACAAAATCAGACTGTCTCCTCAAACACTTCCCCCTCCTCTAAAGGGGAATAATCAGACAAATCCATAGAGTCGTCGTCCGCGTCCCACACAGCTTGGGCCTTCTTGCCCACCATGCTACCAATAAACTTTTCAATGCTGGCCAACCTGGCACCAACATCCGACTCCAACTCCCCGCTGGCACCAATGTCACTCGGGGTACGGATCAAGCGGGGAGGGGAAGGCGATGAAGCGGGAGGAGCCGACCCAGAAGGCTGGGACCCAGACTTCCACGTTATGGCCTTATGAGCGCATGGGATACAGATCGGTACATCCTCTCCCGTAAGGGATGCCCCACACCCCACACATGTGTGGGCTTGCCCCAAGATGAGCCTGAGCCCAGTATCCTGCGGAGCCTCCATATGGTGATTTTTTAGTGGTCAGTCGCAAGACCACAGGGAATTACGCTTAAGCAACCCGGGATGCCCCTTAAATGTCCCGGTGGGAGGATTTGGAGGAGATCAAATTTAAACTAGGGACCCCAGGACCAGGAGGAACCCCTTAATATGCACAATATGAAGCAATCTGCAACACACAATAGGCATATCAGTTACTAATAATAGCATCTTCCTTAATAAAAGTACAACCATACCACACCTAAATATCTAAACATATATACAGATATATACAGCAAAAAATTGTCAAAAACACACACCAGGGGTCCACCCCACCAGAGAGTGACCCCCAATACAAGGAAAAAACGGCCATCAGCCCCCTACCTGACCACTAAGAGCAGACACAGCCACGCAGGAAGCACCTGGCCTTGAGCTAACAGGACCCAAGAAGATGAAGGGGGGCATGCCAGCGCCGAAGGCGCGCTTTCCAGGCCCCGCCTCCATCCCTGCAGCGCGGATCTGGTCATAGGAAGGCCCTGCAAAAAACGCGCCGAGTGGGCGGGGCTACCGCGGCCGCGCCGAGCGCCCGGCAGCACCCCCTTTCACACACACACAGCCTGAGTGAATTTCACTCAGGCTGACAGGGAGCCATCTTACAACCGATTCATCAGGGATTACTGACAGGCGGACCACACAAGCATATATACCCAGTGTGAAGCACCCGACACACACACACACCATAAAAATCCATAAAATAATAATTATAAATAAATGCAAGGAGAGGCCAGCCCCCCCACCCCCACCCGAGGGAGTAAGGGACCCAGAGGGAAAAGTGAAAACCCGGCCAATAATAAGGCCGCATGCTAGAAGGGACGGGGACATCCCGTACCAGGATCACCACAACCTGGTTTTACCGCCTGCCCCATAATGAGGTCTCGCGGTGGAGAGCGTCTCCTACTGCACCCACAGGGTGCTCCTACCCTTGCCAAGGCCCGCAGCCTAAGCTGGGAGGCTCAAACAGGGTAAATTTAGAATGAGTCCTGGCAGCAATAGGGAGAAAAAAGGGGCCGGGCGCGAGCCCGGCTTACCTGCAAGTAAGAGAAGTCTTCATCTTCTGTCTTGCTCGCCTTCCCTGCAGAGAAGGAACTGGGGAATTGGAGGGAGTTCCCAGGTAGTTATGGACCAGGAGGGGCTTCTTTTTTTGCATTCATCTCTGCAGAAGTTCGCCCTCTACTGAAGAATAACCCAACTGTCAAGACTTATTGAAGCGGAGTGTATGTCACACTTGGAATATACCATTTTTTGAATACTCACCTCTAAAATGGGTATTATAAGTATGTCACACACCCTGCTTCAGATAGTCATTACACTTGGGTTATACCGACCTGTAGAGGGCGATTTTGCAGAGATGTTATGAAAAAGGGAGCCCCTCCCGGTCCATAAATACCTGGTACCTCCCACTCATTCCCCAGTATTAAGACAGCAGTAAAGGGACCAGGAAGAGCCAAAATAACCAACAGTAAAAAAGGTTCACCATAGAAAGGATCCAGAATACCAAAGGGAGGGGTGAAGTGGGGTGTGTGACATACTTATAATACCCATTTTACAGGTGAGTATTCACAAAATGGTATTATTCTAAGTATGTCACACACCCCGCTTCAGATAGTCATTACACTTGGGACATCCAATAGCAGTGTCCATAAAGGGCGGGGATCCAAAACAAGGCAACAAGGCACAAACTTAAACCACTGCAGCTTGCAGAACCTTGCGGCCAAAAACAGCATCCCCTGAGGCCTGCACATCAACCTTGTAAAACTTGGAAAAAGTATGAACAGAAGACCAAGTAGCAGCCTTACAAACTTGCTCAACAGAGGCCTGATGCTGGAAAGCCCAGGATGCCCCAACAGCACGAGTGGAATGAGCAGTAACACGAAAAGGGGGAACCTTCCCCTTGGCAGAATAGGCCCCAACAATGGCCTGGCGAATCCATTTACTAATGGAAGACTTGGCGGGAGCCAAACCTTTCCTAGGCCCAGAGGGCACCACAAAAAGGGCGTCAGTCCTATGAAAGGAAGAAGTAGCCACCAAATAGTACTTCACACAGCGAACCACATCCAGAGAATGCAAAAATACCATTTTGTGAGTACTCACCTGAAAAATGGATATTGTTGGTGTGCCACACACCCCGCTTCACTTCTAAATATTCTTCACTTAATGGGTTAACTCGCCGCCAGGTGATGTAGTGCAGAGAGGAAGTCTTGTAACGAGCCCCCTTCCGGCCTATATATACCTGGTACCTCCCTTCAATCACCAGTATATTAAAAAAGCAGAAAGACAAGGTACCAGTATTCCACCGGTAACCTCAAAATCAATTTTGATATAAATAAAAAAGGGCTTCACCATATAAAAGCTTCGGAAATACCGAAAACGGTGGGAGTGAAGCGGGGTGTGTGGCACACCAACAATATCCATTTTTCAGGTGAGTACTCACAAAATGGTATTATTCTTGGTGTGCCACACACCCCGCTTCACCTTTAATATTCTTCACGATTGGGACATCCAAAAGCAGTGTCCACAAGGGATGGGCATCCCAAGGCAAGGTGAAGCATAACTTAAATGACTGCAGTCTGCAGAACTTTGCGGCCAAAAACAGCATCCGCTGAGGCTCGCACATCAACTTTGTAAAACTTAGAAAAAGTGTGAACAGAAGACCAAGTGGCGGCCTTACAAACTTGTTCAACAGAAGCCTGGTGCTGAAAAGCCCAAGACGCTCCAACAGCACGAGTAGAACGAGCAGTGATACGAAAAGGGGGAACCTTCCCCTTGGCCGAATAGGCCACAACAACCGCCTGACAAATCCATTTGCTAATGGAAGACTTGGCCGGAGCCAAACCCTTCCTAGGCCCACAGGGCACAACAAAAAAGGCATCAGTCTTACGAAAAGGAGAAGTCGTAATCAAATAGTACTTAACACAGCGTACCACATCCAAACAATGCAAAACCCTCTCCTTGTTATTCTTAGGCTTAGGACACAAAGAGGGAAGAACAATATCCTGATTCAAATGAAAAAATACCATTTTGTGAGTACTCACCTGAAAAATGGATATTGTTGGTGTGCCACACACCCCGCTTCACTTTTAAATATTCTTCACTTATTGGGTTAACTCACCGCCAGGTGACGCTGTGCAGAGAGGAAGTCTTGTAACGAGCCCCCTTCCGGCCCATATATACCTGGCACCTCCCTTCAATCACCAGTATATTAAAAAAGCAGAAAGACAAGGTACCAGTATTCCACCGGTAACCTCAAAATCAATTTGATATAAATAAAAAGCTTCACCATATAAAGGCTTCAGAAATACCGAAATGGGTGAGAAAGAAGTGGGGTGTGTGGCACACCAACAATATCCATTTTTCAGGTGAGTACTCACAAAATGGTATTATTCTTGGTGTGCCACACACCCCGCTTCACTTTTAAATATTCATCACTTATTGGGACATCCAAAAGCAGTGTCCACAAGGGATGGGCATCTCAAGGCCAGGTGAAACATAACTTAAATGACTGCAGTCTGCAGAACTTTGCGGCCAAAAACAGCATCCGCTGAGGCTCGTACAACTTTGTAGAACTTTGTAAAACTTAGAAAAAGTGTGAACAGAAGACAAAGTGGCGGCCTTACAAACTTGTTCAACAGAAGCTTGGTGCTGAAAAGCCCAAGACGCCCCAATGGCACGAGCAGAATGAGCAGTGATACGAAAAGGGGGAACTTTCCCCTTAGCAGAATAGGCCCGCAGTAACGGCCTGACGTATCCACTTGCTAATGGCAGATTTGGCTGGTGCCAAACCCTTCTTAGGCCCATGGGGCACAACAAAAAAGGAATCCGTCCTACGAAAAGGAGACGTGATAATCAAGTAGTACTTAACACAGCGTACTACATCCAAACAATGCAAAACCCTCTCTTTGTCATTCTTAGGATTAGGACACAAGGAGGGAAGAACAATATCTTGGTTCAAATGAAAAGCAGAAACAACCTTAGGAAGAAAGTCTGGCTTGAACCGAAAGACCACTTTATCCTGATGCCTCTCAAAGTAAGGCGCCTGGATAGACAAGGCCGCCAACTCCGAGACACGCCGGACCGAAGTGATCGCTACCAAGAAGACAATCTTCTGAGTCAGGGTAGACAAAGCAATATCTTGCAAAGGCTCAAAAGGAGGAGCCTGAAGAGCAGAAAGAACCAAATTCAAGTCCCAAACCGGGAGTAATGGTTTCCTGGGAGGCCGCACATGCGTAACCCCCTGGAAAAAAGTTTTAACTAAAGGCTTAAGCGCAACACGCTTCTGAAAAAAGATAGATAAGGCAGAAACTTGCCCTTTCAACGTACTTAGCTGAAGACCAGAGTCCAGCCCTGATTGTAAAAACTCCAGAATCCTGGAGACCAAAAAGACCCTACAAGGAAAAGATCTTATCTCACACCAAGCGATATAGGCTTTCCAAGTTCTATAGTAGATGATGGAAGAAGACCTCTTCCGGGCACTGATCAGAGTCTTAACGACTGAATCAGAAAGACCCTCCTCCTTCAGGATGGAGGTTTCAGCAGCCAGGCCATCAAACCCAGCGCTGGTAAATTGGGGTAACACAATTGACCCTGAGTGAGCAGATCGGGCCGAAGAGGCAGAACGAACCGGTCCACTGCCAGCCGAACGATGTCTGCGAACCACACTCGCCTTGGCCACCTTGGGGCCATGAGAACGGCGGACACCTTTTCCAGAGCCAACTTCCGAAGCACCCTGCCCAGCATGGGTATCGGAGGAAACAGGTATAGAAATCCCAGAACTCCCCAGCTCAGGGACATGGCGTCCACTGCCAGAGCCAGAGGATCCTGGGAGAGCGACACGAAGTTCGGGAGCCTGTGATTGCGACGAAAGGCAAACGGGTCCACCTCCGGGGTCCCCCATTGGAGACACAGTGAGCGAAACACCCGAGGATGGAGAGCCTATTCTCCCAGACGGGGAAAGCCCCTGCTCAACCGGTCCGCTACCTGGTTCTTCACCCCTGGAATGTATACCGCCGAGAGACAAGGAACATGGGACTCCGCCCAGGCCCGGATCAGGGACACTTCTCTGAGAGCACTCAGACTGCGAGTCCCTCCCTGATGACTGATGTAAGCAACCGCTGTTTGACTGTCTGAACGCACCTGGACCGGAAGGCCCAGAACGTGCTGAGTCAGGAGAGCAAGCACCCGACGGATGGTTCTCAGTTCCAGAATATTGGTGGGTAAGTGGGCCTCGAGGTCCCCACTGCCCCTGAAACTGCAGCTCCTTCCGGAATCCGCCCCATCCCGACAGACTGGCGTCCGTGGTGACAATTTCCCAAAGGGGGGTCAGGAAAGACCTGTCCTACACAAGATTGGTCGAGACCAACCACCACAGGAGGGACTGCCGGACCCGGGAGGACAACTGGAAGGACTGATCCAGCGACCGAGGCTGCTGGTCCCAAGACGCTAACAGAAAAAGCTGAAGCGTTCTCGTGTGAATTTGGGCAAAAGGAAGAAACACTCTGTGTTGATGAGAGTCCAGGCCGGGACGAACCGACCCATATCTCTTGGGGACTTTAAGTTAAAGTGGACCAACACCCAGGATTTTGACTATCCTGGGTGTTGGTCCACTTAGGTGGGGCACCCCGATCGGGGGTGCCCCGCTGTGTGAAACCCCCCCGATCGCTGCAAAAACTCACCTCTCCCCGCTCCCACGTGACCTCGTCCGGCCAATGACAGCGCTCAGAGCCGCTCTGGTATGCGCGTCCAAAGCCGCTTGGACGCGCATACCAGAGCGCTGTCATTGGCTGCGTCTCTCGCTTCCCTCTAACAGGGAGTGCGCCTGCGCCGGCCATTCACAAAACGGCCGGCGCTGGAGCGCGCCCTGCTAGAGGGAAGCGAGAGACGCGGCCGCGTCTCGCGCATGCGCCGTTGGATCGCCGGTAAGTTAAGGATTGTGGCCCTCCTGGGGGGTTCCTCCCCGCGGGACATCCCGATTTCGGATGCCCCGCGGGGAGGGATCTGATCGGTCCGGGAATCTTATAGATTCCCGGGCAGATCCCCCCTGGGTGTTGGTCCACTTTAAGGTCCCCTTTAATAAACTATATATATCAGTATATAGTCTATATATATATAAATGCATTAATAGATATCCCAATAAATAGCCAGGCAACATAGAGCCGGAGGGCCACCACAAGCAGGGATCCCGGGATCTGTAAGGAAAAAGAAACCCCAATCAGATCCTCACATGTGTATAAGAATCATACAGGCATGGCACCAAAGTGCCTTTAAATATGACAAAATCATGCCCCCTTAATAACATGTGACTCCCCACCATATCCCACTACACAAAGATATGCACTCCCCATTTAACGGCCCCAACGGGTGGGGCCGCTTACCTGGCCCAGCGAAGGCAGCAGCCGGGGAGCAGGATTGCAGCCAGCAGCCACAGCACAGATAACTAAGTGCGGCAGCGCGCCCACGTGACCTCCTCCCTTTGAAGGGAAGTAAACGCTGGGCCCGCCGAAAAACGCCGCATGACGTCAGTGCCGCGCCCCCGATGCCGCGTCAGCGGGACCCGCCCCCCCCCTACGCCAATCAGCTGAAGATTACTCCAGATGGGCCACTACACGTGCGCCCAGGCAACGGAGGGGGGAGGATAGTAATAAAAACCGCATCTAGCTGCGCAGCCTAAAAGAGCACATGAAAAGTCAGCGGGGAAGGGGGGAGGGGGGAAGGGGGCCATTAAAGCAATAGTCTGCTAAAAAGCGTCCAGCCACCTACCTAGTGCAGTCTGCCATTCAAGCAGACCTAAACCGAACGTATACACATGCTGAACAACACTGAATGCATAACATGAACACACACATGTTGAAATGAAGTGACACAAGTGAAACACACAACGCTTAAAGCACACCCTCACACCCCCCCCCCCATAGTGAAGGGAGAAGGGACCGTAACGGGAGAGAAAGGGGCTACGGGGACCCTCGGGACAGGGGCATACCATTTCCGGATCACCATGCCGGATAGCCGCATTGCCCCACGCATGAGGTCGAGCGGTAGGAGATAAGCTCCTAGGCACTTAAAGTGCCATCTACCATTTGCCCGGTGAGCAGCCTAGGCTGGGAGGCTTCCATTCCACCATAAAGGTATACAAACTCAAACCGGGCAGAAATAGACCAAAAGGGGGGTGGCGGGGTAAGAATACCCCGGCCTACCTGTAAGCAGGAGACTTCCATCTTCTGACTTGTCAGCAAGCAGAGAGAAAAATACTGGTGATTGAAGGGAGGTACCAGGTATATATAGGCCGGAAGGGGGCTCGTTACAAGACTTCCTATCTGCACTACGTCACCTGGCGGTGGATTAACCCATTAAGTGATGAATATTTAGAAGTGAAGCGGGGTGTGTGGCACACCAAGAATAAATACAATTCTGTGATTACTCACCTGTAGAATTGATAATATGAGTATACAGTACGTCTTGCTCCAGATAAGATTCTTTACGTCTGGGTATTACTCCGCCAGATGGCGCTGGACTGCAGAGACAGCGAAATTGGCTCCTCCCACAAATTCCCAGTTTTGAAAAGCAGTGAACAAGAAGCCGGGAGAATGATAACATAACCAACCATTAACTAAACCAACAATGATAACAATCACCATACAGGGGATCCAAGAATAATGAAAACCAAGGGTGGGGTGGAGCAGGACATACTGTATATTGATAATACCAATTCTACAGGTGAGTAATCACAGAATTGTATTATTCTTAGTATATAGTACGTCCTGCTCCAGATAAGATTCTTTACATCTGGGACATCCAATAGCAGTGTCCGTAAAGTAGGGTGGGATCCCCAAAAGTAACAGCAGACAGTTTAGACCACTGCTGCCTGCAGAACTTTGCGGCCAAAAGCAGCATCAGCTGAGGCCCTAACATCTAACTTGTAAAACTTGGAAAAGGTATGAATAGAAGACCAAGTAGCGGCCTTTCAAACTTGTTCAACAGAAGCCTGGTGCTGAAAAGCCCAAGAGGCACCAATAGCACGAGTGGAATGAGCAGTAAGGCAGAAGGGAGGATTCTTCCCCTTAGCAGTGCAGGCCTGAATCACAGCCTGACGGATCCATTTGCTGATAGTAGATTTAGCAGGAGCCAAACCCTTCCTCGGACCAGAAGGGACCACAAAAAGCATAAGTTTTCCTGAAAGGTGCAGTAGCCACCAGATAGAACTTCAGATTCCTGACCACATCCAAGGAATGCAAAACCCTCTCCTTAGTGTTACTAGGATTAGGGCACAAGGAAGGTAGAACAATGTCCTGATTAGGATGAAAGGCAGACACAACCTTAGGCAGAAAATCTGGCTTGAAGCGAAACACCACCTTGTCCTGGTGTCTCTCAAAGTAGGGGGGCTGGATGGAAAGCGCCACTAACTCAAACACGCCTAACAGAAGTGATAGCCACCAAAAAGACAACCTTGAGAGTAAGAATGGCCAAGGCAGCCTCCTGCACAGGTTCAAAGGGAGCACCCTGCAAGGCAGAAAGGACCAAGTTCAAGTCCCAGACAGGCAACATAGGCTTACGTGGAGGACGCACATGAGTAACCCCTGGAAAAAGGTCTTGACCAGAGAATGCTGAGCAAAAGATCTTTGGAAGAAAACAGCCAGGGCAGAAACATGACCCTTCAGAGTACCGAGTTGAAGCCCCGGATCCAAACCATGTTGAAGGAACTCCAGAATCCTGGGAATAGAGAACACACGACAGGGAAGAGACCTAGACTCACACCAGTCAATGTAGGCACGCCAAACCCTATAGTAAATGGAAGAAGAAGACTTCTTCCTAGCCTTTATCATGGTATCAACAAGCGAGGCAGACAGCCCCTTTTCCATCAAGATGGAGGTTTCAGCAGCCAGGCTGTCAGCCAGCGTTTGTAAATTGGGATGGCGTAAATATCCCTGAGTGAGTAGATCTGGGACCCTGGGCAGAGCGTACTGATCTGCTGCCAGCTGCACTATGTCTGCGAACCACACTCTTCTTGGCCACCGGGGAGCCACCAGGATTGCTGGCACCCCTTTCTGAGCTATCTTGCGCAGAACCCTGCCCAACAGGGGGAATGGGGGAAAGACATACAGGAGCTGAAAGTCCTGGCATGACATTGCTAGAGCATCTGTGGCCAAGGCCAGAGGATCCTGGGACATGGAGACTAAGGCTGGGAGCTTGTGATTGTGACGGGACGCAAACAGATCGACATCTGGCTGACCCCAGCGGTGACACAGAGAGTGAAACACCCTGTCGCTGAGGGACCATTCTCCCAGGCGAGAGGTCCCCCTGCTCAGAGAGTCTGCCTGCAGATTCTCCACCCCCGGAATGTACACAGCTGAGATGCAGGGAACATTGTCCTCCGCCCAGGACAGGATCAGAGAAACTTTCTTGAGGGCCCCCTTGCTCTGGGTCCCTCCCTGATGATTGTTGTAGGCAACAGCCGTCTGGTTGTCCGAGCGTACCTGAACAGGCCGGCCTCGAAGGTGTTCGGTCAAGTGAGCCAGAACCAACCTGATCGCCCGCCGTTCCAGAATGTTGATAGGGGTGTGGGCCTCCTGAGGGCCCTACCGCCCTTGGAACTGTAGGGACTTCCAGAAGCCCCCCCAACCTGTCAGACTGGCATCCGTGGTGACCGTCTGCCAGCAGGGGGCCAAAAAGGATCTGCCCGCCAACAGTTTCCTGGAGTCCATCCACCACAAGAGGGACCGCCTGGCTAGGGGGGACAGAACAAGGGCCTTGTCCAGGGGGACGCAGGATCCTTGTCCCACACTGACAAGAGGTGGAGTTGCACAGGCCTCATGTGAAACTGGGCTTAAGGGACCGTCTCTAAGCACGACACCATCAGGCCCACCAGCTGCATTCCCTGCCTGATGGAGGGATGAGGGCAAGATAGAAGGAACTTAACCTGCACTAGCAGACTGTCCACCTTCTGCTGAGGAAGGAAGATCCTTGCCTGAACTATATCCAGATTCATTCCCAGAAATGGTGTCACCAAGGAGGGAGACAGGGAAGATTTGAGATGGTTGATAACCCAGCCAAATGACTCCAGTGTGGACAGTACTCGCTGAGTATCCAGCTCTGCCTGTTGGAGGGACTGAGAAGTGATGAGAATGTCGTCCAAATAGGGCAGAACACGAATGACCTGAGCAGAGCCATCACTCCTGCCAGCACTGGTGAACACTCTGGGAGCTGAAGTGAGACCGAAGGGCAATGCCACAAATTGGTAGTGCTGATCCTCCAGAGCGAACCTGAGGAATCTTTGATGACCTGGAAAGATGGGAATATGAAGGTAAGCATCCTTGATGTCCAAAGAGGTCATGAAGTCCTCTGGACGCAGGGAACTGATAGCAGAGCGCAGAGTATCCATGCGAAAGCGCCTGCATCTGACAAATTTGTTGAGGATCTTCAAGTCCAGGATGGGCCTGACTGACCCATCTCTTTTGGGCACGGTGAAAAGGTTGGAATAAAAACCCTTGCTTCTTTCTCGTAAGGGGACCTGACAGATGACCCCCGGCTCCAGAAGGCTTTGCACCACCAGAATCAGAGCCTGAGCTGACATGGGGTCCTGAGACATCCGGGATCTGATGAATCTTGGGGACGGCCAGGCAGCAAACTATCTTGTAACCGGAGGACACTACCTCCTGAATCCACCGGTCTGAGACATAATGCCTCCAGACGTGAGCAAAGAGCTGAAGCTGTCCCCCACCCGGATGGGTGAGGGCGCCCCTTCATGCCTCAGGGAGCTTGGGGGAAGGCTTAGGTTTGGAGTCCCAGGATGGAACAGGGCGTCCACATCCTCTGCCCCTACCCCAGAAATGTCATCGGGCCCCAGTAAAGGAGACCCCTCTGCAAGTTCTGGATCCACAGTAGGGGGAAGAAAAGGAACCTTGGCCCCGAAAGGGCCGAGAATGTCTTCTGTGCTGGGGTAACCTGCCTCCCTTAGCAAAGAGGTCCAGGCGGTCCCCAAATAGGCATAGTCCTTTGAAGGGAAAACCAGTGAGAGCCTTCTTGGCAGCGTTGTCAGCTGCCCACTGGCGCAGCCAAACCGAGCGGCGTATAGCCAACACCAAGGCAGAGGCTCTGCTACACATCCTAATGGTATCATCCAAGGCAGAGAGGACATAAGCCTAATAGCCACAGCTGTAATGGCAGAAGCTCAAACCGGGCGCAGTGCCGTCCCCACACAGGCAAAGGCATGGGAAGCCAGCTGATCAATACGCCGGTCCTCACTATCCTTCAGGGTAGTAGAGTCAGGGGAATGCATGACAGAGGTGTTAGACAAACCCAGAATTGGGGCATCCACTTTGGGAGGGGATGACCAACGTTTAACCACATCAGCAGGAAAGGCATATCTCTTATTCCAACTCTTAGGGAGCCTGCTAGGACGCTCCCATTCTTTGAGCACGAGATTATTAAAATGAGATTGTTCAGGGAACTCTAAACGTGGCTTCGCAATATGAAACAATTCCCCCTGCTGCTTAGGAGCCGCGGCTGGGGGAGAGATAGAAAGCACTTCAAAAATCTGAGCCAAAAGCCCATCAGTATCATCTGGGGCCCAGGGATCAGAGCCACAATCATCATAACCCTTGGACTGTTCATCAGATGATTCTGCGTCAGAGAACAATTGCCCTTCTTTCAGGGGGGTATAACCAGACAGATCAAAGAGCTCTTCAGGCTCCATAGGGAAAAGAGTGACATCAGGCACAAAATGCCACCTCTTAGCAGAGGCCTTACGCGCCATAGTATTAGCAAGCAACTTTTCAACACTAGCCAGTCTAGTAGACACATCAGGCTGAGACTCCCCATTGGTATGCAGCTAACTGGGAGTCAAATGTAAGCTTGGGGGAGTAGGCGAAGCCATACGTGGCGCTGGCCCAACTGCTGGTAAACCAGGCTGTCCTGAAGGAACCCCATATGGTGATTATAGTGGCACAATAGGCCGATAGGGAGTCATGCTATAAAAGAAACCCGGGATGCCCCAATAGCCCGCTAGGGAAGTGGGAGGAATTCGCATACTAGGCCTCAATAAGTTTAATAAACTAAATAGAGGGGGTAGGGCCGGGAGAAACCAATTGAGTTTGACCCGCCTGTAAGACAAAGCAAAAAATCCTGTAAGTGACATGCATACATAACATTAAAAATATGAACAAACAGCCCGCGAGGGCACTCACGGACCACGGTAGGTAGGCGCCAGCCACGCAGCATGAAGAAGCAAAAATGGCGCCGAGTATACCTCGACCGCAGAGACAGTGATGCGGAAAGCGCCATCAGCAGGGCCCGCCCCCCCCCGAAGAGCGCAAAGCCGCACACGTGACAAAATCAACCAATGATGGTGCAGCAGCGCAGAGTTAATGTCGCTGCCGATCGCGGAACGCCGTACAAGCGCGCGGCGGCATATTCAAAAAGGCAACCAGTGCAACCAAATCTGTGCGGTGACAGAATTAAAGGCAAACCAAGCACACCATACAAAAAGTGAATGTACAAAACACACACTCACACCCCCCCCCCCCCCGAGAACTACAAGGGAGAGTGAGGGAGGGCAGCGGCCACCTAACGTAGGGCCCACCGATAGACAGGGAAAAGGGGCAATAGTGCGGGAGGGGCATCCCATAAAGGCTCACCATGTGCCTATACCGCCAACCCTTTGGTGGGGGATTGCGGTAGAGAAGCGCTCCTAAGCCCCTGACAGCGGTGCTGCCTGCCATCACCCGCACCAGCGCAGCTAAAGCTGGGAGGCACATTAAATAATGTAACGGGTGGGAATAGTCCTACAGGGCAGCAGGCTAATAGCCCCGCTCACCTGCGAGAAGAGAGCCATCTTCTTGTCCTTCGCAGTCCAGACTGCAGAGAAAATCAGGAATTTGTGGGAGGTCCCGGGTATTTGAGGGGCCGGGAGGAGCCAATTTCGCTGTCCCTGCAGTCCAGCGCCATCTGGCGCAGTAATACCCAGAGGTAAAGAATCTTATCTGGAGCAGGACGTACTGTATACTAAGAATAGAGGAAAAATAATTCCCTTGTTTACCTTCAGTCAGGCTCACCAGACAAAAACCCGTGGCTGCTTTTTCCTGTGGCGGAATTCTCAGCACAGGAGTGTCAGCTCTTTTTTAAAAAGCAAAAGATGACACCTCAAAGCGCCCCAAGACCTGGCGCTTACCCTTACCATTCTGATCCAAATGCAGCATAGCTGCGGAGGCAAGGTGGGTCCATCTAGATCAGAGGAGTATAAGGGCCTAGGAACAGACAGGTTTCCAATAACCCAACTTCCAAGGCATAATTCCTTTTAAAACAATATGTAAATGGGAGACGAGTTCAGATACACCCTTGCAGTCCAGTTCCAACTGCAAGAAAGAAACTGAAGTGGAGGAAGTGAGCCAGGAACATATAGGCCCAAGAGGAGGAGCCACACCTTTGTTCTTGCAGTCCACGCCCTTTGGGAGAGGTTAAGCCAATTGTCTCTCGTTTCTCACAGCTTACCACAGGAGTTCCTGCTTTAACTCACACTTACCAAGCAGCACTTAACAGATTCAGACGAAGGCTGAAAAACAGTAACACCCTAAAACACTCACTCTAGACCCTAACTGCACCTGGGAGAAATTAAAGCTCACTCCTGCCTTTCGGCGACTAGTTAACCCATTCGTGATTAATTCAGTGTCCCTGTATCGACAACCTGACAAGGAAATTTAGCGTTGCATATTCTGTAACTCAAGTCTAACGTGCCAAATGACAGGACCTGTCATAGGACCCTGTGTGACCAAGTTAAAATAAGAGACTGGATCCCTGTAATACGTTATGTGTTAGTGGGTTTTGATCCCTGCAGACCCCAACACACTCATCAGTTGCGTATCAGTTTGCATTGGCACACTTAGATTTACCTGATCAGTTGCTCAAATGCTTCCTTTTCCTTCCTGAGGGAAGTGAGATATCTCTGCTCTTCTGTTGAGCCTCCATAGACGAGAAAATAAACCCTAAACATACCAGCAGAAGAACATTTGTAAATCATGGTCTAAAAAGTAAAACAAAAAAAAAAAAAAACATGTATGCTTGGCACACACCTATTAAACTTTTCAATATAATTCAGTCTTATATGAGGTCCCTGTAATATGGTTTTGGGCTCAAACATACACGCATTAAATTTTCATTGAGGCTTTTAAGCCAGCCACACACATCTATGTTCAGTTTTATTATTGGATTATTAAAAAAATACCATTTTGTGAATACTCACCTTGTAAAATGGGTATTATAAGTATGTCACACACCCCGCTTCAAGATATCCATAACCTGTAGGTATACTGACCTGAAGAGGGCGATCTGCAGAGATGATTGGAGGAAAGTAAGCCCCTCCCGGTCCATAAATACCTGGGACCTCCCACTCATTCCCCAGTATAAAGAAAGCAGTAAGGTAAGGGACCAGGAAGAGCCAAACATAAGTCATAACAACGCAAAGTTCACAAAATGAAGGATCGAGAATAAAAAAGGGGCGGGTTGAAGCGGGGTGTGTGACATACTTATAATACCCATTTTACAAGGTGAGTATTCACAAAATGGTATTATTCTAAGTATGTCACACACCCCGCTTCAAGATATCCATAACCTGTGGGACATCCAAAAGCAGTGTTCATAAGGGGTGGGGATCCAAAACAAGGTATAAAGCACAACTTAAACTACTGCAGCCTGCAGAACTTTGCGGCCAAAAGCAGCATCCGCTGAGGCCCGAACATCAACCTTGTAAAACTTGGAAAAAGTGTGAACAGAAGACCAGGTAGCGGCCTTGCAAACTTGCTCAACAGAGGCCTGGTGCTGAAAAGCCCAGGAAGCCCCAACCGCACGAGTAGAATGAGCTGTAACACGAAAGGGAGGATCTTCTTGGGCCCAAATGGCACCACGTAAAATGCATCAGTCTTGCGAAAGGCAGACGTTACCACCAAATAATACTTCACAACACGAACCACATCCAAAGAATGCAGGGCCCTCTCCTTGTCATTGCTGGGATTGGGACACAGAGAGGGCAGAACAATATCCTGATTCAAATGAAAGGACAAATGAAAGGACAAAACCACCTTAGGAAGGAAGTCCGTCTTAAAACGGAAAACCACTTTGTCCTGATGTCTTTCAAAATATGGGGCTTGAATAGACAGAGCCGCCAACTCAGAAACACGTCTAACGGAAGTGATAGCTACCAAAAAGGCTACCTTCTGCCTAAGGAAAGACAAAGGAATATCATGAAAAGGCTCAAAGGGGGGACCCTGAAGTGCAGAAAGAACCAAGTTCAAATCCCAAACTGGAATCAGAGGCTTCCTAGGAGGCCGCACATGTGTAACCCCCTGGAAAAAGGTTTTAACCAAAGGATGAAGAGCAAAAGGCTTTTGGAAAAACACCGCCAGGGCAGACACCTGCCCCTTCAGAGTACTGAGTTGGAGCCCTAGGTCCAGACCATGTTGCAAAAACTCCAAAATTCTAGAAATAGAGAATTCCCTACAGGGGAAGGCCCTAGTTTCACACCAATCAATATAAGACCTCCAAGTCCTATAGTACACAGACGATGAGGACCTTTTCCTAGCACTAATAAGAGTCCGAATCACAGCATCCGAAAGAGGTTTCAGCAGCCACGCCGTCAAAGCCAGCGTTGGTAAATTCGGGTAACGAAGATGACCCTGTGTGAGTAGATCTGGCAGCAGGGGCAGAACGAACTGATCTTCTGCCAACCTTACCACGTCTGCGAACCAAACCTGTCTTGGCCACCTTGGAGCCACCAGGATTGCTGGTGCTCTCTCCAGAGCAAGCTTCCGCACTACTCTGGCCACCATGGGAAACGGAGGGAACAGGTACAGAAACCCCAGATCCCTCCAGTTCAGGGACACGGCGTCCGTCGCGAAGGCTAGCGGATCCTTCGCCAGAGACACAAATGACGGAAGTTTGTGATTGTGACGGGAGGCAAAGAGGTCCACCTCCGGTGACCCCCACCTGCGACAAATTGAGTGAAAAACCTTGGGATTGAGAGACCACTCCCCTTTGCAGGCTGACAGCCTGCTCAGAGAGTCCGCCTCCACATTCTCCACTCCCAGGATGTAAACTGCCGAGATGCACGGGACATGGCTCTCCGCCCAGTCCAGAATCAGAGACACTTCCTTGAGGGCATTCCTGCTGCAGGTGCCTCCCTGGTGATTGATGTAGGCCACCGCCGTCCGATTGTCCGACCGGACCTGGACCGGCAAACCTCGCAGTTGATGAGTCAAATGACAAAGAACCATCCTGATGGCCCTCAATTCCAGAACATTGATAGGCTCGTGGGCTTCCAGGGGACCCCACAAACCCTGAAATTGCAGATCCTTCCAGAAGCCCCCCCATCCCGAGAGGCTGACATCCGTGGTGACTATCTCCCACTGGGGAGTCCGAAAGGATCTGCCCTTCAGCAGGTTGGTTGAGTTCAGCCACCACCGAAGCGAGCGGCGAACCCGGGGGGGACATCTGAAAGAATTGATCCAGCGACTGAGGAGACCTGTTCCAGACCGACAACAGATGGAGCTGTAGTGTCCTTGTGTGAAACTGAGCAAAGGGAACTGCCTCGAAGGAGGCCACCATCAAACCCACCAGTCTCATCCCTAGCCGGATGGACGGTCGAGGAATGGACATAAGCGACCGAACCAACTCCTGAATCAGAAGAACCTTGGACTGAGGAAGGAACACTCTGGCCTGATCTGTATCCAGAGACATCCCCAGAAAAGATATTAACCTGGACGGGTGAAGGGAGGACTTGAGGTAGTTGATCACCCAGCCGAATCTCTCCAGAGTGGATAGAACCGTCCTGGTGTCCAATTCCGCTTGGCTGAATGACGATGCCAATATGATCGTCCAGATATGGCACTATGCGAATTCCTTGAGCTCTGAGAAGAGCCATTACCCCAGCAAGTACCTTGGTGAAAACCCTTGGAGCTGTGGTGAGACCGAAGGGAAGAGCTACAAATTGGAAGTGCCGATCCTCCAGAGCGAACCTTAGGAACCTCTGGTGCGCGGGAAAAATGGGAACATGGAGGTAAGCGTCCTGGATGGCTATGGACGTCATGAAGTCCCCCTGACAAAGAGAGTGGATAGCGGAACGCAACGTTTCCATGCGAAATTTTCACAGCCTGAGGAATTTGTTGAGAATCTTTAGGTCCAGGATGGGCCGCACGGAGCCATCCTTTTTGGGAACCGTGAACAGATTTGAGTAAAAACCCCGACCCCTTTCTAATGGGGGTACTGGACAAATGACCGCCATTTCTAGAAGACTCGATACCGCCGCCCGGAGCTGCAATGCAGCCAGTACGTCCGGGGACACCCGAGACGTGAGGAAACGCGGGGGGGGGGGGGGGCGGGACTCGAACTCCAGCATGTAACCGGAAGACACCACTTCCCTGATCCATCTGTCCGAGACCTCCCGAATCCAGACTTGGGAGAAGTGTCGCAGCCGTCCCCCCACCAGCGCGGGTGAGGGCGCCCCCTCATTGTTGAGCGGGCTTGGCCGCGGGCTTGGGTTTTGAACCCCAACTGTATCCTTAACGGGCACGACCTCTGCCCCTGTTCCAGGAGTCTCCTCTTGTAGAAGGGAAGGCAAAACCTCTTCCCGCTCTAGCTCCCCGAAAGGAAGGGGTGAAGGAAGCCGCCCCTCGAAAGGGGCAACGTTGCTTCCTACGTTGAGGTAATTTTCCAAATTTAGCTACTGAGTCCAATTTTTCTCCAAAAAGCCTTAGACCAACAAAGGGAAGAGACGTCAGAGACTTTTTAGACCCAAAATCGGCCGCCCACTGGCGCAACCAAATTGAACGCCTAATGGTAACCATAAGAGCAGAGGCCCTGCTGTTCATCATCAATGAATCATCCAGAGCAGTTAAAATGAAGGAAAGAAAAGTCTCAACGTTTCAGTCCAAGAAATTCATCGCTGTCCGGTTCCAAGCCAGACGAGGACAGTAAATCCCTGATCACCTTTCTAGCAGCCACCACCAACAGTGATGAGGCACAAACTGGCCGTATAGCTGCCCCAATACTGGCAAAACCATGACAAGCCATCTGGTCAATGCGTTTATCCTCACCATCCTTGAGGGAGGAACAATCAGGGTTATTCAAAACGGCAGAGTTGGATAACCCCAAAATTGGGGCGTCCACTTCGGGGGGGAAGCCCAGCGCTTAACCTTGTCCACAGGGAAAGGATACCTTTTATCCCAACTCTGAGGAATGCCTGGAAGCCGAGCTGGCCTCTCCCATTCCTTGGAAATAATATTATCAAAATGTTTTTGATTAGGAAATTCTAAGTGCGGTCTGGATTCCTCATTAAACTCCCCTTGTTGTTGAGGGGCCTCCGCCGGAGGCGAGATTGCCAAAACCTCAAACATCTGAGTCAAAACGTTAGGGGTGTCCAAGGAACCTCCTGACCCCCTATCAGAATCAGCGCCAACAATTTGTTGATCCTCGGAATTATCCGAATCCTCAAAAACCTCCCCTTCCTCTAGAGGAGAATAATCTGACCAATCCAGACCATCTGTATCATCATATTCATAATGAGAAACCGTGGACAAATGTTTTCTCTTAGCCGGCGCCTTCTTAGCTACCGTAGAGGAAATACATTTTTCAATACTGGCCAATCTGGCACATACATCAGATTGCGACTGCCCCCCCATGGTAACATCGCATGGAGCATGGGTTAAAATGGGAGGGGGAGAGGATGAAGCCGGCGGTGCTGACCCAGAGGCCTGGGGTCCTGACTGTCGCGTAATAGTGTGTTGTGCACAGGATATACATAAAAAGAAATCATCCCCAGTTAGGGATACCCCACACACTTCCGAGATTGTCCCGAGGGGAGCCCGGATTCCTGGGATGCCTCCATAAAGGTGAACTTAATGAGTCGCTATGACAGAGGGAATTACGCTATGAAGCAACCCGGGATGCCCTTATAGTGTCCTTTTTAAATGGGAGGAATTTTGTAGGAAAGAAACCCAGTGAAAGTACCCAGGTACTTAGGACCAGGAGAAACCCCCTTATAACAATTCCCTGAAGAATTCACCTAAAACACAGATAAAAAATAATTAGAAACCAGAAGCTATATTGGATACTAATAAAATGACCAAAGGCCCACAGGGCCACTCACAGAACCTCCGGACCAGACCAGGGCCCAGCAGCATGCAGCACAGATGCGTGAGGTAACTGTTTTTCAGCGCAGCAGAGTGAGAGACAGAAGAGGGGCGTGGCCTGCGCGGATCGCGCGCTTTACCGGCCCCGCCCCCCTAGAGATAGGCAGATAGGAGCCAAAGCTCCTCAGCGGTGCCCGGGCAAGATATGGGGCGGCCCGCGGCGACGCGCCGCAAGTCCGGCTCCGCCCCCAATGACAGCGCGTGAGGGGAGAAAGCTCCCCTCCGCTGACATATAATCCGCCGGAGACGCGGGGACCCGCGTCTCCTAACAGCGCACCTGAGACCGGCAGCGGCCCGCTGCCTGCGAGCCGCTGCCCGGCTAGAGAGAGACAGGGCACGGGCCGCGGCCTCTGCAAGAGGCCCGGTCCCGCCCCTGACAGAAGAGCGTGAGGGGAGAGCCCCTCCCCTCCACCTTCTGAGGTAAAACATAGCAATAGCCGCCGCGGTGTCTGTTATGAACAATGTTGCAAGTTAAAAGTTACATTAAAACAGACACACACAAAATAAATTGCAGTGTAACCAAATCAATGAGGGATTACTCCTATACGTTCCTCAGAATCTAAGAAAGGAGGACCCCCAGCCTAACTATGAGGGAGGAGGTAAATGAGGGAAATTTTTGAGGTAAAATTTTTAAGGACAGGGCATCCCAAACCGGGGTCACCAACCCGGCATAACCGCCTACCCTCTAGGGTCTCGCGGCGGAGCCTAGCTCCTAAGTACGTGTGTGCTAAAATACCATCACCCGGACCGCAGTCAAAACTGAGGAGGCATGTAATTATTAAATATATTAAATAGGGATAATAAGTCCGAGCGGGAATAAAATAATATAGGCCGGGGGTAGACCCGGCTACCTTGGAAAACCCCCTTGCAAGGAGGAGAGATCATCTTCTGCTTGCTCGCCGTCCTGCAGAGATGAAGACTGGGGAATGAGTGGGAGGTCCCAGGTATTTATGGACCGGGAGGGGCTTACTTTCCTCCAATCATCTCTGCAGATCGCCCTCTTCAGGTCAGTATACCCACAGGTTATGGATATCTTGAAGCGGGGTGTGTGACATACTTAGAATAATCCTTCCTCAGGAAGGAAAAACTGCATTTGATCTATCTTGCTTTTATAAAATCCTAAAGAAGCATGGCAAAGAATTGTAATAATGCTGGCATTCACCTTATATCAAAAATCTGAACCCCATCTTGGCGCCACCACTAGCTGTGCGTAAACCTGCACTAGGTCTTTTGGAAAGGGCAGCACGAGCGCGCAGCTAGAGGCAGGGACAGGGGATGCAGGAGGAGGTGCTAGCTCCATTCAGATTCTGAATCAAACGAGCACCGCCGATTGGCTGAGAGACTAGTGGGAACCAGGAAGAGGTGAGTTTTTGGGCGATCCGTCAAGAAATGCAGAGGGGTACCCTAAAGGCCCCCCCCAGGAAGTACCACCACCCAAGATGTGGGCTTTAACAATAATGAGCATACCACACAATATATCCAAGGTTTGCTTAAGACTAGTTTAGGTTTCCCTTTTAAATTACTGGATTCAAATTTGGAGGTATTTACGTCTCTAGGAAGCCAATCATTGCAGGGCCAGTGTTACTAAAGACCAATGCCACAGTGTTTTCTTTGTATATTTAAAACATATCCCTGGCTTTATTTCTTTAGTTACCTATCCCTATTGTTATATACAGCCCCAGCCTTCCCTTAAAGATTATAAGTATGCAGCACACCCTGCTCTAGATAGTATTCATAACAGCTGGGATATACCTCCACAAGAGGGCGCTTTACTGCAGAGATGGCAAAAAAGAGGCCCCTCCCGGGCCATATATACCCGGACCTCCCACTAATTTCCCAGTATAGAAAAGCAGTAAGGGAACCAGGAGAAGCCAATAACAAATTCAACAACAGTAACAAGGAAAACAACCACCATATAGAGGACCCAAGAATAAGGCAATCAGGGTGGGATGGAGCAGGACGTGCTGCATACTTATAATACCAATTCTACAAGGCGAGTAATCACAGAAACGTATTATTCTAAGTATGCAGCACGTCCTGCTCTAGATAGTATTCATAACAGCTGGGACATCCAAAAGCAGTGTCCATAAACGGGTGGGAATCCCAAAAAGGCAACAACGCGCAGTTCAAACCACTGCCGCCTGCAGAACCTTACGGCCAAAAACAGCATCCGCTGAGGCCCGAACATCAACCTTGTAAAACTTAGAAAAGGTATGAACAGAAGACCACGTAGCAGCCTTACAACCTTGTTCAACAGAAGCCTGGTGCTGAAAGGCCCAGGAAGCCCCAACAGCATGGGTAGAATGAGCAGTGACTCGAAAAGGAGGATCCCTCCCTTTAGCAGAATAGGCCCTAATAATGGCCTGACGAATCAATTTACTAATAGTAGACTTGACAGGCACCAAACCCTTCTTGGGACCCGGGGGTACCACAAACAAGGCGTCCGTCTTCCTGAAAGGCGCTGTAGCCACCAGGTAGTATTTCAAGTTTCTGACAATGTCCAGAGAATGCAAGGCCCTCTCCTTGTCATTACCAGGATTAGGGCACAAGGAAGGAAGCACAATGTCCTGATTGAGGTGAAAGGCAGAGACAACCTTAGGCAAGAAGTCTGGTTTAAAGCGGAAAACCACCTTGTCCTGGTGTCTCTCAAAGTAGGGGGCCTGAATAACGCCGGACAGAGGTGATAGCCACCAAAAAGGCAACCTTCAGGGTAAGGATAGACAAGGCAGCCTCATGCACAGGTTCAAATGGAGGACCCTGAAGGACAGACAACACCAAATTCAAATCCCAGACCGGTAACATGGGTTTGCGGGGAGGGCGCACATGAGCGACCCCCTGGAAGAAAGTCTTGACCAGAGGATGTAGAGCGAAGGACCTCTGGAGGGAAAATACAATTCTGTGAAATACTCACCTGTAGAATTGGTATTATACGTATACAGTACGTCCTGCTCCAGATATAATACTTACACTTGGGTTATCCTCCGCCAGAGGGCGCTGTACTGCAGAGACATGCAAAAACAGGCTCCTCCCGGCCCTTCACATACACAGGGACCTCCCACAAATCCCCAGCATTGAAAAGCAGTGAACCAGAAGCCGGGAGAAACCAACCACCAAAACAACTGGTAATGATAACAATAACAATCACCATACAGGGGATCCAGAATAATGCAAACTAGGGTGGGGTGGAGCAGGACGTACTGTATACGTATAATACCAATTCTACAGGTGAGTATTTCACAAAATTGTATTATTCTAAGTATACAGTACGTCCTGCTCCAGATATAATACTTACACTTGGGACATCCAATAGCAGTGTCCATAGAACAGGGTGGGATCCCCAAACAAAAAAGGCAACAGCAGACAGTTGAAAGCACTGTCACCTGCAATACCTCACTGCCAAGAGCGACACGAGCAAAGGGTCTAACTTCAACATCAAATCAACCCTTGAAAGGGTACAAACAAGAAAACAAGTAGCGTTAAGCAAACCTGTTCAACAAGACCTGGTGCTGAAAGGCCCAAAGATACCAAGGCACCAGCGTACTCAGAATAGAGTGACAAGAACTCGTCCCCTTAAGGAATAGGCTTGAGTAAAGGCCTAACTAGAGCAAAAACTAAAGTAGCCCAGGAAGAAGCCAAGCCTTCCCCAGGACCAGGAAGGACATATTATACAGGTAAAGGCCAGGCCCAAGGCCGCCTAACCCCTAGAGGCAGACGAGACGAGGGCCCACAACCCCGAGGAACATCAGTCCCCTAAGGGACAAAAGACAATCCAGGAAAAAAATTCCAGCACCTATTGAGGGGAAAATAGATTCCCGTGCCTCAGCATTACAAGGAATAATCCCAGAAGAAGGATAACGTCTTAATACCTGAGCCTAAGACACCACCTTAGGCAGAATAACAGGCTTAAGGCGGAACGCCACCACATCACGATGAAGATACAGTAAGAAAACGAGGCTAGCTAAACAAATCCGCCCGCTCAGGCGCACGGTCGACTGAGGTAACAGTCCCAGAAGGGCAACCACATGGATAAGAACTGTCAGACAGCATCCGGAATAGAGCCAAGGGGAACACCCCGCAAGGCAAATCGAATAGAAATCAATCCCAACAGGGACCCTAGAACTACGTGGGGGATGTCACTGAGCAATCCCTGAAAGAAGGTCAACCCAGGCAAGGAACTGAGTAAGACTTCTGCAGAAAACAGACAGGACAGAGCCTGAACCACCAGGGCACCAAGTAGGAGAGCCAACTCCAACCCATGCTGTGATAACTATATAACCCTGGGAACAGAGCTCGCCCACAGGGGAGAGACCAAAAAACTCTACCCAATCAATATGGGTAAGAATACCCAACAATAGACGGAAGAAGAGGCAGAAGCAGCCAACTCCTAGGCTTCCAGAAGTCACCTCCTAGGCTTCCAGAAGTCACAGACACCCACGAAGGTGCACCTACTTCCATCAAGGTGGATGAACCAACCGTCAGACCATCCAGACCAGAGTCTGTAGATAGGGGTGAAACAGAAAAGGGGGGCCTGAGTGAGCAGGCCAGCACTCCTGACAGGACGTACATGTCCGCTGTCCACATAACCACATCTGCCACCACACTCCACTAGGCCACCCAAGGGCGGCCAGTATCACTGGTTCCCCCTTCCAGCAGCAAACTTGCACAGAACCCTATTTCCAGCAGGGTGAATGAAGGTAAAACATATAGAAACAGAATGTCCAGCATAAAGTCACGAAGCCTCATGACCAAGGACAGAACAATCTGAGACAGGGAAACAAGGGCCCAGAACCCACAAAGGTGACGGGCCCAGAAAGATCCACAATATACGGATCACATGGAGACAAGAATTAGCACATCCTGTCGCAGAAGGACATCCACCGGAGCAAATATCGCAGATATGCAGGGAACTCTGTCCTCCACCCAGATCAGGATAGATACCTTCCTGGGGGATCATCCTGCTTCCAAGTCCACGCAGATAATTAATACAGGCCATTGTCGTCAGACAGACCAAGGGGCCCCCAAATAGACCGCTCCCGTAAGGGAGAAGTCCAGCAATATAGAGCCAACCTGAAGGCCTACCTCTTTCAAAACAGACAGGTGGAAGGACCCCTAAAGGCCCCACCTCCCCCGGAATCACAGGGGAATTTAGGAGAAAAAAGTCCCCCCTCCATCGACCTGATAGATTTGGAATCCAACCGCAGGAAGACGCAAGGAAGGGGGCACCCCCTGATTGGTACCCCTAGTACAAAAGTCTCAAGGGTAACCACCGTACTAAGGTGGAAGGGTACACAGACCCAGATCCATGGAAGCTGGAACCCAGTCCAGCAATTACAATATGAGTTGCAGAATAGCCCAAGGGCACTGAGCATAGGGGACAACCTTTGAATAGTCACCAACAGGCCCGCCAGCTGCAATCCAGCCTGGTGAAGAGACGGGAATAGCAAGAGGGACCGAGCCCCTGCAAACATCTTGTCCATTTATAGTCAAGGAAGCAGGTTCCCGTATGAACCGAATCCAAGTTCAACCCTAGGAAGGGAGATACCACTAAGGGGAAAAAGAGGAATTGAGGTGATTGAGCACTCATCCAAAGACTCCCAAAGGACACCACCAACCGAGTAACAAGCTCGGCCTGACGCAGGGATTGGGAAGCAAAGAGGGACGACCAGGCAGTTCCTCGTGCGGATGCCCCCTTGGTCTCAGTAGAGAAATCACCCCCGTCATCGCCTAGGTGATCACCCAGGGAGCAGAACCAAGGCCAGATAATAAGGCCACAATCAGCAGTGTTGGAGCGCCAACACTAACCTGTAAGGTCCTTGGAGGCCGGAAGGCACAATGGCAATATAATAAGCGTCTTAGGTCCCTACTGACGGCAAGAGGTCCCTGGACACAGGGCACTGGCAGCCCAACTCAGAGAAACCATGCAGTAAAACCGCCCGTGAATGTAAATTGCCTCACCTATGGAAGGCCATAATGGACAGAGTGTCTCATCCGTTTGGAGGAGTGTGAAAAGGTTAGTGTAGAGGCCCCTGCCTCTGTCTGTTAAGGGCAACCAGCAGGTGACCCCAGACCACGCAGATCGTGCGTGGCCTGCGCCAACACAAGGAGAGGCAGGGACCAGAAGCATCCTGAATATCTCGGGAAGGGGCCGCCCAGCAGACACTATCCTGCATCCAGAGGAAACTTCCTCCTGACTCCATCAGAACATCGTGCTTGGGGGGTTTTGGTAACAGGCTTGGACTTAGTCCTGTCGGAGGGACCAGGGCGTTGTCTGCCACTCCTGGGGCAGGGATCTATAGCAAAAAGCTGGAAGGACACCACTGGTTCGGGTTTGACGCTAACATAGGGGGGTGGAGGGGTGCCCATGCCTCGAGAAGGCCAAGACCGCCTTCTGTAAAGGGGTGTTTTGCCCTTTTTTCCAAACAGGTGCAGACGGGCCCCGAATAGGCGTCGCCCTCTAAAGGGAAGCCCAGTAAGAATCTTTTTCGTAGCATCGTCAACACCCCACTGTCGCAGCCAGACCAGTCGGCGTATAGCTACAGCAAGGGCGGAAGTTCTAGCGCACATGCTGATGGTATCATCCAGTGCCAAAAGGATAAATCTTACAAATACATCACAACTGGAGTGTGCATTAAACACCTCCCAGGGGAGATCCTCAAGTTGATGATCAATCAGCTTTCTGATGAGGGTCCTAGTGGCCACTGCAGCGATGGCCGCGGCACAGACCGGGCGCAGAGTCGTCCCTGCACAAGAAAAGGCGTGGGAAGCCAGCCTATCAATGCGCCGGTCCTCAGCATCCCGAAGGGTACGATAACTAGGGGCCGAAATAAAGCGGGGGTTAAGAACCCCAATGATCGGTGCATCCACCACGGGAGGTGATGACCAGCAGTTAACCACATCAGGGGGAAAAGGGTATTTCCAATCCCAGTCCCCTGGAACCCCTGGAAGTTTACTAGGGCATTGCCATTCTTTGAGCACAAGAGCCTGGAAGTGATCCTGCTCCAGAAATTCCAAACGCAGCGGCGCTGTATGGAAACTCTCCCTTCTAGGCCTGGAAGCCTCACCAGGGAGAGAGATAGACAAGACCTTGAAGATCTTTATCAGTAATTCGTCGGTGTCACACAGGCCCCAAGAACCGGGGCCCGAATCATCATGACTCCTCAGCCCCTCGTCAGATGAGCCCGAGACAGAGAATAGCCGACCATCATAAAGAGCAAAACCCTGCTCAGCAGTGAACTCTTCAGATTCAGAAGGAATGGGCGAAACCGGAGGCGTCAGGGACTGCTTCTTACCAGGGCCCAAGCGCTCAGCCAACCTCAAAATCACCTGATCGGCCATATGCAGTCTGCGCGGCACAACTTGTTGCTCATTCCCGCTCGGGTGCGACTCATCAGGAGTGAGATTTAAGCACGGGGAGAGAGGTGTATTGAAACGAGGCACAGCCACTGGCACCCCTGACTGCAGGGCCAGTACTTGTTCAGCACATGGTCCGCAGACCCGTGCTCTGTCCGCATCAGCATGGGGCAGATCACACGCTGTACACAGCCGGTCTTGACCCCGGTCACATAATTCTGAGATGCCTCCATATGGTGATTGTTAATGCAATATATATATATATATATATATATATATATATATATATATATATGTAGGGATTTACGCAATAGGCAGCCCTGGATGTCCCAAAGACCCGCTAGGAATGTGGGAGAATTTGTAAGCCCGCTACAATATATGTTAGGCCGGGAGAAGCCACCGGACTCTTCAAAGTCTGAAAGACAGAAGGGGAATAAGGGGTGTCAGGGCCATGCGCAATAGAAAGAATACGAATGATGAAAAACGCCCGAGAGGGCACTCACCGACCTGGGGAGGAGAAGGACCGCCAACACGTGCGCGCGGAGTGTGCCACACACCCCGCTTCCCCTTTAATTCTTACGATCGGGTTACTCCACCAGCAGGTGGCGACGTGCAGGGAGAAGTCTTGAAAACGAGCCCCTTCCGGCCTATATATACCTGGGACCTCCCACTTAATCACCAGTTATTTGAAAAGCAGAAAAACAAGGTACCAGGAAATCCAACGGTAACCTCAAAATAAAGAAAAGCTTCACCATATAAAGGATTCGGGATACCGAAAAGGGCGGGTGAAGCGGGGTGTGTGGCACACTGACAATATCCATTTATCAGGCGAGTACTCACAAAATGGTATTATTCTCAGTGTACCACACACCCCGCTTCCCCTTTAATTCTTACGATCGGGACACCCTGTCCTATGTTACCAATAGAAGTCGCAGACGAGCTCAAGGGGAGCTGAGCATAAGGGGCCCCTTTAGCTACTCGAGCTCCTGCCGAGCAAGTTAACAGCGGCCCACCAGTTGCATCCCGGCCTGGTGTTAAGAACCGGGACAGTAGTGAGGGACTGGGCCCATGAGACCAGAATGCCTACCTAATTGCTGAGAGGGGGAGAATCTGGTAGAACCTGATCCAGGATCATTCCTATTAATGGAGTTACCACTTTAGGGAACAGCGAGGACTCGAGGTGATTGAACACCCATCCAAATGACTCCCAATGGGCCCACCAGCCGGGTATCCAAACTATCCTGATGCAGAGACAGGGGAGTGAGGGAAGGCGTCCGGGTAGACATCGCGCGGACGTCCCTTGGTCTCATCAGAGACATCACCATCGATAGCACTTGAGTGAACCCTCTGGGAGTTGGAGAGGCCAGATAACAGGGCCACAATTAACAGTGTTGGACTTCCAACACGAACCTGGAAAGCCTCAGATCTGAGGGCACAGGAATGTAAACATAAGCATTGAAGAGTTCCCCAGACAGCAAGACGCCCACAGGGCGCAATGTGCTGATGGCCCAACTCCATGCAGGAAAACTGACTGTAATTAAGGAATTGCTGTGAATCCAGAACGGGCCACCCAACCCATCCCTTGGGGGGCTGTGGAAGGTAGTATAGCGGCCCTTGCCTCTGCCTATTACGGGCAATCTGCAAGAGACCCTCAGACCTTGCAGGCCTATCATGGCCTGTGCCAGCAACTGAACAGGGGCAGGGACCAGGAGTACCTGGGGCCTGATAAAAACTGGGGAAGGCCGTGCAGCAAACTCTAACCTGTATCTGGAGGACACAACCTCCTGAATCCCCCAGAATGAGGCGAAATGCCTCCTGCAGCCATCCCCTCACCCAGCCGGGCGAGGGCGCCCCATCATGCTTGAGGGGGTTTGGTGGAAGATTTGGGCTTAGCCCCGCCGGAAGGGCCAGAGCGTTGCCTGCTGCTCGTGGGGCAGGAATCAGACCCCAAATTCCGGAAAGACACCCCTGGTTCCTGTTTCACACTAAGGTAGGGGGGGAGGAGGGGTGCTCCTGCCTCGAGGGGGCCGGGACGGCCGTCTGCGAAGGGGTGATTTGACCTTTTTACCAAACAGGTCTAGACGGGCCCCAAATAGGCGTTGTCCTCTGAAGGGGAGCCCAGTAAGAGTCTTTTTAGTAGCATCATCAGCACCCCACTGTCGCAGCCAGAGCAAGCGACGAATAGCCACCGCAAGGGCGGAAGTTCTCGCACGCATTCTAATCGCGTCATCTAGAGCTAATAGAATAAACTTCACAAATACATCACAATTGGAGAGTGCATTAAACACCTCCCAGGGGAGATCCTTGCGGTGATGATCGAGCAATTTTTTGAGGAGGGTTCTAGCGGCCACCGCAGTAATGGCTGCGGCACAGACCGGACGCAGTGCCGTCCCGGCACAAGAAAAGGCATTGGAGGCCAGCATCTCAATGCGCCAGTCCTCAGCATCCCGAAGGGCGCTATAGGCACGGGTTGTAATAAAGGGGGGGTTAGGGACCCCTATGATTGGCGCATCCACCACGGGGGGTGATGACCAGCAATTAACCACCTCAGGGGGAAATGGGTATTTCCTATCCCAGTCCCCTGGAACCCCTGGAAGTTTACTGGGGCATTCCCATTCTTTGAGCACAAGGGCATGGAAATGAGCCTGCTCTAAAAATTCCCAATGTGCAGTCGCAGTATGGAAACGCTCCCCTCTAGGCTTGGGGACCTGACCGGGAGGAGAGATGGACAGTGCCTTAAAGACCTTAAGCAACAGGTCGTCAGTGTCACACTGGCCCCAGTATTCCGGGCCAGAATCATCGGGACTCCTCGGCCTCTCATCAGAAGAGCCTGAGTCAGAGAACAACTCCCCTTACTCAGAAGGGGTATAGTCACACGGGGTAGCAAACCCCTCAGTTCTCATAGAGCATACAGAAACATGGGGCGACAGGTGCCGCTTTCTACCAGGGCCCATTCGCTCTGACAACCTAGCAATAATCTGTTCAGCCGTAGGCAGCCGGGAAGGGCCCGCAGGCTGCAATTCCCCACTAGTAGGCGACTCAGCAGGAGAGAGATTTAAGCCTGGGGAGATAGGTGAATAGAAGCTATATGTAGTCATTGGCCGACTTGCTCGGCACAGGGTACGCAGACCCGTGCCCTGCCAGCATCAGCATGGGGTTGTCCACACGCTACACACCGCCGGTCTTGTCCCGGAGGGACCCCGGTCACATAATTCTGAGATGCCTCCATATGGTGATTATTTAGGCACAATATGCCAGTAGGGATTTACACAATAAGTAACCCTGGATGCCCCAAAGACCCGCTATGGAAGTGGGAGAATTTAACAAGGCCCGCTATAATTTAACACCGGGCCGGGAGAAGCCAATGGTGTTCACCAGTCTGAAAGACATAATGGGAATAAAGGGAGTCAGAACCATGCGCAGTAAAACAAGGATCATGAAAATCGCCCGCGAGGGCACTTACAGACCAAGGGAGGAGGAGGAACGCCACCACGCGTGCGTGCGACCAGCATCAAAATGGCGCCAAAGTGAACCTTGAAGGGCGGGCCAGAGGGGGCAGTGACGCGGAGCGCGCCAACCCAGGTCCCCACCCCCCCCCCCCCGAAGAGCGCGAAGCTCTGAGGTAGATACAAACTGTAATGAGGAGCGAAGTGAATGGACACTTAGAAAAGATGATTTGCCAATGAAGACGCGCAGGGTCTGAGGCGACGTCGGCGCCCGGCGCCGCACATTCAGTAAAGGAAGAAGTGCGCGCTGTAGCGACAATTAGTAAGAACAAACAGCGCGGTTCTACCCCAGGAATACTAATCCGGGCAAGACTTAGGCCATAACGTGTAAAAACATACACTAAGAACTTACTACACACACACCCCCCCCCCCCTTTCTTTCCCCCCGGGCTACAGGGGGAATGAGGGAGGATGGCGACCCTTTGTACAGGGCCCACCACTAAACGGGGCATGGGCAAAGTGCGGGAGGGGCATCCTCTAGAGCAGCGATACTCAACTGGCGGACCGGGGTCCGAATGCGGACCCTGGTGCCAGATTTCCGGACCCCTGCCCTACATTCTGTTGCTTTCGTGTTGCTGTGCTCAGAGCTGCCCCTTGATGTAGTGCCTAGTCTCCCTGCCAGTGTCATGGGTTCCTGGCACCTAGCATTGCAATATGAAGTACTGAATACGAATATTTTATTGACCGCCAAGTAAGTACAGGATACATACAAGGAATTCTTTTTGGAAGGGAGGTACCCCTTTAGAGCTATAAACATTAAATATAAAAGAACATTAATATAAAAATTTAACATTTTTTACATATTATACATGTTAACATTTTATCATATGTACACATGATGTTGTTGGTAACTAGTGACATGGTAGAGACAGGAAGTTTGTGGCAGGTTAATCAGTGGTGGTTATTTAGCGCCTTAACGGCTAGTGGATAAAAGCTATTTTTGTACCTAGAGGTTCTGGTCGAGAGGGCCAGGTACCCCCGGCCAGAGGGCAAGAGTTTGAAAAAAGAATGACCTGGGTGTGTTGGGTCCTCGGCTGTTCTTTTTGCCTTTGAGTGGATCCTTTCCGTGAATTGTTCCTTCAGGGATGGTAAGGGGCATCCAATGATCCGCTCGGCTGTCCTGGTAATGCTTTTCAGCCTGTTCTTGTCCTTGGCTGTGATCCCGCAATACCAGACCGTGGAGGAGGGGGTCAGAAGTGAGCCTATTGCACCATTGTAAAAGGTCTTTAGGATCCTTTTTAGACATACCGTATCTTGCTAGTTGTCTCAAGAAGTATAGCCTCTATTGGGCCTTCTTCAATCTGACAGTAGCTTCCCTGCTCCACTTCAAGTCTTGCGTGATCACAGTGCCGAGAAAATTTGTGCTGGTAGTGATATTTACTTCGCCATTACCGATGGAAATGGGATGATGCGTTGGGTGGGAGCGTCTGAAGTCAACTACGAGTTCAACTGTTTTCTGGATGTTCAGGATAAGGTTGTTCTCTTCGCACCAGGATTCCAGGTTTTTTACTTGTGTTCGGTAGGGAGACTCATCATTGTCGTTGATGAGGCCTACCAAGGTGGTATCATCTGCATACTTGATGATCTTGATAGATGGGTCTGAGGATTTGAAGTCGTTTGTGTAGATGGAAAAGAAAAGGGGAGACGGAACACATCCCTGTGGTGCACCTATATTTGTTGTTCTGGATGATGAAATAAAGGGGCCCAGTTTGACTCTCTGGGTCCTGTTCGTGAGGAAGTTAGTAATCCAGCCAGATAAACCTGGTGAAATGCCCAGTGAGAGCATTTTTCCATGGAGAATTTGGTGTTGAAGGCGGATGAGAAATCCACAAATAAGAGTCTGGTGTATGAACTGGGACGATCAACATGGTCTAATGTTAGCTTGATCACCAGATTGACCGCGTCTTCTACAGATCTGTTTGCTTTGTAAGCAAACTGCAGTGGATCCCACTGTGAGCCAACGGCCTCCTTGAGGAATGGGCGGGACGTGTACACACAAGGTACACACAAAATGTGTCCCATCTAATCCTTTCCCCCGTGACAGCCCTCCATCCGGACCTTCACCTCTCACCAGATGCCTTTAAATGGTCCTTTAGAAGAAGTGGTTGAGTGCCCCTGCTCTAGAGGCTCACCATCAGCCCTAAACCGCCTACCCTTTGGTGGGGGACTGCGGTGGAGCATGGCTCCCTTAAGTACGCATGGTGCTGCCTACCTTCACCCGACCAGCGCAGCCGAGGCTGGGAGGCAGGGTGGGAATAGTCCAACAGCGCCGCAGGCTTTGGTAGCCCCGCTCACCTGCGAGAGTGATACATCATGTCTTCGCAGTTAGCACTGCAGAGAAATCTGGGGATTTGTGGGAGGTCCCTGGGTATTTGAAAGGCCGGGAGGAGCCTGTTTTTCTATGTCTCTACAGTGCAGCGCCATATGGCGGAGGATAACCGAAGTGTAAGTATTATATCTGGAGCAGGACATACTGTATACTAAGAATATGGGTTTGTAAGTATGTCACACACCCCGCTTCCACTATTCATGACATATGGGTTATGATCCAGTAGAGGGCGAACTTCTGCAGAGATGAAAGCAAAAAAGAAGCCCCTCCCAGTCCATAAATACCTGGGACCTCCCACACATTCCCCAGTATATGACAGCAGTAAGGGGACCAGGAAGAGCTAATAAAACATTCTTAACAATAAAAGGTTCACCATATAAAGGATCCAGAATACCAAAGGGCGGGATGAAGCGGGGTGTGTGACATACTTATAACACCCATTTTAAAGGTGAGTAATCACAAAATGGTATTATTCCAAGTATGTCACACACCCCGCTTCCACTATTCCTGACATATGGGACATCCAATAGCAGTGTCCGTCATGGGTGGGGATCCAAATACAGCAAAAAAATGCACCAATTTAAACCACTGCAGCTTGCAGAACCTTGCGGCTAAAAACAGCATCCGCTGAGGCCCGCAAATCAACCTTATAAAACTTGGAAAAACAGAAGACCAAGTAGCAGCCTTACAAATTTGTTCAACAGAAGCCTGGTGCTGAACAGCCCAGGAAGCCCCAACAGCACGAGTAGAATGTGCAGTGATATTAAAATGAGGAACCCTCCCCTTAGCAGAATAGGCCCCAACAATGGCCTGGCGTATCCATTTACTAATGGTAGACTTGGCGGGCGCCAAACCTTTTCTGGGCCCGGAAGGCACCACGAACAAGGCGTCCGTCTTACGAAAAGGTGAAGTAGCAACCAAATAGTACTTCACACAACGAACCACATCCAAAGAGTGCAAAACCCTCTCCTTGTCATTGCTAGGTTTAGGAAGGGAGAACTACATCCTGATTGAGATGGAAAGCAGAAACCACCTTAGGAAGGAAATCTGGTTTAAAACGAAAAACCACCTTGTCCTGGTGTCTCTCAAGGTAAGGGGCCTGAATAGACAGAGCCGCCAACTCAGAGACACGCCGAACAGAGGTAATAGCCACCAAAAAGGCAACCTTTTGAGTGAGCACAGAAAGAGCCACATCCTGCATCGGTTCAAAAGGAGGCCCCTGGAGGGCCGCGGGAAAAACCCCTTGGAAAAAAGTCTTGACCAGATGATGCAAAGCAAAAGACCTTTGAAAAAAAAAAGACAGCCAGGGTAGAAACCTGACCCTTCAAAGTACTGAGCTGGAACCCCAGATCCAGACCGTGTTGTAGAAACTCCAAAATCCTAGGAATTGAAAACACCCTGCAAGGTAAGGCCCTAGCCTCACACCAGTTAATATTGGACCGACAAGTAAATGATAGAGGAAGACCTCTTCCTAGCTCTAATCAAGGTTTGAATAACCGCCTCAGACAAACCATCCTCCCTCAGGATGAAGGTTTCAGCAGCCACGCCATCAAAGCAAGCGTTTGTAAATTGGGGTAACGTGGTTGACCCTGAGAGATCAGATCCGGAAACAGGGGCAGCCTGTACTGATCTACCGCCAATCTTACATCTGCAAACCAAACCTGTCTTGGCCACCTCTAGAGCCAGCTTGCACACTACCTTGCCTACCATGGAGAAGGGGGGAAACAGGTACAGAAACCCCAGATCCCTCCAGGCAAGGGACAAGGCATCCACTGCCAGGGCCAGAGGATTCTGAGACAGAGATTCAAAGGTTGGGAGCTTGCGATTGTGCCGAGAGGCAAAGAGATCCACCTCCGGAGTCCCCCACTTGTGACACAGGGCCCAAAATACCCTGTGGTTGAGAGACCATTCCCATCAGCGAGAGAATCCCCTGCTCAGGGAGTCCGCCTCAGTGTTCTCCACTCCCGAAATGTACACTGCCGAGATTCAAGGAACATTGCTCTCCGCCCATGTCAGAATCAGAGAGACTTCCCTGAGGGCACTCCTGCTGCGAGTCCCTCCTTGGTGATTGATGTAAGCTACTGCAGTACGATTGTCTGATCGAACCTGAACCGGTAAACCCTGTAGGTGACGTGTCAGACACGACAGAACCAAGCGGATAGCTCTAAGCTCCAAGCTATTGATGGGGGTGTGAGCCTCCTGAGGACCCCACAACCCCTGGAACTCATGATCCTTCCAGAAACCTCCCCAGCCCGACAGGCTGGCATCCGTGGTAACCGTCTCCCAACAAGGGGCCAGGAACGATCTGCGCCTCATCAGATTGCTTGATTCCAGCCACCACTGAAGGGACTGCCGAACCCTGGGAGACATCAGAAATGACTGATCCAGGGACTGTGGACATCTGTCCCATTTTAGCAATAGATGGAGTTGTAGCAACCTCATGTGGAATTGAGCAAAGGGGACTGCCTCGAAGGAAGCCACCATCAAACCTACCAGAGTCATCCCTAGCCGGATAGAAGGGCGAGGATTGGTCAGGAGAACACATATCAGATCCTGAACCCTCTGCACCTTTGGCTGAGGTAGGAAAACTCTGGCCTGACTGGTATCCAGATTCATGCCCAGAAAGGAAATCTCCCTTGATGGGGAGAGATGTAATGAGCAGGTCGTCCAGATATGGCACAATGTGAATGCCCTGGGCTCTGAGCAGGGCCATAATGCCCGCCAGAATCTTGGTAAACACCCTCAGTGCCAAGGTCAGCCCGAACGGGAGGGCCACAAACTGAAAATGCTGATCTCCGACCACAAACCTGAGAAATCTCTGGTGTGCTGGGAAAATTGGTACATGAAGGTAAGCATCCTTGATGTCTATGGACGTCATGAAATCCCCCTGACGAAGGGAACCGATGGCTGAGCGCAGAGTCTCCATGCGGAACCTCTTGGTTCTGATGAACCTGTTGAGAAGCTTCAAATTCAGAATGGGTCTTATGGAGCCATCCCTTTTGGGATCCGTGAAAAAAGTTGGAATACTAGCCCCGGCCGCTCTCTGAAAGAGGCACCGGGCATATGACCGCCATGTCCAGGAGGTTCTTTACAGCCGACAGGAGCCCCTGCGCCGCCCGAGGATCCGAAGGCACCCGAGACCTTAGGAATCTGGGAGGAGGCCGGGACTCGAACTTCAGTTTGTACCCAGACGAGACCACTTCCAATATCCACTTGTCTGTGACCTCGTGGGCCCAGACCTGGAAGAAGAGCCGCAGCCGTCCCCCCACCCGTAAGGGTGATGGCGCTTCCTCATTGCTGAGCTGGCTTGGTGGCGGGCTTGGGCCCCCAGGTACAGGCTGGACTGGCACGTCCTCTACCTCTGTTCCAGGAACCCCCTCTGAAGCCAGAGTAGGTAAGATCTCTGCCCCCTCTGGCACCGTGAAAGGAAGGACTGAAGGAGCTTGCCCCCGAAAGGAGCGACGCTGCTTCATGCGCTGAGGTAGCTTTCCACCTTTCGCCACAGAATCCAATTTGTCTCCAAACAGCCGCGTTCCCAGGAAGGGCAGAGCTGTAAGTGACTTCTTGGCCGCAATGTCAGCCGCCCACTGGCGCAGCCAGACCGATCGGCGCATGGCCACCAACAGAGCCGAAGTTCTACTACACATGGTAATAGTGTCGTCCATAGCTGACAAAACAAAATTCATGAACAATTCACACCTCTTAAAGTGGGCCAACACCCAGGATTTTGACTATCCTGGGTTTTGGTCCACTTCGGCGGGGCACCCCGATCGGGGGTGCCCCGCTGTGTGAAACCCCCCAGAAACCCCAATAAACTCACCTCTCCCCGCTCCCACGTGACTGCCCGGTCCAATCCCCGCCAACGTCCAGGCGGGGAACAGGAACGTCCAAGCGGCTTCCGCCGCCGCCGCCTCCCTCGCGTCACTTTCGGCGCACGCGCGCCGGCCATTCACAGACGGCCGGCGCGGGGGCGCGCACGCCTAGAGGGGCGCGAGGGAGGCGGCGGCAGATAAGGTAGGTGATTTGGTGTGTTTGGGGGGGTTTCACCCCGCGGGACATCCCGATCTCGGATGTCCAGCGGGGTGGGAGGTGATCGGTCCGGGAATCTTATAGATTTCCGGGCCGATCACCTCTCGGTGTTGGTCCACTTTAAGGGCTGTGAATTCAACCCTGTCCGGGTTGATCTGGGATTTAACATGTCCCTGATCTCCGGCCTGGTAGCCACAGCCACGAGTGCCGATGCACAGACAGGCCGCAAGGTTGAACCCACACTGGCAAAGGCATGGCAAGCCATCTGATCAATGCGCTGGTCCTCGCCATCCTTAAGGGTAGTGGCGTCAGGAGTATGTACAACGGAGGTGTTGGACAATCCTAAGATGGGCGCATCAATCTCGGGAGGGGAAGCCCAGTGCTTCACTGCATCCACCGGAAAGGGATACTTTCTATCCCATCCCTGAGGAACACCATGAAGGCGACTCGACTTCTCCCATTCTTTAAGAATCATGCTGTCAAAATGATCCTGGATTTGGAAACTCCAAGCGGGGCTTAGAGAACCCAAAGAATTCCCCCTTCTTCGGAGGGGCCTCCGCTGGTGGGGAAATACCTAGAACCTCTGACAGATGCCTGTCCGGTATCAGAATCAAATAACTGCAGTTCCTCAGTCTCAGATTCCTCAAATAATTCCCCCCCCCTTGAGCAGGGAATAATCAGCCCAGTCAGGGGAGTCATAATCATCAAAATAAATTACCGGCGTAGCCGGTGACAGATGCATTTTCTTAGCAGGGGCCTTTCTGCCCATTGAGCTAGAAATAATTTTCTCGAGGTTGGCCAGCCTAGAACATACGTCCGAGTGCGACTCCCCACAAATGACAGTGTCATTGGGGTACGGATGACGCGGGGAGGGGTAGGAGATGAGGCGGGAGGCACGGACCCAGACGCCTGGGATCCCGAATGCCGCGTAATGGCCTGTTGCGCACATGGTATGCAAATTAGTACATTCTCCCCAGTAAGGGGTACCCCATAACCCACTCATAGCCGTGATTGCCCCGAAGGGAGCCCAAGCCCGGTATCCTGTGGAGCCTCCATATGGTGATTTTAAGGTAGTCACAATGACCAGAGGGAATTATGCTGGTAAGCAACCCAGGATGCCCCTTTAGGTCCCGAGTGGGAGGATTTATAAGTGCCCCAAATTACAGCTAGGGACCCTAGGACTGGGAGAACCCCCGTATAAGCAAGGCACAGGGAGTCCTCCTGAAAGACACAAGATATGTGGCCATAAGCACATGCACACACACGGCAACTGCAAAATAAATACATGTCATAAGAAAACAATAGCAGAGAGGCTAGTGCTGCCCCAAGCGGCGACTGATGCATATTGGCCAAGCATAGCAAAAAGAGGGGGGAGCCCATCAGGGCACTCACCCACCGCAGCCCCGCCCCCTTCACTCCGCGCCGCGTCCTGTAATGCGGCTCCCAGCAATGGGATGGGCCCTCAATGGCGCCAAAAAAAGGGGCGGGCCGCGGCAAAGCGCGAGCGCCCGGCCCGCCCCCTCACAGAATCAGCCTGAGGAGAAGAAGCTCCCCAGACTGCAGGCAGAGCACTCAGCGCAACGTGAATCAAGCGCACAAGCACACACACATATATAAAGTGAAAAATAGAACAATGCCACCCCCCCCCCGGTGGAGGGTAACAGAGGGGACCTGGAAGGGGGAGAATCCCTCACCAAAAGGGTGTAAGGTAATTAAATGGGGACAGGGCATCCCAAACCGTGATCACCAACCCGGATGCCGCCTACCCCGTTGTATGGGGTCTCACGGGGGAGCATGGCTCCCTAAACACCTATTAAGATGAAGGCTACCATCACCCAGACCTGCTAGCCCAGGCTTGGAGGCTAGAAATGGGCTTAATGCATAAAGGTCCGGGCAGAAATAGAGCACAACATGGCCGGGTGTAAACCCGGCTTACCTGCAAGGAAGAGCAGCATACATCTTCTCTTGCTCGCTGTCCTGCAGAGAATGTGTGGGAGGTCCCAGGTATTTATGGACCGGGAGGTGCTTCTTTTTTGCTTTCATCTCTGCAGAAGTTCGCCCTCTACTGGACCATAACCCATATGTCATGAATAGTGTGTGTGAGACATACTTGGAATACACACAGCACAGCTTTGCACAGTGAAGAGGCGTATAGCATAACACGCACAGACAACCACCCCCCCCCCCCCCCCCCCGACGAACCAGGAGAGAGGCAGAAGGGGGAAGAAGCATGCCCATTAAAGTAAAGGAGGGCATAAGCAGACGGGGCATCCCAATTCAGGCTCACCATACCTCTAATAGATGCTTCGTACCATCACCCGACCACACAGCCAAGGCTGGGAGGCAGAATAAAAGCGGAACGGGTGGGAATAGTCCTACAGGGCCATGGGCTGTGAAGCCCGGCTCACCTGCGAGAAGAGAAGCCATCATCTTGTCCTTCGCAGCCCACTGCAGAGAAGAAACTGGGGAATTAGTGGGAGGTCCCGGGTATATATGGACCGGGAGGGGCCTCTTTTTTGCCATCTCTGCAGTAAAGCGCCCTCTTGTGGAGGTATATCACAGCTGTTATGAATACTATCTGGAGCAAAACGTGCTGCATACTTAGAATAAGGGTGTTTTTTTCTCTCTACAACTTTTAGTAAAGATTTCATTTAGTTAATGTATATAAACTGTACATTCAATTTCATTATATCACCCTTATATTTTAGCATGTTTAAGAAATATTTTTTCATGTGACCATGCGCACTTACACCTGGTCATAGGATAGCACATCATAATATGTGATGGCTTTATGCAGTAAGGTATTTGATCATTATTAAAATACCTTAATGTTTTCTGCTTGCTGGCTCTGTAAATTTCAAGCTGGCGAACAAAGCTGAGCTCTGCATCGTACAGGACAACATATCTTGGCTCAACTTCATGCAATACCCTGGTAAGCGCATAAGGGTCATTGCAACCTTGTAAAGGGTGGATGACTGTAAGGGGTTCCTTAAGAATACCATAATAAGAGTCTGAGGGCAGGTTCAACTGGAGATCTTCATATTGTGGCTCCTCAATGCTGCTCTCCATACTAATGATTTCCCCTATCAGCTTATCTTCTGCGTCTTTCCTGGCGTCATTGTCTTCTGCTTTTCCCATCATTTGTGTTAAAGTAATTTCAGTTTTCTTGGCATTTCTCTTTGGTTTGCCTGAGAATTCTTTATTTTTCTTACCCCGCATGTATTTTCCACCTGTAACCATCTCTTTGTTTTTTCCAGCGTTTCTATTTTTTAGCCACACTTCAGCAGCCTTTTCATCCTTCCCAAAAGTTTTATTGTACAGTCTCATCAGCAACGGCTCTGCCCCTACAGCGATGTACTCCCTCAGCTGAGCGCAGGTCCGGTCGTCACTGGCACAGATCAGCACTCGACCTGACAAAAAAAAACAAATTACAAAGTGTCAGAAATGAACAAACATCAGTAGGAAAATATTAAAATCATAGTGCATATGTAACCCCTCTTTCCCTAAATCATATCAAAATGATAAAAAAGACGGTTTATATTTGATCTTTAGCTCTGTCTCTTGCAATCTAAATTGATCTGGATAATGGATAATTAAAACTGCTTAATTTCACTACAAATCTTGCATCTTCTGGGACCTGTAGACACTTCTTGCTAAACTGAATCAGCATTTGTGGGTGTCATGCTAGTTATTTAGTAAAACAAGTTTAATTATGGGCACACATGTGGGTTTGAAAAGCAAGCTGCATCTCATTAAAGTATTTAAAGTTCACCTATACTCAGAAAGGAGGTTTATGTGGTCACCTTCCATCTCCAGTCCTGTGCCCCAAAACAGCAGTGTTCCCCCCTTTTTTTTTTTTACTTCAGCCTTTGCCTAATATCCATAAAAACACCAGGAAAAAGAAAGAGGTGAATGGTCTGCCATATGCAAATTATATCAGTTACAACCAAACTGTCACATAACGGCAGTTAGGTTGAAGTTCCCCCTATTGCTGAGATGTGTGTACTCTGATTGCATCATCAATCACTGGGGGGGCTGATCAGCCAAGGAGAAATATAGCAGACTGCATGCAGTTCGTATTATAGATATTGGGCAAAGGCAAGAGGTAAAAAAAAAACAAAAAAAAAAAAACAAAAAACACAGGCTGTTTGGGGCACTGGGCTGGGTATAGAAGGCGACTACATATTCCCTCTGAGTATAGGTGACATTTTTTCGGGTAAGGATCATTTTGTAAAGTTTGACCACAGAGTGCGGTTTCCAAACTTTCCTAAAAATACCATTTTGTGAGTACTCACCTGAAAAATGGATATTGTCAGTGTGCCACACACCCCGCTTCCCCTTTAATTCTTACGATCGGGTTACTCACCAGCAGGTGACGAAGTTGCAGAGAGGAAGTCTTGTAACGAGCCCCCTTCTAGCCCATATATACCTGGTACCTCCCATTTAACACCAGTGATTTAAAAAGCAGAAAGACAATGTACCAGGAAATCCAACGGTAACCTCAAAATAAAGAAAAGCTTCACCATATAAAGGATTCGGGATACCGAAAAGGGCGGGTGAAGCGGGGTGTGTGGCACACTGACAATATCCATTTTTCGAGTACTCACAAAATGGTATTATTCTCAGTGTGCCACACACCCCGCTTCCCCTTTAATTCTTACGATCGGGACATCCAAAAGCAGTGTCCACAAGGGATGGGTATCCGAAGGCAAAAATGAAGCATAACTTAAATGACTGCAGTCTGCAGAACTTTGCGGCCAAAAACAGCATCTGCTGAGGCCCGCACATCAACCTTGTAAAACTTAGTATGAACAGAAAACCAAGTAGCAGCCTTACAAACTTGTTCAACAGAAGCTTGGTGCTGAAAAGCCCAAGACGCTCCAACGGCGCGAGTAGAATGAGCAGTGATACGAAAAGGGGGAACTTTCCCCTTAGCAGAATAGGCCGCAATAATGGCCTGATGTATCCACTTGCTAATGGAAGATTTGGCCGGTGCCAAACCCTTCTTAGGCCCACAGGGCACAACAAAAAAGGCATCCGTTTTACGAAATGGAGAAGTAATCAAATAGTACTTAACACAGCGTACTACATCCAAACAATGCAAAACCCTCTCTTTGTCATTCTTAGGCTTAGGACACAAGGAGGGAAGAACAATATCCTGATTCAAATGAAAAGCAGAAACAACCTTAGGAGGAAAGTCTGGTTTGAACCGAAAGACCACTTTATCCTGATGCCTCTCAAAGTAGGGCGCCTGAATAGACAAGGCCGCCAACTCCGAGACACGCCGAACCGAAGTGATAGCTACCAAGAAGACAATCTTCTGAGTCAGGGTAGACAAAGCAATATCTTGCAAAGGCTCAAAAGGAGAAGCCTGAAGAGCAGAAACAACCAAATTCAAGTCCCAAACAGGGAGTAATGGTTTCCTGGGAGGCCGCACATGCGTAACCCCCGGAAAAAAGTTTTAACTAAAGGATGAAGCGCAAAACGCTTCTGAAAAAAGATAGATAAGGCAGAAACTTGCCCTTTCAAAGTACTCAGCTGAAGACCAGAGTCCAGCCCAGATTGTAAAAACTCCAGAATCCTGGAGACCAAAAAGACCCTACAAGGGAAAGATCTTATCTCGCACCAAGCGATATAGGCTTTCCAAGTCCTATAGTAGATGATAGAAGAAGACCTCTTCCGGGCACTGATCAGAGTCTTAACGACCGAGTCAGAAAGACCCTCCTCCTTCAAGATGGAGGTTTCAGCAGCCAGGCCGTCAAACCCAGCGTTGGTAAATTGGGGTAACACAGCCGACCCTGAGTGAGCAGATCGGGCCGAAGAGGCAGAACGAACTGGTCCACTGCCAGTCGAACGATGTCTGCGAACCATACTCGCTTTGGCCACCTTGGGGCCACGAGAATGGCGGACACCCTTTCCAGAGCCAGCTTCCATACCACCTTGCCCAGCATGGGTATCGGAGGAAACCGGTACAGAAACCCCAGATCCCCCCCAGCTCAGGGACATGGCATCCACTGCCAGAGCCAGAGGATCCTGGGAGAGCGACACGAAGTTCGGGAGCCTGCAATTGTGATGAGAGGCAAACAGGTCCACCTCCGCCGTCCCCCACCGGAGACACAGTGAGCGAAAAACCTGAGGATGGAGAGCCCATTCTCCCAGACGGGAAGAGCCCCTGCTCAACAGGTCCGCTTCCTGGTTTTCCACCCCTGGGATGTACACCGCCGAGAGACAAGGAACATGGGCCTCTGCCCAGGTCAGGATCAGGGACACCTCTCTGAGAGCACCGAGACTGCGAGTCCCTCCCTGATGATTGATGTAAGCAACCGCTGTTCGATTGTCTGAACGAACCTGGACCGGAAAGCCCAGAACGTGTTGAGTCAGAAGAGCAAGAACCCGACGGATGGCTCTTAGTTCCAGAATATTGATGGGTAAGTGGGCCTCTTGAGGTCCCCACTGCCCCTGGAACTGAAGATCCTTCCAGATTCCCCCCCCCCCATCCCGAAAGTCTGGCGTCCATGGTGACAATTTCCCAAAGAGGGGTCAGGAAAGACCTGCCCTTCACGAGATTGGCCGAGACCAACCACCATTGGAGGGACTGCCGGACCCGGGAGGACAACTGGAAGGGCCGATCCAGCGACCGTGGCCGCCAGTCCCAGGACGCCAACAGACGGAGCTGAAGCGTCCTCGTGTGAAATTGAGCGAAAGGAACTGCCTCGAATGAGGCAACCATCAACCCTACCAGCCTCATCCCCAGACGGATGCATGGCCGAGGATTGGAAAGTAGGACTGTAAAATATCATTATTTGTGATATTTCCTTCCCTTGTTTTCCTTAACAAGGACTGTTTTGGGCCATCCAGAATCTGATCTCAGCTATAGTAATTTAAGCAAAGTATTGCCCGAAACCAAAAATCGATAAATGGATTTAATATAAATAGAGCTGATTACAGTACAGGAATATAATATGAATGGTATAAATATGATATGAAGTTGCAAGCAGAAATGTAAGCAGTGTCCATAGGAAAATGCAGCAATCATTCTTAGGTTAATTCAAACTAGAGTCTTTTGTCTTCCGCCCAACCCCCACCATACTGCCTATGTGGCAATCCCCTACATGTCTCACATGTTGTCCGTTCAGAGACCCAAAGCAAAGAGAGCGAAAGACCCTGTCCTTTTTCCTTAAAAAGTTATCCTCTCTCGCCATACCTTTCCCCTCCCCCCAAGGGGGAGGAATGTAACACTATGCCTTACATATGGATTCACTTAAATAGTTGAAGTTAAGACATAACATTACTGTGCATATATACATACACACATAAAATGAACATTGATGCAATTCACCAAAATAAACCTTATATTATATTATATGTGCATCAGCCAGCCCTGGATCAGAATCATAATAACCAGGTAAAAATCCACAGACACCATTCATCCAAGTTACCTAGTTTTCAGTAATATTAGTGATTTAATAATAATTCATTAATAATTGAGATCATAAACCTTTTATTCCTCTGGAACCTTCTTACAAGGACCCGAGCCAACTCCTGAATCAGATAAATTTTGGACTGAGGGAGAAACACCCTGTGTTGACAAGAGTCCAACTGCATCCCCAGAAAGGACACCACCCTGGCCGGAGCGAGGGAGGACTTGGGAAAGTTGATCACCCAACCAAAGCTTTCCAGCGTGGAGACCACCATCCTGGTGTCTGTCTCTGATTGATTGAGGGACGGAGCCATGATGAGAAGGTCGTCCAAATAAGGTACGACACGAATGCCCCGAGATCTGAAAATGGCCATCACCCCTGCCAGCACCTTGGTGAACACTCTTGGAGCCAAGGTAAGGCCAAACGGAAGTGCCACGAATTGAAAATGCTGATCTTTCATCACGAATCGAAAAAAATGTTGATGAGCCTGGCAGATGGAAACATGAAGGTAAGCATCCTTGATGTCTATGGGTGTCATGAAGTCCCCCTGCCGAAGCAAACCGATGGCCGAACGCAAAGTTTCCATGCGAAACTTCCGAGTACGGATGAACCTGTTGAGTAATTTCAGGTCCAGGACGGGACAAACCGACCCGTCCTTTTTGGGGACTGCGAAAAGATTGGAGTAGAAACCGAGGCCCATCTCTAAGCGCGGCACCGGCCGGATGACCGCCATTTCTAAAAGATTCCTTACCGACGCAAGGAGCCCCTGTGCGGCCAAAGGATCGATGGGCACTCGAGACCGAAAGAAACGTGAAGGAGGGCTCTAAATCCCCGAAAGGAAGGCCTAAAGGTACTTGCACCCCGAAAGGGGGGACGAGGCCTCTTGCGTTGAGGCATTTTACCACCTTTTGCAACTGAATCAATTTTATCACCAAACAGTCGCAAACCCAAAAAGGGAAGTGCTGTGAGCACCCTTTTAGAGACTAAGTCCGCCGACCACTGGCGCAGCCATAATGACCGGCGAATAGCCACCAGCATTGCCGCTGTCCTGCTACTCATTGCCAGCGCATCGTCATGAGCGGCCAGAACAAAGGAAATAAAAGACTCACACTGCTTAAGAGCACTAAACTCATTACAAGCGGGATCAAGATCTGCGCATAGATCCTGAATAACGGACCTAACCGCCAATAGAAGAAGCGCCGAAGCACACAATGGCCGCATCGTCGATCCGGCACTGATAAAACCATGGCGAGCATACTGGTCAATCCGACGATCCTCACTATCCTTAATGGCAGTGGTCTCAGAAGACTGCACCATAGCCGTGCTAGCCAGCTTTAACACAGGGGTATCGACGTCAGGGGGAACTGACCAAAGCTTCACCAATTGCACCGGAAAAGGATAGTGCTTATCCCAACTGGAAGGGATTCCAGCCAGTCGCGTGGGATGTTCCCATTCCTTAAGCACAACCCTCTCCAAGTGTTGTTGTCGTCTGGGAAACACCAAACGCGGCTGAGGTACATCAAATAACTCACCCTTTGGCAGGGCGACTGCCTCAGGCGGATCTAAATTCAAAATTTCAAACATTTGAGCCAAAATGGAGGGGTGTCAAAAACAACCCCCTCCGACCAATCGCCAATCACATCAGCCTCAAGCTGACCTGCAGGCTCATCTGACTCCGACAGGAATTCATCCTCGTCCGGGGATCCATCGGACCATTCCACAGGCTCACATAGCTCGTCCTGTGGAGCCGAAGGTACCGGAGTCAGGTGCCTCCGTTTTGCAGCGGCCTTTAACGCTGCTTTAACGGGCACTACTTTCCGGGGGCCGGGCTGTGCCGCCGCCTCGGAATGCGAATCCCCACTTTTGACAGTGTCATGCGGGGTCCGGAACAGGGAGGGAGAGGTAGGAGATGATGAAGGATGCGATGGGCCCGCAGCCGAAGCAATGGACTGGCGCGCAATAGTCTGCTTTGCACAAGGGATGCAAATAAAGACATCATCAGCTGGGAGTGGAACCCCACAACCTACGCACCCCCCGAAAGGCTCAGCAGAACCGTTTCCGGAAATTACGGAAGCCTCCATATGGTGATTTATGGTATTCGCAATACTTGGGTCTTTTAAGGCATAAGCCAACCCGGGATGCCCCTTTATTAGTAAATGTCCCGGAAGGGAGGATTTTTTTTTTTTTTTAAGTTAAGTTAAGGTCCCCTTTAATAAACTATAAATATATCTATATATAGTTTATATATACATGCATTAATAGATATCCCAATAAATAGCCAGGCAACATAGAGCCGGAGGGCCACCATAAGCAGGGATCCCGGGATCTGTAAGGAAAAAGAAACCCCAATCAGATCCTCACATGTATAAGAATCATATAGGCATGGCACCAAAGTGCCTTTAAACATGAGCAAAATCATGCCCCCTAATAAAATATGACTCCCCACCATATCAAATACAAAAAGATATGCACTTTCCACTTAACGGCCCCAACGGGTGGGGCCGCTTACCTGGCCCAGCGAAGGCAGCAGCCGGAGAGCAAGACTGCAGCCAGCAGCCACAGCACAGAAGACTAAGTGCGGCCGCGCGCCCACGCGACTTCCTCCTTTGAAGGGAAGTGAATGCTGGGCCCGCCACAAAACGCCGCCGCGCCCCCGATGCCGCGTCACCGGGACCCGCCCCAATACGCCAATCAGTACAGCCATTCAGCTGGAGATTACACCAGATGGGCCACTACACGTGCGCCCAGGCAGCGGAGGGGGGAGGACAAATAAAGACCGCATAGCGCAGCCTATGCAAATAGAGTACATACAATGCCAGCGGGGAAGGGGGGAGGGGGGGAAGGGGGCCACTAAAGCAATAGTCTGCTAAGAAAAGCGGCCAGCCACCTACCCAGCGCGGTCTGCCATTCAAGCAGACCTAAACCAAATGAACCAAAGGTATACACATGCTGAATAAAACTAAATGCATAACATGAACACACACACGTTGAAATAAAGTGATACAAGTGAAACACACATACTTAAAGCACACCCTCAAACCCCCCCCCCCATAGTGAAGGGAGAAGGGACCGTAACGGGAGAGTAAGGGGCTACGGGGACCCTCGGGACAGGGGCATCCCATTTCCGGATCACCATGCCGGATAGCCGCATTGCCCCACGCATGAGGTCGAGCGGAAGGAGATAAGCTCCTAGGCACTTAAAGTGCCATCTACCATTTGCCCGGTGAGCAGCCTAGGCTGGGAGGCTTCCATTCCACCATTAAGGTATACACACTCAAACCGGGCAGAAATAGACCAAAAGGGGGGTGGCGGGGTAAGAAAACCCCGGCCTACCTGTAAGCAGGAGACTTCAATCTTCTGTCTTGTCGTCAAGCAGAGAGAAAAATACTGGTGATTGAAGGGAGGTACCAGGTATATATAGGCCGGAAGGGGGCTCGTTACAAGACTTCCTCTCTGCACTACGTCACCTGGCGGCGAGTTAACCCATTAAGTGATGAATATTTAAAAGTGAAGTGGGGTGTGTGGCACACCAAGAATAACTCCAGCACCCTGGAAACTAAGAATTCCCGGCAGGGAAGAGACCTGGATTCACACCAGTCAATGGAAGAACGCCAAACTCTATAGTAGATAGCAGAAGAAGTCTTTTTCCTGGCTTGCACCATAGTAGCCACTACAGATGCAGACAAACCCTTTTCCCCTCAGGATGGAGGTTTCAATAGCCAAGCCGTCAAAGCCAGAGTTAGTAAATTGGGATGCCGTAGAGACCCTTGAGTTAGAAGGTCCGGCAGCGGTGGCAGATCGTACTGATCTACTGCCATTTGAACCACGTTTGCGAACCACACTCTTCTTGGCCACCTTGGGGCCACCAGAATCGCAGGTACCCCTTCCAGAGCAATCTTGCACAGAACTCTGCCCAGAAGGGGAATTGGTGGAAACACATACAGGAGCCGAAACTCCTTCCAAGACATTGACAGGGCATCCGTGGCCAGAGCCAGAGGATCCTGAGACAGAGATACAAAGCTCGGGAGCTTGTGATTGTGACGGGACGCAAACAGATCCACGTCTGGCACTCCCCAACGGAGACACAGGGCCTGAAACACCCTGTTGCAGAGGAACCATTCCCCCTGACGAGACGATCCCCTGCTCAGAGCATCTGCCAGCAGGTTCTCCGCGCCCGAAATGTATACAGCCGAGATGCATGGGACATTGGCTTCCGCCCATGCTAGAATCAGAGACACTTCCTGGAGAGCTGCCTTGCTCCGGGTCCCTCCCTGATTGATGTAGGCAACTGTCGTTTTGTTGTCTGAGCGTACCTGAACCGCCAGACCCTTCAGGTGCTGGGTCATTTGTTCCAGCACCAATCTGACCGCCCTGAGTTCCAAGACATTGATAGGTAGATGGGCCTCCTGAGGGCCCCACCTCCCCTGGAAGCGCAGGGACTTCCAGAATCCCCCCCAGCCCGACAGACTGGCATCCATTGTGACCGTCCCCCAGGAGGGAGCCAGGAAGGATCTGCCCCTTGTCAAGTTCCTGTGGTCCAGCCACCACGCAAGGGATTGTCTGACCGAGGGGGGGGGGGGGGGGGAGCACCCAGATCTCGTCCAAGGACGCTGGGTCCTTGTTCCAGACTGACAGAAGGTGAAGCTGCAAAGTTCTTAAATGGAACTGGGCAAAGGGCACCGCCTCGAAGCTTGCCACCATCAAGCCCATCAACTGCATTCCCTGCCGGATGGAGGGATGAAAGCTCGAAAGCAGGGACCTCGCCTGCGATATCAGAGCTTTCACCTTCTGCTGGGGAAGGAATATCCTTGACTGAACTGTATCCAGAATCATCCCCAGGAACGGGGTCACTGAGGAGGGGGACAGAGAGGACTTGGGGTAATTGATCACCCAGCCGAAGGACTCCAGGGTGGACACTACTAACTGAGTGTCCAGCTCTGCCTGCCGCAGAGACCGAGAGGTGATGAGTATATCATCCAGGTAGGGCAACACGCGTATGCCCTTTAGTCTTAAGAGAGACATCACCCCTGCCAGCACCTTGGTGAAGACCCTGGGAGCCGACATAAGGCCGAATGGCAGGGCCACGAACTGATAATGCTGATCCAACAGCGCAAATCTGAGGAAACTTTGATGCCCTGGGAACACCGGAACGTGCAGGTAAGCGTCCTTGATGTCCACAGATGTCATGAAGTCCCCTGGACGCAACGAGGCAATAGCCGAGTGCAGAGTTTCCATATGAAAATGCCTGCTTCTGACAAACTTGTTTAGGATTTTCAAATCCAGAATGGGTCTGACTGACCCGTCCTTTTTGGGCACCGTGAACAGGTTGGAATAAAACCCCATGCCCCTGTCTCTTAAGGGGACCTCGCAGATGACACCGAGCTCCAGAAGCACAGCCAGCATCAAGACTCGAGCTGAGGCAGGATCCTGTGGGATCCGAGACCCAACGAACCTGGTAGGGGGCAGTACAGCAAATTCTATCTTGTAACCGGAGGAGACTACCTCCTGAATCCACCGGTCTGGGACAAGGCGTCTCCAGACATGCTCGAAGTGCTGTAGACATCCCCCCACCCTGACGGGCGAGGGCGCCCCTTCATGCTTGGGAAGTCTTGGCAGATTTGGACTTGGTCCTGCCAGAGGGCCCAGGGCGTTGCTTGCCCACCCCATGGTGGAAATCCACACCGAACAGTTGGAAGCACACCTCAGGTTCGCGTTTGACACTAACGTAGGGAGGTGGAGGGGTGTCCCTGCCCCGAGGAGGCCGGGACGGCCTTCTGCGTAGGGGTGCCTTACCCTTTTTTCCAAAAAGGTCCAGATGGGCCCCAAATAGACGCCGTCCTCTGAAAGGAAGGCCAGTGAGAGCCCTTTTCGTATCATCGTCAGCACCCCACTGTCGCAGCCAGACCAGGCGCCGAATAGCTACCACAAGGGCAGAGATTCGAGCACACATCTTAATGGTGTCATCCAGCACTAAGAGGATAAACCTTACAAACACATCACAGTCAGAGCGCATTAAATACCTCCCAGGAGAGGTCCTCAGGTCGGTGATCAAGTAGTTTTCTAATGAGAGTCCTGGCGGCCACCGCCGTGATGGCCGCAGCACAGACCGGGCGCAGAGCCGTCCCTGCACACGAAAAGGCGTGGGAAGCCAGTCTGTCAATGCGCCGGTCCTCAGCATCCCGAAGGGTACGGTAATAAGGAGCAGTCATGGAGGGGGGGGGAGGTTAGTAACCCCTATAATCGGTGCATCCACCACAGGAGGTGCCGACCAAAAGTTAACCACATCAGGAGGGAAAGGGTACTTCCCATCCCAGACCCCTGGGACCCCTTTAAGTTTACAAGGCGATTCCCATTCTTGGGATATAAGATTCTGGAAATGCCCCTGTTCCAGGAATTCCAAGCGCGGCGGCGCTGTGTGGAAACTCTCTTTCTTAGGCTTGGGAGCCTCTCAGACAAAACCTCAAAGATCTTAATAAGTAGTTCATCTGTGTCACACAAGCCCCAAGAACCCGGCCCAGAATCATCACGGCTCCAGGGCATCTCATCCGAGGAGCCCGAATAAGAGAATAGCTCACCTTCATCAGAAGGATCAAGGTCCTGCATAGCAGCAGATTCATCAGTATCATTAGAAACCGGAGAACCAGGAGGCGTCAAGGACCGCTTCTTTCCAGGGCCCAAGCGCTCCACCAAACTAGACAGCACCTGCTCAGCCGTAGGCAGCCTGCGCGGCACGACTTGCTGGTCATCCCCGCTCAAGTGAGACTCATCAGGAGTGAGATTTAGGTCCGGGGAGACGGGTGTATTGAAGGGAGGTGCAGCCACTGGCAAACCTGATTGCAGGGTCAGTGCCTGTTCAGCACACGGTCCGCAGACCTGTGCTCTGTCAGCATCAGCATGGGGCTGGCCACACACTGTACACAGCCGGTCTTGTCCCCGAGGGACCCCGGGTACATAATTCTGAGATGCCTCCATATGGTGATTATCTGAGCAGTATGCCCGCAGGGATTTACGCAATAGGCAACCCTGGATGCCCCAAGACCCGCTAGGAATGTGGGAGAAATTGTTATGTGAACTCGCTATAATATATGTCAGGCCGGGAGAAGCCACCGAAATCCTGGCGTCTGAAAGACATAAAGGGGATAAGAGGGGGGTGTCAGTGCCATGCGCAGCTGAATAAAAAATCATAGGAACAAAAAGCGCCCGGGAGGGCACTTACATGACCAAGGGAGGAGGCGGATCGCAACCACCCGCGCGAAGACCGTCAAAATGGCACCAAGCGAACCTCGAGGGGCGGGCCTGATCTGGCCATGACGCGGGGCGCGTCATGCCGAGTCCCCGCCTCCCCCAAAGAGCGCGAAGCTCTAACCAGCGCAAACGTCAATGACAGTAGTGGATAGGACACACATACAGAGTGTAATTAAGGAGATTGCTCTCAACACTAGAGAATGATGCTGCCGCCCGTGCCGCACACTTATGTAATGAAAGGACACACACATGCGCAACCAGAAGGTTTATGTGGAACAAGGAGCGCGACACTGACAAGTTTAAATAAAGATCAACGGCCATAAACGTGTTAACATTACGCTGGGACCGCCACAAACATATCCCCCCCTTTCTTTTCCCCCGAGCTACAGGAGGAAGCGAGGGAGAAGCGGACCTGCACCCAGGGTTCATCGCTATGAGGGGCACGGGCAACAATGCGGGAGGGGCATCTAATGGAGGCTCACCATCGGCCTAAACCTCCTACCCTATGGTGGGGTATTGCGATGGAGCGTAGCTCCGTGAGCACACGAGGTGCTGCATACCTTCACCCGACCAGCGCAGCCCAGGTTGGGAGGCACATCTTTATCGAAGAGGATGGGTGGTAATAGTCCCACAGGGCCGCAGGCTGTAATAGCCCCGCTCACCTGCGAGAGAGTGATACTTCATGTCTTCGCAGTCAGCACTGCAGAGAAATCTGGGGATTTGTGGGAGGTCCCTGGGTATATGAAGGGCCGGGAGGAGCCTGTTTTTGCATGTCTGCAGTGAACAGCGCCCTCTGGCGGAGGATTACCCACGTGTAAGTATTATATTGGAGCAGGACGTACTGTATGCTTAGAATAACCATGTTCTTTGTTGGAAGATCCCATCATCGCAAGTATTTGGAAGGGCCTGTTTCCAAATGAGTCCCTCTACTACTGGCTCCTGAGGAAGCATGCTTAGCAGTTGGTTCTGATGAGATATGATATTTAGAAAGTTCGAACAAGGCAAAGGTTGCTGAATTTTCCTTAATCAACACTGACGTTTCAATTACATTACCTTCTCTAGATAAGCAAGGTTTCCCGTGAGAGGCCCTTGGAATGCAAGTCACCAGCCCAAGGTAAGACAATAAAGTCCCCTGGCAATTTATGCTCAGCATTTGGTAGCAAAATGACAAAATTGTATAAGTTAGATGAAAGGTGGATTAGAATCAGTAGCAGAGTTGGTCTCTGTAGCCTTGACGAACTACTGGTACTGAGGAAACTCCTCTTCATTCAGAAAAACCCAATGCAGGCGAGCCTGGCACCAACTAGCATAGTTTCTGGGCTAAGATGCAACTAAGGGTCATCCACTGAAAATGGAGAGAGCTGTGCTGTCCATTTTGAGGTGGCTCAAATCAAGAAAAAAAGGGAAAGCGAGCTCTTGTACCCAGGCCATTTGCATTTTGGGCCAAACATCCAACCGTTGGAACAAAGGCTGCATTTCAAACCAAAAAAGAGTATGCGTTCATCATCATAACAAAAATAAATCGGATTTCTACTACATACTTACATTTAAAATGGACCAAAAGCTTCCCTGGAGTTTTTATGCAATCAGAGTGGGAACAGGTGCCAGGGACAAGGGGGGCATACATTTTATTTTTTGCCTAACAGACCTCTTAAACAAATAGCTCATATGACAAACAAACCTGGTCCTCCAACTGACTCACTGTTCTTGTTTTCAGTTTCAATCTCTTTCAGGACTTCACTAAGGGCCTCCCATTTGGGGTTACTCTCTAGAACAAGCTCCCTCTTTCCATCTGTAAACAAAGGGAAAAATACCATTTTGTGATTACTCACCTTTAAAATGGGTATTATAAGTATGTCACACACCCCGCTTCCAAGATTAATGACATATGGATTATGTCCAGTAGAGGGCAAACTTCTGCAGAGATGACTAGAAAAAAAGAAGCCCCTCCCGGTCCATAAATACTACTGGAAATACTCACACACATTCCCCAGTATAGGAAAGCAGTAAAGGGACCAGGAAGAGCCAATAAAAGACTAATTAACCAAACAAGGTTCACCATATAGGAGGATCCAGAATAAAAATCAGGGCAGGATGAAGCAGGGTGTGTGACATACTTATAATACCCATTTTAAAGGTGAGTAATCACAAAATGGTATTATTCCAAGTATGTCACACACCCCGCTTCCAAGATTAATGACATACATGTCAATGACATTAATGACATGTAGTGTCCAACATGGGTGGGGATCCCAAAAAGGCAATAATGCACCAATTTAAACCACTGCAGCTTGCAGAACCTTGCGGCCAAAAACAGCATCTGCTGAGGCCCGCACATCAACCTTATAAAACCTGGAAAAGGTATGAACAGAAGAGCAAGTAGCAGCCTTACAAACTTGTTCAACAGAAGCCTGGTGCTGGAAAGCCCAGGAAGCCCCAACAGCACGAGTAGAATGAGCAGTGATCTGAAAAGAGGGAACCCTCCCCTTGGCAGAATAGGCCCCAACAATGGCCTGACGTATCCATTTACTAATGGTAGACTTGGGGGGCGCCAAACCCTTCCTGGGCCCGGAGGGCACCACGAACAAGGCGTCCGTCTTACGAAAGGGAGAAGTAGCCACCAAATAGTACTTCACACAACGAACTACATCCAAAGAGTGCAGGACCCTCTCCTTGTCATTGCTAGGCTTAGGACACAAGGAAGGAAGAACCACATCCTGACTGAGATGGAAGGCAGAAACCACCTTAGGAAGCAAATCTGGCTTAAAGTGAAAGACCACCTTATCCTGATGTCTTTCAAAGTAAGGGGCCTGAATGGACAGAGCCGCCAACTCGGAGACACGTCGAACAGAGGTGATGGCCACCAAAAAGGCAACCTTTTGTGTGAGCATAGAAAATGCAACATCCTGCACCGGCTCAAAAATGGCCAAAATGGCAACAAAGGCTTTTGAGGGGGCCGCACATGAGTGACCCCCTGGAAAAAAGTTTTAACCAAAGGATGAAGAGCAAAGGACCTTTGAAAGAAGACCGCCAGGGCAGAGACCTGCCCTTTCAAGGTACTAAGCTGGAACCCCAGGTCCAGACCGTGTTGAAGAAAATCCCAAATCCTAGGGATCGAAAACACCATGCAAGGCAAGGCCCTAGCCTCACACCAATCAATATAGGACCTCCAAGTCCTGTAGTAGATGTTAGAGGAAGATCTCTTCCTAGCCCTAACAAGTGCCTAATGACAGCATCAGACAAACCTTTTAAGATGGAGTTTTCAGCAGCCACGCCGTCAAAGCCAGCGTTTGTAAATTGGGGTAACAAACTTGACCTTGAGTGATCAGATCCGGAAAAAGGTGCAACCTGTACTGATCTACCGCCAGCCGTACGACGTCTGCGAACCAAACCTGTCTTGGCCACCTTGGGGCCACCAGAATTGCTGGCGCACCCTCTTGAGCCAGCTTGCGCACCACCTTGCCCACCATGGAAAAGGGGGGAAATAGGTACAGAAAACCCAGATCCCTCCAGGCAAGAGACAAGGCGTCCACTGCAAGGCCAGAGGATCCTGAGACAGACAAATGCAGGAAGCTTGTGATTGTGACGTGAGGCAAAGAGATCCACCTCCGGAATCCCCCACTTGTGACAAAGGGACCGGAACACCTTGTGGTTGAGCGACCATTCCCCTCGACGAGAGGATCCCCTGCTCAGGGAGTCCGCCTCCACGTTTTCCACTCCCGGAATGTACACTGCTGAGATGCATGGGACATTGCTCTCCGCCCATGCAAGAATCAGAGAAACTTCCCTGAGGGCACTCCTGCTGCGAGTCCCTCCTTAGTGATTGATGTAAGCGACCGCAGTCCGATTGTCTGATCGAACCTGAAACAGTAGACCCTGGAGGTGATGCGTCAAGCTTGACAGTACCAACCGAATAGCTCTCAGCTTCAAGACATTGATTGGCTGTGGGCCTCCCGAGGACCCCACAACCCCTGGAACTGATGCTCCTTCCAGAAACCCCCCCCAGCCCGACAGGCTGGCATCCGTGGTGACCGTCTCCTAACAAGGGGTCAGAAAACAACTGCCCCTCAGAAGATACCTTGGTTCCAGCCACCACTGAAGAGACTGCCGAACCAGGGGAGACATCCGAAATGACTGATCCAATGACAGCGGACATCTGTCCCAGGCCAACAGTAGATGGAGCTGGAGTGACCTCATGTGGAACTGAGCAAAAGGGACTGCCTCGAAGGAAGCCACCATCAACCCCACCAGTCTCAACCCTAGCCGGATAGACGGGCAAGGGTTGGACAGAAGAAGACGTATCAGATCTTGAACCATCCGCACCTTCGACTGAGGTAGGAACACCCTGGTCTGAATGGTATCCAGATTCATGCCCAGAAATGCAATCTCCCTTGAAGGGGAGAGAGAAGACTTGGGATGTTTGATCACCCAGCCGAACCTTTCCAGTGTTGACACCACCGTCCTGGTGTCTAGCTCCGCCTGTCAGAGAGGATGCCGTAATGAGAAGGTCGTCCAGATACGGCACAATGCGAATGCCCTGGGCTCCAAGAAGGGCCATTATACCCGCCAGCACCTTGGTGAACACTCTTGGTGCCGAGGTCAGCCCGAACGGGAGGGCCACAAACTGAAAATGCTGACCTCCCACCACAAACCTGAGAAATCTCTGGTGTGCTGGGAAGATCGGCACATGAAGGTAAGCATCCTTGATGTCTATGGACGTCATGAAGTGCCCCTGGCGAAGAGAAAGGATGGCTGAGCGCAAAGTCTCCATGCGGAAGTTCTTGGCTCTGATGAACCTGTTGAGAAGCAAATCCAGAATGGGTCTTATGGATCCATCCTTTTTGGGCACCGTGAAGAGGTTGGAATAATAGCCCCAGCCTCTCTATGATAAAGGCACTGGGCATATGACTTCCATGTCCAGAAGATTTTGCACTGCCAACAGGAGCCCCTGCGCAGCCCGGGGGTCCAAGGGGACCCGAGATCTGAGGAATCTGGGAGGAGGCCGGGACTTGAACTCCAGTTTGTACCCAGAAGAGACCACTTCCAAGATCCACTTGTCTGTGACCTCCCGGGATTAAAGGAGCCTGCCCCCCGAAAGGAGCGACGCTGCATCTTGCGTTGCAGTAGCTTTCCTCCTTTCACTAATGAATCCAATTTATCTCCAAACAGCCGCATACCCAGAAAGGGTAGCCCTGTAAGTGACTTCTTAGCCGCAAAGTCAGCAGCCCACTGGCGCAAACAGACAGAGCGTCGTATAGCCACCAGCAACGCCGAGGTTCTGCTACACATACATATTGTGTCATCCAAGGCAGACAAGACAAAGGTCATGAACAATTCACACCGCATAAGCGCTGCAAATTCATCGCTGGCTGGGTCCAGCTGGGAACCACTCAACAGGCCCCTAACCACAGACCTGGTAGCCACAACCGTGAGTGCAGAAGCACAAACAGGCCGCAAGGCTGAACCCACGCTAGCAAAGGCATGGCAAGCCATCTGATCAATACGTCGGTCCTCACCATCCTTAATCGTGGTGGCGTCTGGAGAGTGCACATCAGATGTGTTGGACAATCCCAGAACGGGAGCATCGGCCTCGGGAGGGGACGACCAGCGCTTCACCGCGTCCACCAGAAAGGGATACTTCCTATCCCATCCCTGAGGAACACCGGGAAGCCGGCTAGGTCTTTCCCATTCCTTAAGAATCAAATTTTCAAAATGCTTCCGATTTGGGAACTCCAAACGAGGCTTAGAGGTCCCAAAAAATTCCCCCTTTTGCGGAGGAGACTCCGCCGGAGGATAAATAGCCAGCACCTCAAATAAATGGGCCAGGATCTTGGGGGTATCCACGGCATCCCCATGTCCCTGCCCAGCATCCAAAAACTGTTGATCCTCAGAGCCATCAGATTCCGTAAACCGTTCCCCTTCCTCAAGCGGGGAATAAATCAGACCAGTCAAGTGAATCATAATCATCAAGAACCGGCGCGGCGGTGACAGATTAATTCTCTTAGCCGGGACCTTTCAGGCCGCAGAGCTAGAAATCAATTTCTCGATGTTGGCCAATCTAGCACATACATCAGACTGCGACTCCCCACTAATGACAGTGTCACTTGGGGTACGGATAAGGCAGGGTGGAGTAGGTGATGAGACCGACGGCACGGACCCAGACGCCTGGGAACCCGACTGCCGCGTTATGGCCTGCTGAGCACATGGTATGCAAATCAGTACATTATCCCCCGTAAGGAATACCCCACAACCCCCACACTGCCGGGATCGCCCCGAAGGGAGCCCCGAGCCCGGTATCCTGGGAAGCCTACATGTGGTGATTATTATGGTAGTCGCAAGGACCAGAGGGAATTACGCTAAAAGCTACCCGGGATGCCCCTTAAGTCCGTTAGTGGGAGGATTTCAATAATAGTAATGATAATGAAAATACCCCAAATTTAGCCAAGGGACCCTAGGACCGGGAGAACCCCCCTTTTAACCAACCAGGGTCCTCCTGAAAGACACCAAAAGAGAAGGGGGACCCCGTAAGCAAGGCACACTGACCACAGCAGTCATACATGCAGATTATTAATATATATATATATAAATATATATATATATATATATATACACACACACACGAGACATATGTAAATGATACATGTGTCAATGGCAGCCGCAGCGCTAGACAAAAAAGCGCATAACACATAGCATGGATAAGAAAAAAAAAACAAGAAGCCCCGCAGGGCACTCACAACACAGTAATGGCGCCTCTCCGACCAAAGGTACAGACAGACAGAACAGAGGAGGGAGAAGAAGGCGGGCCAGCGCGGAACGCACACCACGGCTGGCCCCGCCCCTTCCCCATCATCGCGGTTCCCGGCCAATGCTGGGCACCGCAAAGGGCGCCAGAGAGAGAGGGGGGCAGGCCACAACCAGCGCGCGAGCGCCCAGCCCCGCCCCCTCCACAGACAGCAAGGAGGGGAAGAAGCTCTCCTCCACCAAGCGCGGAGTCCGCGGCTCCCAGCGCGCTGCCGCTCCTAAATGGCGCATACAGTGACAAACACACACACCAACACACATTCACATGAAACAAAAAGGGAAGGACCATAAGTGAAGGACCATAAGTGAAGGACACAGCCCCCCCCCCCCCCCCCCCCCCCGTTGGAAGTAATGGAAGGGGAAGGTCCCCAACTACAGTAGTAGTAGTAAGGTGGGGAAAACGGACAGGGTCACCGACCTGGTAACTGCCTACCCCCTAATATGGGGTCTCACGGAGGAGTGTGGCTCCTATCAGTACACCTGTTAAGGTGTACCCTACCCTCACCCGGACCTGCAGCCTAGGTTGGGAGGCATAGGGGTATTTAACTAGGTCCGGGCAGAAATAGGATAAAAATGGCCGGGTGCCAACCCGGCTTACCTGCAAGGAGGAAACAGCCATCTTCTGACTTGCTCGCCGTCAGGATGGACGATTACTGGGGAATGTGTGTAATAGGTCCCAGGTATTTATGGACCGGGAGGGTCTTCTTTTTTTCTAGTCATCTCTGCAGAAATTCACCCTCTACTGGACATAACCCATATGTCATTAATCTTGGAAGCGGGGTGTGTGACATACTTGGGATAACAAATAAAGCAACCCCTTCCATCAGACAATACAAAAAGAAAAGACTAGCATAGCACCACTAAGTACCAAAGTTATGTGGGGACAAGGGTGTTAAATGTAATGCAGATTTGCACTGAAAAATACAACTCTGTGAAGTACTCACCTGTAGAGTTGGTATTATATGCAGACAGACCTGCTCCAGACATAGTCCTTACATGTGGGTATACCTCCGCCTTCAGTGCCGTGCACTGCAGAACATGAAGAAAACAAGCTCCTCCCGGCCCTACATATACCGAGGGACCTCCCACAAATCCCCAGCATTGACAAGCAGTGAGAGAAGAAGCCAGGAGGAAAAACAACCACCCAGAATAACTGAGTAACAATATCCAAGATAATAATCACCATACAGGGGATCCAGAACAAGGTGAATCAGGGTGGGGTGGAGCAGGACGTGCTGTTTGCATATAATACCAATTCTACAGGTGAGTACTTCACAGAGTTGTATTATTCTAAGCAGACAGGAAAAATGCGGGTGGCACCTAATGGTCTATCATATACAGATACGGGGTGCACTGCCCCACAAAAAGGGACCCTGCTATATGCGCAATCCAAACCAAAGTTAATGGGCTGCCCTCCAAACAACTCCCAAATGGGTCCCTGGGGACTGACACTTGCACTCCACAAAAATCAAATATTAAACCAAATGTTTTTTATTTCTGATAATCACATAAAAACATAGTTAATAGCAAAAAATCATGGTGCTCTACTGTCACAAGCCTCATGAGGGAGCCAACGAGCCAGTGATATACATAGTTAAAAGGTGCTGAAATAATTACTAATTAGTATCTGTCTGCTATGAAGATATTTAATAAAGTGCTAAGTGCTATACCTATTGTGCATCAATATTTACAAGCAGGGCCTCTAACCAAAGGCAGGCCCAGCAGAAAACAGTGCAAAGTGCTAGACATGAACGCGTGGGCTTGCCGTAGGGACCCATACTTGCCAGTGACACAGTAAGATTGTTTTGTACTTGTGATGTTCATGTCTAGCACTTTGCACTGTTTTCTGCTGGGCCTGCCTTTGGTTAGAGGCCCTGCTTGTAAATATTGATGCACAATAGGTATAGCACTTAGCACTTTATTAAATATCTTCATAGCAGACAGATACTAATTAGTAATTATTTCAGCACCTTTTAACTATGTATATCACTGGCTCGTTGGCTCCCTCATGTGGCTTGTGACGGTAGAGCACCATGATTTTTTGCTATTTTTAACTATGTTTTTATGTGATTATCAGAAATAAACATTTGGTTTAATATTTGATTTTTGTGGCGTGCAAGTGTCAGTCCCCAGGGACCCATTTGGGAGTTGTTTGGAGGGCAGCCCATTAACTTTGGTTTGGATTCTAAGCAGACAGCACGTCCTGCTCCAGACATAGTCCTTACATGTGGGACATCCAATAGCAGTGTCCATAAGTAGGGTGGGATCCCCGAGAAAAAAGGCACAGACAACCATAAAAGTGCTGTCACCTTAACCATGCTACCAAGAGCAACGAGAGCAATGCTCTAACCACAGCCTTTGAATTCTTGTAAAGGCAGAACTGAACACAAGCAGCGGACTAGCCAGCTTGCTCAACAGAACCTAGTGCTGAAAGGCCCAAGCCAAGCACCAGTAGTAAGAGAGCAAAAACCAAGAGAGAGGAATAATATTCCCCTAACGATTAGGCCAGAGTAACAGCCTAACCATGCTACTGGAAAAAAAGGGGCAGCCATGGCAACCTTAGAGCTCTCCCCATCTGGGAATATGAACCCAGGTCTCAGGCGAGACCAGCAGGAATACTGAAAAACAACGCTAACAAGGCTCAGCAAGAGCCGAGACGTTTACTTTAGGCTCAGAGGACAAGGCGACTGAGCAGGACCAAGCCAAAGGGCACCTACACCCGTGTTAGCAATCAGATCCGGTACATAAGGATGGAGAAACCTATAAGCCCCAAGGGGCATAATCCCTACCAGGGATAAGAGAAAGGCCAGGAATCTCCAACACCTGATGAGGGATACAGATCCCTTTCGCTCAGAGTAAGCCAGACAATAGCCCAGAGACCGTAGGGTCTGGACTAAAGGAGAATAAGAACACCGCCTGGCCCTATTCGGCGTAAGGCGGAACACCCTCACCTCATGGTGTACAGATATACAACATTTATAATAATATATATATATATATATATATATATATATATATATATATATATATATATATATATATATATATATATATATATATATATATATATATATTATATATGACTAGGACCGCTAACAGAGCCATCCTTTATGGCACATTTCTGACTGAAGCAACCGCCCCAGAAGAACGATATGAGGGAAGGAACAGTTCAGACAAGAACCTGAATAAGACCCAAGGGAACCCTTAGTAGGGCATCCGGATAAGTAACCCCCCCAAGAAGGGAGCATAGAATCCCCTGGGGAATGCACCTGAGCAACCCCTGAGGAATGCGCAACACAGAAGATTGAACTAGACTTCTGCAGTAGGTGAACAGGGCGAGCCCTGAAACCTTCAGAGCACTGAGTTGGGGAGCCAACTTCAACCGTGCTATAATAATCCTAGGACCCAGGGATAGGGAACATCTCGCAGGAAAGAGAGCTAGTCCAAGCAAAGCAGACTAGAAGAGCATACTCCAACATAGCCGGCAGAAAAGGGAGAAGAAGAGGAGGGAGCTAGGCCTATCCCTCCAATAGAGAAAAGACACCCAGAGATACCCATCTCCAATAGGGTGAAAAGCCAACCGCCCAATCGCCTAAAAGGCCTGTAGGTAAGGGCGACGTAGTAGGGAGCCTTAATAGGCAGAACAGCCCTCTTGAGAGGGCATACAGTACGACTGTCTTCAGCAGAAATTCTGCGAACCACACCCCGCTGGGCCACCCAGGGCCCCCAGCATAACGGTTCTCCCTTTCTACTGCAAACTTATGCAGAACCCCGCCTAGCAGGGTGAAGGAAGTTAAGAAATATAGAATATAATGTCCTGACAGAAGCAATACTAGGCCCTCATGACCAAGGCCAGAGTCCTGGGACAATAATCGAGGACAGAGTCCCTGTAATAGCAACGGGGCCCCACAGGGCCACACCAGTAGGGACTCAGCGAGATACTAGAATAGAACCTCCTGCCACGTTAGGGCAGCTGCCAAGCTAATACCAATGAAGTGCAAGGGATGTAAACTCCAACTTAGAACCGAACCGGAACCTTCTTGAAGGGTCAACCTGTTCTGAGACCTTCACAGATAAAAAGGGACAAGCCACTGTCCACAGACTGATCGAGAGTCCCCAAAAAGGACAAGTCCTGAAGAGGAGTAGTCCAGCAATTTAGAGCCCACCAACGGCTCAATGTGTCAACCAAAAAACCGTATGAAGATGGATCCCCTAAGGGGACCCCTTTAGGAACCACGGGGGATTTCAGGAGAAATAAGACCCCCCCAGTCCACCTGCAAGACTTGGTACCCATGATGACCATCTACAGGGAGAAGAGAGAAGGAAGGAATGGTCCCAGACATCTTCCTTGAATTTACAACCTCAAAAGGAACCCCCGTAACGAGGGGGAGCGTACTGACCTAGTTCCAGGGGTGCTGGAACCCTGTCCAGGATAAGTAACCAAAGGTGTCGCAGGGCCCAAGGACTCCTGAGAATAAGGGACAGCATCTGGGCCGCCACCAACAGGCCCACCGGCTGCAAGGTAAAGGAAGTGCGACATCAAAGAGGGCAAGGCCCTTTCCATAACAAGTCCACATTTAGCAGAAGGAAGGTTCTAACATGAACCAATCTAAATGCCACCCCGTAGGGGGATACCGAACCGGGGAACACTAAGTAAGTGATGTGCCTGAGCACCATTCCACAGGACTCCCAAAGGAGCCACAAGTCAATAGCCACATGGCCTGATGCAAAAATAGGAAGCAAAGAAGGACAATAAGTAGAACCTAGCGCGGACGCCACACGGGCACGTCCAAGACCCCACTCCCATACTCGCCTCGGTGAGTCATCTGGGAGCAGGAGAGGAACCAAAACAATACCCCAATGCGCAGAGTTGGACCTTCAACACTGGCTGGAAGGGGCCTAGGTGTCCTGAAGTCACAGGGGAATAAAAAGGGATTATAAATCCTCACATGCATCAATAGGTCTACTGGACTAGAGCGCCTGCGGCCCAAAAGGTAGATACCATGTAGAAACTGCCTGTAAAGGTATAAATGCTAGGCCCCAGAATGCCAACCTGGGTCAGACTGCTTCATCCCGGAGGGGAAGGGTAAAGTGGATGCAATCACATGTCAAGGGCCAACCTGTAAGAGAGCCCAGACCCTACACGCCAAGCTCGGCCTGCCTCAACTCCCGAAGGGAAAACAGGGACTAGAAGAACCCTGATAACCTTAGAAAAAGGACCACCCAGCAGACTCCATTCTGCATCCGGGGGGACTACCTCCTGTAACAACCTGAAAAAAGCATGGCGTCCTGCGATAGGAGCTCAGTGCTGCGGCAGTCCACTCGCCCAACAAGGCGAGGGCGTCCCCTCACACTTGTGCGGTTTCAGCAGATTTGGACTTCCCACCTCCGGAGGACCCAGGGCGTTGCCTGCCCCCCCTGGGGCGGGTCTCCATTCCAAAAAATTGGAAGCACACTTCTAGTTCGCGCTTGACACTAACGTAGGGAAGGGGAGGGGTGTCCCTGCCCCTGGGAGGCCCGAGACGGCCTTCTGCTCGAGGGTGCCTTACTCCTTTTTTCCAAAAGGTCCAACCGTGTCCGGATAAGCATCGGGGAAGGCCAGTAAGAGCCTTTTTAGTATCGTCAGCCCTCTACTGCCGCAGCCAAGCAGGCGGCGAATAGCCACCACAAGAACCGAGGTTCTAGTGCACATTTTAACAGTGTCATCCATCGCTGAGAGAATAAACTCACAAAAACATATCAGACAGTGCCTTAAAGACCTCCCAAGGGAGATCCTCCGGTTGGTGGTCAAGTATCTTCCTAAGAAGGGTCCTGGCGGTCACCGCAGTGACGGCCGTGACACAGAGCCGTCCCTGCACACGAAAAGGCGTGGGAAGTCAGACTGTCAATGCGCCGGTACTCAGCATCCCGAAGGGTACGATGAGTAGAGGCTGTCATGAAGGGAGGGTTAGCAACCCCAATAATAGGTGCATCCACCTCGGGAGGGGCTGACTAGCAGCCAACCATATCAGGGGTAAAAGGGTACTTCCAATCCCAGACCCCCGGAACTCCTGTACGTTCACAAGGTGATTCCCAATCCTTAGATATAAGAGCCTGGAAATGATCCTGCTCCAGAAATTCCAAGCGCGGCGTCGCCGTGTGGAAACTCTCCCTCTTGGGCTTGGGAGACTCTCCCGGAGGAGAGATGGACAGTACTCCAAAGATCTTTAGTAATTTATCAGTGTCACACCGGCCCCAGGAACCAGGGCCAGAATTATCACGGGTCCAAGGTATCTCGCCTGAGGAACCGGAAAACAGTCCACCTTCATCAGAAGGATCGAGGACCTGCATAGCAGCAGACTCTTCAGTTTGCTTGGAAAACATAGAACCAGGAAGCGTCAGGGACCGCTTCTTTCCAGCGCCCAAACGCTCCGCCAACCAGGCATCACCTGCTCAGCCGTAGGTAGCCTGCTCCACCTGCTGGTCATCCCCGCTCAAGTGCGACTCATCAGGAGTGAGATTTAAACAAGGGGAGACAGGTGTATTGAAGCAAGATGCAGCCACTGGTAAACCTGATTGCAGGGCCAGTGCTTGTTCAGCACACGGTCCGCAGACCCGCGCTCTGTCAGCATCAGCATGGGGTTGTCCACACGCAGTACACAGCCAGTCTTGTCCCCGCGGGACCCCGGACACATAATTCTGAGATGCCTCCATATGGTGATTATCAAATCAATATGCCAGCAGGGATTTATGCTATAAGCGACCCCGGATGCCCCAAGACCCGCTAGGGATGTGGGAGAATATAAAAGTGAACCCGTTTAAGATATATATCAGGCCGGGGGATGCCACCGGAATCTTAGCTTCTGAAAGACATAAGGAGAAGAATGGGTGTCAGAGCCATGCGCAGCTGGAAAACATAAAAAGGAGTCACCCGCAAGGGCACTTACAGACCAAGGGAGGAGGGAACCGCCACCAAGCGTGCACAAAGATCAGCAAAATGGCGCCCAGCGAACCTCGAAGGGCGGGCTCGATGCTCGGCCGTGACGCGGAGCGCGCCAATTCAAGTCCCCGCCCACTCCGGAGAGCGCGAAGCTCTGAGGTAACGGCAAAGCAAGGATACAATCACACGCTTAAGGATTTGTAGAAAAACCGTTACGTCTAGTAAGGAAAAGGCGCCACAGCATCTAGACAACGCCGCAAACTGTGCATAAGACATACGGCGGTAGCCGAAAACCAATTAAAGAGCAAGCAGCGCGGCTCTGACATTTCAATGTTAATGAAGGGCAGAAATAAGGCCATAAGCGTGAAATACTGGTACACAGGGACCACCACACACATACCCCCCCCTTTCTTTTCCCACTAACTAGTTGGGGAATGAGGGCGGATGGCGACCCTTTACACAGGGTCCAGCACTACCCGGGGCACGGGGCAATAATGCGGGAGGGGCATCCACTAGAGGCTCACCATCAGCCTAAACCGCCTACCCTATGGTGGGGGATTGCAGTGGAGCATGGCTCCGTTAAGCACACTAGGTGCTGCCTACCTTCACCCGACCAACGCAGCCCAGGCTGGGAGGCATATTCTTCTACAAAGAGGACGGGTGGAAATAGTCCTGCAGGGCCTCGGGATGTAAAGCCCCGCTTGCCTGCGAGAGCGTGATACTTCATGTCTTTGCAGTTCCAGCACTGCAGAGAATTCTGGGGATTTGTGGGAGGTCCCTCGGTATATGTAGGGCCGGGAGGAGCTTGTTTTCTTCATGTTCTGCAGTGCACGGTGCTGAAGGCGGAGGTATACCCACATGTAAGGACTATGTCTGGAGCAGGACGTGCTGTCTGCTTAGAATATAAGCAGTTCTCAGTTTTTCTCAGTCCACCCCTGAGCACATAGTAAAGCATGTTGCCCAGTGGTTCTCCTTACTAATCCTTCAGAGAAAACCAGCAACTCTTATTCCCTGTGGATGCTGGCAACCTCCAAGTATGCCCAGATGTTAAATAATGCAGGTTTTCTATATGTATCTTGAGGTCTTTATTTATTACATGTTTTATTCATTGTGTGTGTACTTATGCAAGCATGAAGGAGCTCTATCATGAAATTGACACACAATGGGGAATTTTAGTAGACTTACCGTTATAATTCTCCTCATGTCACAAGTGTTTAAACTAGGGTAATAGCCACCTGTAACCAGGAGGTGCCACATGTGTGGAGATTATGAAATGCTGAAATACTTCTCTAGTCGGGTCATCTTGCAGGATGGGATGTTCCCAGATCAGTTAGAAGGAGGCAATGAAGAAGAGCCCCCAAAGGAAAACCACATAATAACATGCATAACAACCAGAAAAGATACACATGGGTCTAGCAAGACCAAAACGCAATGATGGTTTAAAGACCAATGGCCCATATGTGAAAACCGAAAACCTGATCGCACATAAACGCAGCCGCAAAATAAGTGAAAATGAAGAGAAAATGCCATTTTGCGAATACTCACCTGTAAAATGGGTATTATAAGTATGTCACACACCCCGCTTCAAGACATTCATTACATGTGGGTATACTGACCTGTAGATGGCGATCTTGCAGAGATGATAACAAAAAAAGGTAAGACCCTCCCGGCCCGACCTGGGACCTCCCACTCATTCCCCAGTATAAAGATAGCAGTAAGATCAAGGGACCAGAAAAGCCAATTAAGACTAACAAAGGTTCACCATATAAAGGATCCAGAATACAAAAGGGCAGGGTGAAGCGGGGTGTGTCACACACCCCGCTTCAAGACATTCATTACATATGGGACATCCAATAGCAGTGTCCATAAAGGGCAGGGATCCAAAAAACAAGGCACAAACTTAAACCACTGCAGCTTGCAGAACTTTGCGGCCAAAAACAGCATCCACTGAGGCCCGAACATCAACCTTGTAAAACTTGGAAAAAGTGTGAACCGAAGACCAAGTAGCAGCCTTACAAACCTGCTCAACAGAAGCCTGGTGCTGGAAGGCCCAGGACGCCAACAGCACGAGTAGAATGAGCAGTAACACGAAAAGGGGGAACCTTCCCCTTGGCAGAATAGGCCCCAACAATGGCCTGGCGTATCCATTTACTAATGCAAGACTTGGCAGGAACCAAACCCTTCCTAGGCCCAGAGGGCACCACAAAAAGGGCGTCAGTCCTACGAAAAGGAGAAGTCGCCACCAAACCACATCCAAAGAATGCAAAACCCTCTCCTTGTCATTGCTGGGCTTAGGACACAAGGAAGGGAGAACTACATCCTGATTGAGATGGAAACCTTAGGAAGGAAATCTGGTTTAAAGCGAAAAACCACCTTGTCCTGGTGTCTCTCAAGGTAAGGGGCCTGAATAGACAGATCCGTCAACTCTTGCTGCGAGTCCCTCCCTGGTGATTGATGTAAGCGACCACAGTTCGGTTGTCGGAGCGAACCTGAACCGGTAGACCCTGGAGGTCATGTCTCTGGCATCCGTGGTGACCGTCTCCCAGCGGGGCGCCAGAAAGGATCTGCCCCCCCAGAAGATTCCTCCGGTCCAGCTACCACCGAAAGGACCGCCGAACCAGAGGGGACAGAACACAGGTCTGATCCAGAGACAGAGGACATTTGTCCCAGGCCTATAATAGATGGAGTTGAAGAGACCTCATGTGAATCTGAACAAAAGACACTGCCTCGAAGCAAGCCACCATCAGTCCCACCAGCCTCATCCCTTGCCGGATGGACAGACAAGGGTTGGACAGAAGGAGACGAATCAGCGCTTGGAGAACACCCACCTTCAGCTGAGGTAAGAAAATCCTGGCCTGAATGGTATCCAGCATCATGCCCAGGAATGAAGCCACCCGAGACGGAGAGTCCACCTGGTGGAGTGAAGAAGACGTAATGAGAAGGTCGTCCAGATAAGGCAAAATGCGAACGCCCTCGGCTCTGAGAAGGGCCATCACGCCCGTCAGCACCTTGGTGAACACCCTGGGCGCCGATGTAAGCCCGAAGGGGAGAGCCACAAACTGGTAGTGCTGTTCGCCTACAGCAAACCTGAGGAATCGCTGGTGTCCCGGGAAGACCGGCAGATGAAGGTAAGCGTCTTTGATGTCTAATGATGTCAAAGTTCCCCGGGCGTAGGGAAGTGACCGTGGAGCGCAGGGTCTCCATGCGAAACTTTCTGGTTCTGATGAACCGGTTGAGAATTTTCAAGTCCAAAATGGGTCTTATGGAGCCATCCTTCTTGGGCACTGTAAAGAGGTTGCAATAGTAACACTGACCTCTCTCTCTGGGGGGAACCGGCCAAACAACCCCCATGTCCCGGAGGCTTTGTACCGCTAACAACAGGCCCTGCACTGCCAGCGGGTCCATAGGAACCCGTGACCTGATAAATCTGGGAGGAGGCAGTCCGCGAACTCCAGCTTGTACCCGGAGGAGACAACCTCCAGAATCCAATTGTCTGAAACTAGTTGAGCCCAGACTTGAAGAGCCGCAGCCGTCCCCCCACCCGCAAGGGTGAGGGCGCCCCCTCATTGCTGAGCGGGCTTGGCAGTGGATTTGGGCTTGGCACCCCAGGAGGATCCGGGTCGGGCACGACCTCTGCCCCTACCCCAGGAATCTCCCCTAAGTGCAGCGAAGGACACCCCCCTTCCCATCCTAGGGCCACGAAAGGAGGGGGTGAAGGAGCCTGAAACCCCAAAAGGGTCGACGCTGCTTTTTGCGCTGAGGTAACTTACCTCCCTTTGGCAACCAAGTCCAGGCGATCACCAAACAGGCGCAATCCCGTAAAGGGAAGCCCCGTAAGTGCCGCCTTTGCAGCATTGTCGGCTGCCCACTGGCGCAACCAGACCGAGCGGCGTATAGCGACCACCAACGCCAGGTCCAGGAGAATGCACGACAGACGTATTGGACAATCCCAGAATGGGGGTGTCCACCTCGGGAGGTGTAGACCAACGTTTAACCGCATCAACTGGGAAGGGATATCTCCTATCCCACCCTTGAGGAATACCAGGAAGCCTACTAGGCCTTTCCCATTCCTTAAGGATCAGATTGTTAAAGTGCTTCTGATCCTGGAATTCCAATCGAGGATTGGCGGTACCAAACAATATCCCCCGTTGCAGAGGGGCCTATGCAGGAGGGGAAATTGTAAGCACCTCAAAATATTAGTAAGGAGCCTATGGGTATCAGAGTCCCCACGCCCTGTACCGACATCGGCGCCAAGGTACTGCTGATCATCGGATAAATCGGAGTCTGAAAACAATTCCCCTTTCTCAAGCGGGGTATAATCAGACCAATCACAAACATCATCATCATAATCAAGGGCCCGCGCCGCGGGCGCCAAGTGCCATCTTTTAGCTGGGGCCTTCCTGGCCGCAGAGCTAGCAATCATTCTCTCAATGTTGGCCAGTCTAGCGCAAACATCGGCACGCGACTCCCCGCTTGTGACAACATCACTAGGGGTCATAACCAGACGTGGGGGTGTAGGGGATGAGACCAGCGGAGCTGATCCAGTCGTACGGGGCCCAGATTGCCGCGCAATAGCCTGCTGCGCACATGGTACACAAATTTACACATTATCGCCCACAAGGGATGCCCCACATACCACATAGCCGGGATGGCCCCGAAGGGACCCAGAGCACAGTATCCTGGGGAGCCTCCATATGGTGATTTTTAGGTAGTCGCAATGACCGATGGGAATTACGCTATAGAGCTACCCGGGATGCCCCTTAAAAGTCCGTTAGTGGGAGGATATGAATAATGCCAAGGAAACTAATGGTATCCCCAAATTTTGAGCAAAAGGGCCATAGGACCGGGAGAAAGCTCTAATTTTGTTTTTTTCGTCTGAAAGACACAATAGGGAACCCACATAAGTAAGACAGGCAAGCATACACAGCTGTCATAATTGAGTAATAATATATATATAATAATATAATATAATATATATATATATATATATATATGCCAAGCCCCCTGCAAAACGCAAGGGGCGGACCACTGCGAGAGCGCCGAGCGCCAGGCCCCCCCCCCCCCGACCAGCATCAAAATGGCGCCAAAGCGAACCGCGAAGGACGGGCCAGAGCGGCCAGTGACGCCGAGCGCGCCAACCCATGTCCCCGCCCCCCCCCGAAGAGCGCGAAGCTCTGAGGTGGATACAAACTTATGAGGAGCGAAGTGAATGGGACACTTAGAGGAGATGATTTGCCAATGAAGACGCTGCAGCGTCTGAGGCAACGTCGCCGCCTGGGGCCGCACATCCAGTAAAGGAAGCAGTGCGCGCGGCGGCGACAATTACACAGTAAGAACTAAACAGCACAGTTCTGACCCCAGGGATACTAGTCCGGGCAGACTAAGGCCATAACGTATAAAACATACACAAGGCCTTAATGCACACACACACACCCCCCTTTCTTTCCCCCCGGGCTACGGGGGGAATGAGGGAGGATGGCGACCCTTTGTACAGGGCCCACCGCTACACGGGGCATGGGGCAATAGTGCGGGCATCTCCTAGAGGCTCACCATCAGCCCTAAACCGCCTACCCTTTGGTGAGGGACTGCGGTGGAGCATGGCTCCGTTAAGCACGCAAGGTGCTGCCTACCTTCACCCGACCAGCGCAGCCCAGGCTGGGAGGCACATCACAGGGAGGACGGGTGGGAATAGTCCAACAGGGCCGCAGGCTTTGGTAGCCCCGCTCACCTGCGAGAGAGTGATACATCATGTCTTCGCAGTTAGCACTGCAGAGAAATCTGGGGATTTGTGGGAGGTCCCTGGGTATGAGGGGCCTGGAGGAGCCTGTTTTACATGTCTCTGCAGTGCAGCGCCATCTGGTGGAGGATAACCCAAGTGTAAGTATTATATCTGGAGCAGTACGTACTGTATACTAAGAATAGAAGAACACATTTCCATACCTTTGTGCAAATGCATCTAGTGGTCAATTTTTGACTGGCCAGGAGAGTTTTGATAACTCTTGCCAAATAGCCCTTATACAGAATATTCTGAAGTTACCAGGGGCCCTTTTTCACTATTCTTTTTAGTTCAGCGAACAAGGCTCTTTTTGGCTAAAGCTAAGCTATGAAGATAAAGTTTATTTTTTTCTTGCGTTATCTTCCGGATCACTTGTGGCAGAATTCTGAAAGGAGGTAAGGCATAAGACAGGTGAAAACTCCATAGATGAGTCAGAGCATCCGCTGCTAATGCACCCTCTCCCCTTGTCAGTGAGTAAAATGTCTCACATTTTGAATTGCTGACAGTGGCAAACAAGTCCATCTGCGGAAGACCCCCTGCACTCTCGATTTGAAGAAAACTTCTTGGTTCAGACACCACTCTGTTAGCTGAACCCTGACTCGACTTGGATAATCTGCGAGTGTTGAGGGTCCCTTTTAGATGGACTGCCGAAATGGAACAAACTTGCTCCTGTAAGGAAAGTAGAATTAAATGTTATAGGTTTATGAAAAGTTCTCTGGTCTGTCTGAACAGCAAATCTCAACTCGCGATGTGGGCTCAGAATTGGTATATGCAGGTACGCATCCTGCAGGTCTAGGTTGACCATCAGGGCATGCTCTAAAAGGATGCTCCTTGAGGAATAAATAGATTCCATCCTGAACTTTTTTTTATCAAATGAATTGGTTTAATCTTCTCAAATTGAGAATCATTCGATATTTCCCTGACCGTTTCTGAACCTGAAAGACGTGAGCTGAATTCCCTCCTTTCTGAGCATGGTGGTACTGCTTCTATCACATTTTTCTGAAGAAGCTCTTGTAACACTAGAGAAAAAGCTTCCTTCTTCCTGCAGTCTCGGCAGCCTGGTTACTAGAAGGGATGAAAATTCTAATCAATACCCCCTTTCTAGTGTGTGTAGCACAAACTGATTTTGGGTAAATATTCTCCAAGTGGCTACAAACCAGGTGAGTCTGCCCCCCACTGGGTGTTCCTTGTCAGGACTGAGACTTGGGGTCCTCTGGAGGTTTGCAGAGCAAACTACTCCTCTTTTGAGGCCTAGCCTGAGTACAATGCTTTTTCTGCTTATTTTCTTTAATCTGAGTCAGAAGCTCGATAGCTCCTTTTCTTATTGGGAAACTGTCCCCACCTCAGTTGAGTCAAAATAGTATCGAGCTCTTCTACAAAGAGGGGTTTCCATGAAAGGGAATTCCACAAAGCTGATCCTTCTGACCAAGTTTTAAGCCAAAGAGCCCTTCTAATGCAGGAAATCGGGACTGTGGCTTATGATATGGCTCCGACGGCCTCCTCTGAAGCATTAGTTAGAGACCGCTCTAAAGAGTGTTTCACTCTATAAAGGTTACTGAGCCACATCTCCATGATTCTAAGAACACAGTCAAATGCCAAAGTAGGCCTAAACGTAAATGAGGTAGCATTTCCACGCTCCTTATAGGATGTTTTCAATCCGGCGATCCATAGGGTCACGTAATGCCATAACATCAAAACTTAAATCCGTTGCCCTGCACATCTGACCCAGTGGAGCAGCCAGTCTTGGACACTTGCTCCAAGGCTCCATGTCGTCCTGCTCGTGGAACGGAAATTTTCGTTTTAATGAGTTAGGCATAAAAGAATTATTTACCGGGTTTTCCCATTCAGCCTTAATATCATTAGGTACTGAATGAATTGGAAAAGATGTTCCCCCAAAAAATTATATACATCGTATCTTGTACAGACAGTGGCTCATCATCACACTTAATTGCCAAAGTTTCATAAATATCGTTCAATAACCCTGCCAATTCTTCTGGCAGTTTTTCCGAAGGACCGGAGACCCTTCTAGAATCATTATCCTGTGCACCCATCATCCAGGGAATCCTAAGAAAGATCGCCTTCTTCTACAATTTCGGATACTACTTCAATCTGAAGTGGACCTAAACTTGCATTGGGGGTTGCTGATGTAAGCAAAACTGCATGTTTCGGTTTCCCACACTATGCGCTAGATGTGGCAGCAGTCGATACCTCTGGCTGACAATGAAGGAGCTATGGGCATCCTGCATTGAGGCTATTCTGTTCCTCATGGCAAAGACTTCCCTAAAAAGGACTGCTCACCCATTTTAAATGCCTACATTCCTGACACAAAGGCCTCTGCAAAGTATCCGGAAGAGTAGCGCTGCAAGATTCAGTGTTTTGACTTCGTGGCCTTGAGTTTTTTTGGGGGGGTTCTTGGCTTTATCTTTAACCCTAGGTGTGTCAGGCTAGAACGATTATCATAAAACCTTTTATGTTTACATACCCCTTGTATGCAGCATACAAAAAACACAATTCTGTGAGGTACTCACCTGTAGAATTGTTTTTTCTGGGAATCCATTCCAGGCACTCCTTACTCTTGTGATCAGCAAGGAGAGAAACCCGTGACTGTAAGAAAGAAAACAGGTGCGGCCCTCCCGGCCCATAAGTAGCAGCTGCCCCTAATCAGATCAGTTTACTTAAAAAGCAGTAAAAATAAACTAGAGACAGGCCGGGAGGCCCATATAAGAGTCCATGTTACTACACAAACTCCAAAAATGCTCTAAAAAAATAAGTTCTATTACTTTTTTTTTTTTTTTTTTTTCTAATGCCATGAAATAATAAAAAAATGGATTAACACCAAAAGAGAAGCGTCAGAAGATAACATGACCCAAAAAACGGGTGGGCCGGAGTGCCTGGAATGGATTCCCAGAAAAACCAATTCTACAGGTGAGTACCTCACAGAATTGTGTTTTTTCTTCCAATCCATTCCAGGCACTCCTTACTCTTGGGACCTCCGAAAACAGTGCCATCTATGGGCGGGATCCACTAACGCAGAAGACGACAGGTAGTTCACTTCACTACTGCCTGGAGAATCTTCTGACCAACAACAGCGTCAGCTGAGGCTCTAACATCCACCTTGTAAAACTTGGTGAATGTATGAACCGAAGACCAGGTGGCAGCTTTGCAGACCGGTTCCACCGAAGCCTGGTGCTGGAAGGCCCAGGAAGCCCCAATGGCCCTAGTGGAATGGCCCGTGACCCAAAAAGGGGGTTCCTTCCCCTTGGCCGAGTAGGCTCTTCCTACTGCCTGCCTAATCCACTTACTGACAGTGGCTTTAGCCGGTGGAAGTCCCTTTCTTGGTCCATCTGAAATAACAAAAAGCAGATCCGTCTTGCGGAAGGCATCTGTAGCTGCCAAATAATACCTTATGGCTCTAACAACGTCTAAGGAATGAAGTGCCCTTTCCTTAGCAGTAGCCGGACCTGGGCACAAGGAGGGTAGAATTACCTCCTGATTAAGACGAAAGGGAGAGACGACCTTAGGCAAAAAAAAACGAAAAACTACCTTGTCTTTGTGTAACTCAAAATAAGGAGACTTCATACATAAAGAGGCTAACTCCGAAACACGCCGCACAGAAGTGATTGCCACTAAAAATACCACTTTAGGTGTCAAAATGCTCATTGGAGCGTCAACCATAGGTTCAAAAGGAGCCCCCTGTAGAGCCGTCAACACCAAATTCAAGTCCCATATTGGTAAGATAGACTTGCGCGGCGGACGGGCATGAGTGACTCCCTGAAAAAAAGTCTTAATGAGTCTATTACTAGCGATAGACTTCTGGAAAAAAATAGATAAAGCCGATACCTGCCCTTTTAGGGTGCTTAATCGTAGGCGCATTTCTAAGCCATCCCGCAGAAATTCTAGGACTGTAGATATCGAATACCTTCTGCATGAAAAATTCCTAGCCTCACACCAGGATATGAATGACCGCCAGACCCTGTAGTAAATCATGGAATAAGACTTCTTCTGGGCCTGAATCATGGTATGAATAACCTTAGCTGATAAACCTTTCGGTGCTAGGACCGAGGTCTCAATAGCCAAGCCGTCAAAGCCAGCATCTGTAAATTCGATTGCCAAAGCGCTCCCTGAGTGAGAAGATCCGGTTCGACCGGTAGGCGCCAATGGTCTACCGCCATCCTTGTTATGTCCGAAAACCAACTTCTTCATGGCCAATGAGGAGCTACTAGAATGTAGCTACTAGAATGTAGGTACCCCCTCCTGAATTATCTTTCCTAGTACACGACTCAGAAGTGGAAACGGGGGAAAAATGTACAGAAGTTTGAACCTTGCCCAAGGGACTGACAGGGCATCCGTGGCTATGGCCAGGGGGTCCCTCGACAGGGACATGAATACTGGCCGTTTGTGATTGTGTCTGGATGCAAAGAGATCCACTTCCGGACACCCCCAGCGAAGACAAAGGGCTTGGAAAACCTTCCGACTGAGGGACCATTCTCCCCGACGCAGAACCTTCCTGCTCAGAGCGTCGGCCTCCTGGTTTACTACCCCCAGAATATAAACTGCCGAAATGCAGGGAACATTCTCCTCTGCCCAAGTCAGAATCCGGCTTACCTCTTCTAGAGCACCCTTGCTCCGAGTACCCCCCTGATGATTGATATAGGCTACAGCTGTCCGATTGTCCGACTGGACCTGGACTGCCCGCCCCTTTAAGCTGGGGGTCAGATACTGAAGCACTAGCCAGATAGCTCTTAACTCCAATACATTTATGGGAAGCCGATTCTCTCTAGGCCCCCACTGACCCTGGATCTTCTGAGTTTGCCAAATGCCGCCCCATCCTGTGAGACTGGCATCCGTGGCAACGATCTGCCACTGTGGTGACAAAGAAAACCTGCCTACAGACAGATGAAGAGGGTCCATCCACCACAGAAAAGAATGTCTGGCCGAGGGCGTTAGTACAAAGACCTGATCCAGCAACTGCGGGGTCCGATCCCAGCTTGCCAATAAATTCCATTGAAGGGGATGTGAAACTGGGCAAAAGGTACCACCTCGAAGCAGGCTACCATCAGGCCTACTAACCTCATTCCCAGCCGAATAGTCTGCTGCTGGCAAGCCAGAAGGAACTATCTGATTCTGAATTAGCCGAGCCTTCTGCTCTGGCAGAAAAACCTTGACTTGGACAGTGTCCAGAGTCATACCCAAGAAGTTCCTTACCGGCGCCGGAGTGATATGAGACTTCGGGTAATTGATCACCCAGCCCAATTCTTCCAGAAACGACCGAACCGCCTGCGTGTCCTTTAAAATCTGCTGAAATTAGGAGATCGTCCAAATAAGGGACGATACATATCCTCTGGCTCCTGAAGATTGCCATGAGACCCGCCAAAACCTTGGTGAATACCCTTGGGAGCCGAGGATATCCCAAACGGGGGTGCCACAAACTGGAAATGCTGGTCTTCCAGGGCAAACCTCAGGAATCTTTGATGCCCCGGAAAAATTGGCACATGCAGATACGCGTCCCTTATGTCTATGGTAGTCATAAGATCCCTGGGTCGAACTACTGTTAAAGCTGACCTCAACGTCTCCATGCGGGAGGGTTTCACACGAATATACCTGTTGAGATCCTTCAGATCTAAAATGGGACAAATCGACCCGTCCTTTTTGGGGATTGTAAAAAGGTTGGAATAAAACCCCTGACCTTCTTCCTGAAGGGGTACTCGACAAATCACCCCTTTTTGAAGGAGGTGCTGAACTGCGGACTTCAGGGCAACTAGCTTTGACTGGTTCCGGGATGCCCCTGACCGAAGGAACCTTGCGGGCGGTCTGGCTGCAAACTCGATTTTGTAACCTGAAGATCCTCTTGGATCTGCCACGTGGCGCCTCCAGATATGAGCAAAAAGCAAAAGCCACCCGCTCGGGTGAGGGCGCCCCCTCATGCTGGAGTGGACTTGGCTAGAGGTTTAGGCCTACTTCTCCAGGCCCCTCCTGCCCTATTACGCGCTCTTCCTCTACCCCAAAAATCTCTACGGGAGAAAGGCCGAAAGGCCCCTCCGAAAAGGTCGAAATGACGAAGACTTCTGAAAAGGCTGAGTCGACCTTCTCCTTTGAGGCAGTTTGCCATCCTTCACCATACCGTCCAGCGTTTCTCCAAAAAGTCTGCTCCCTAAAAAGGGTAAATCCGTAAGCGCCTTTTTAGCGGCGGCATCTGCCGACCACTGCCTAAGCCACAATGATCGACGCAAAGCCACAAGGAGAGCAGAAGTTCTTGCCGCCAGCCTGACCGCATCCTCCATCGCAATAGCAGCAAATGCATTAAAGTCCAAACAGTCCTTAAAGTCCTTGGACTCTTGGGTCAGCCTGCGAGATTTAGCCCTAGCTAAGCTCCTCTTCATCTTTTTTCTCGAAGCCAGAGACACAATGGCCGTGGCACAAACGGGGCGGAGCAAAGAACCTATCATGGCGAAGGCATGGCGGGCCAATTGATCCATACGCCTCTCTGTGGGATCTCTAAGGGATCCCATAGTAGCGGACGGCATCACCGAAGCGTTAGACAAGCCTGCAACTGGGGAGTCCACATCAGGTGGATAGGACCAAAGTTTAACCATGTCTGCTGGAAATGGATACCTAGAATCTAGGATCTTGGGAACAGCCGGCAGCTTATTAGGATTTTCCCACTCCTTAAGTATCATTTTGGAAAAATGTGGCTGTTCTGGAAACACCTGCCTTTGCCTAACAGGCTTAAACAGGTCATCCTTTCTTCTTTTCTCTACCTCAGGCGGGGAGATATTCAAGGTATCAAAAACCACAGAAAGCAGACCTTCTGTTTCATCCACGAGGAGAGGATCTTCATCGGACGAAAATAAGTTAGTTACTATCTTCTCCTGACCGCAGTTCGCCCTCAGAGGGCTGCTCGTCCAAATACTCCTCGTCCTCTTCTTCCCCAAAGGAGGCAAACATATCCTTTTCCTCCGCCACAGGTTCCAAATGTTTTCTTTTATAGGCGGCCTTCCTTGGTAACACAAGAGACAACTGCCTCTCCAGATTATCCTATCTGTGAGCAAATTCTGTCTGCACCTCACTGCCTTCTCCCCCTTTAGGGGAAGCAGGAGATGGATGAGCCGTAATGCTCCCAGCATCAGCCGGGCCAGATACTTGGTCAGCCGCTCTGTTATAATCTAGGCCGATCTTCACGGCGCAGGCGGAACAAACCGTGGCAAAACCGCCCAGGGGATCCTGCCTGCATAAGGGGCAGATCCTGCCCTGTTCAAGAGGCATGCCTGTATTGCTATCCCCTGATGCCTCCCTCATGGTGTTTATTAAAAACTCTTTTTTTTTTTTTATATTGGCCAGCTGATCCAAAGGGCCCTGAGCCTAAACCAATCCCCCTAAAAAAGGGACCGGGAGGAGCAGCAACCCTGCTTTCTATCCTTCTTCCATTCTAAAAAATAAGATGAGAAAAAGGATTTAATACCTATATTTTTACCTCCAAGAAAGATCAAAAAGGATCATAAGATACTACCACTACTTACTAAGGAGTAATAACAAATAATAGTTGATAACAATTAATAATATAAAAATAATGTAATATAATATAAAAATAAAATATAATAAAAATATTATAATAATAGATGATAACTAAAAATATTTACAATACTTTAGTATTTCACCACCATATGAATATATCCTATATTAATTAAAAATACTTAAAATTTAATAATATTTAAAAACAATCATGATTGAAATCCAAACTGAAGACTGCTAAATACATATCAATCAATAGCTAAAAGATAAATGAACCAGACGATCCACTCACCACTGCCGTCTGTCTTCACCCTGAAGGAGACAAGGCCATGCCTTACAGTCTAATCATAAAACACAACAGCCTTATAGCTCGGCCGCTGCCTGCGCCGCCCCCATCATAATGATTTAAAAGTTTAATGGCAGCCAAGGCCACAGGAAAGGCCGCTGCCCCAGCTACCCAACAACCGCCGCTGCGGCTGTCTGATAAATAAATAACCGCCAGAGCCGGTCTGAGCGGTGCCGCAGGGAAGAGACAAGCCGGCTTTCTCGTCAGAGCGCAGTGTGGGAGAAGAGAGTAGAGGGGAGGGGAGGAGGGCGGGAGGTTTGGAGGAGTAAAGGCGCTCATGGCCCCCGCTCCCCCAGCTGGCCAGGCACCGAGCGCAGTGTGGGAGAAGGGAGAGAGAAGAGGGGAGAGGAGGGGAGACCATAGCCAGCCTGCCCTCCTCGATACCGTCGCAGCCTCGTGTCTCCTACCTGACTCCAGCAGAGAACCACCACCTGCAATCTCCTTCTACCAAGGGAAGGAGTACTGAAGATAAACACAAACACGTGGTCTGAGGTAACGCCTCAGCGTGACGTCAGCCCTGCTTCTTAAAGGCATATTGCCCACACACAAATAAAAAGGAATTTCCCTCTCCTCCTTTTTTATATATATATACACATTTTTTTTTTTTTTTCATCCATTTTTTTTCATCCTTGCGCAGGGCTGCAAACCTTCTTGGTATGCCCAACTTAGCATGTGCGCTGCCGACGTTTATATGAAACAAGCCTACCTAACTGGAAGAAGGAAGGGCTGGGTAAAAAATAAAAAACATTCCTCAGCAGGTACACCAGAGAAAAACCTGCGGCTGACTTGCTTTTCAAAAAAGCCTGCAGCCCAGAGAATACACACTCTGTAAGCGCCCCAAGACCACGGCGCTTCCACCTTACCTTCACGGACCCCAAAACAGCCAATGCTGTGGAGGCATAAACTTGGGTCTTGAGGGATCCGTGGGAGTAAGGCCACGCAGAGAGCTGACAGGGTTCAGTCCCCAGCTTGCTGCCAAAACCTTGAGAGCGACCATCTAAATCTTCAACAGTCATCTTGCCACTGCAAGAAAGAAAAACTGATCTGATTAGGGGCAGCTGCTACTTATGGGCCGGGAGGGCCGCACCGGTTTTCTTTCTTACAGTCGCGTGATCAGCAAGGAGGAGGGAAACCCAAGAGTAAGGAGTGCCTAAAATGGATTGGAAGAAAAAACATCTCCATTTTAAAAATACCATTTTGTGAAATACTCTCCTGTAAAATGGGTATTATAAGTATGTCACACACCCCGCTTCAAGATATCCATAACATGTGGGTAATACCGACCTGAAGTGGGCGTTCCTGCAGAGATGATAGCAAAAAAGAAAGCCCTCCCTGATCCATAAATACCTGGGACCTCCCACTCATTACCCAGTATATAGAAGCAGTAAGGTAAGGGACCAGGAAGAGGCAACTATAAGTCATAACAACGCAAAGTTCACAAAATAAAGGATCCAGAATACAAGAAGGGCGGGTGAAGCGGGGTGTGTGACATAATACCCATTTTACAGGTGAGTATTTCACAAAATGGTATTATTCTAAGTATGTCACACACCCCGCTTCAAGATATCCATAACATGTGGGACATCCAATAGCAGTGTCCATAAAAAGGGCGGGGATCCAAAACAAGGCAACAATGCACAACTTAAACCACAACAGCTTGCAGAACTTTGCGGCCAAAAACAGCATCCGCTGAGGCCCGAACATCAACCTTGTAAAACTTGGAAAAAGTGTGAACAGAGGACCAAATAGCGGCCTTACAAACTTGCTCAACAGAGGCCTGGTGCTGGAAAGCCCAGGACGCTCCAACCGCACGAGTAGAATGAGCAGTAACACGAAAAGGGGGGCTCCTCCCCTTGGCAGAATAGGCCCCAATGATGGCCTGACGAATCCATTTACTAATGGAAGATTTGGCAGGAGCCAAACCTTTCCTAGGCCCAAAAGGCACCACAAAAAAAGCATCAGTCTTACGAAAGGAAAACGTAACCACCAGATAATATTTCACAACACGAACCACATCCAAGGAATGCAGCGCCCTTTCCTTGTCGTTGCTGGGATTAGGACATAGAGAAGGCAGAACAATGTCCTGATTCAGATGAAAAGCAGAGACCACCTTAGGAAGAAAATCCGGCTTGAAACGAAAGACAACCTTGTCCTGATGCCTTTCGAAGTACGGAGCTTTAATGGATAAAGCTGCCAACTCAGAAACACGCCGAACTGAAGTGATAGCCACCAAAAAGGCCACCTTTTGAGAAAGAGAAGACAAAGCAACCTCATTCAAGGGCTCAAACGGAGGACCCTGAAGAGCAGAAAGAACCAGGTTCAAATCCCAAACTGGAACAAAAGGCTTCCTAGGAGGCCGTACATGCGTAACTCCTTGGAAAAAGGTCTTGACTAAGGGATGAAGTGCAAAGGACCTTTGAAAGAACACCGCCAGGGCAGAAACCTGCCCCTTCAAGGTACTAAGTTGAAACCCCAGATACAGACCATGTTGAAGAAACTCCAGGATTCTGGAAATGGAGAACTCCCGACAAGAAAAAGACCTACTTTCACACCAGTCAATATAGGACCTCCAAGTCCTATAGTAAATAGTAGAGGAAGAGCGCTTCCTGGCGCTAATAAGAGTCTGAACCACCGCGTCAGAAAGACCTTCTTCCTTCAAGATGGCGGTTTCAGCAGCCACGCCGTCAAAGCCAGCGAAGGTAAATTGGGATAGCGCAGCCGACCCTGGGTGAGCAGGTCCGGCAGTAGAGGCAGAACGAACTGATCCTCTGCCAGTCTTACCAGGTCTGCGAACCAAACCTGCCTTGGCCACCTTGGTGCCACCAGAATCGCCGACGCGCCCTCCAGAGTCAGCTTGCGCACCACTCTGGCTACCACTGGAAACGGAGGGAACAGGTAAAGAAACCCCAGATCCCTCCAGTTCAGAGACATGGCATCCACTGCCAGAGCCAGAGGATCCTGCGAGAGAGACACAAAGGCTGGAAGCTTGTGACTGTGACGAGAGGCAAAGAGGTCCACCGCTGGGAACCCCCACCTGAGACATATCGAACGAAACACCGTGGGACTGAGAGACCACTCCCCCTGACGAGAGGAGGCTCTGCTCAGCAAGTCCGCCTCCGTGTTCTCCACTCCCGGAATGTAGACTGCTGAGATACACGGGACGTGACTCTCCGCCCAGTCCAGAATCAAAGACACTTCCCTGAGGGCACTCCTGCTGCGAGTCCCCCCCTGGTGATTGATGTAAGCAACCGCCGTCCTGTTGTCCGACCGGACCTGAACTGGCAGGCCTCGCAACTGATGAGTCAAGCGAAACAGAACCAACCTGATGGCTCTCAACTCCAGAACATTGATGGGCTCGTGAGCCTCCTGCGGGTCCCACAGACCCTGAAACTGCAGGTCCTTCCAAACACCCCCCCAACCTGACAGACTGGCATCCGTGGTGACTGTTTCCCAACACGGAGCCAGAAAAGATCTGCCCTTCAACAGATTGACCGACCCCAGCCACCATTGCAGGGATCAACGAACTCGGGGAGTCATCAGGAAGGACTGATCCAACGATAGAGGAGACTTGTCCCAAACCATCAACAGATGAAGCTGAAGCGTCCTTGTATGAAACTGCGCAAAGGGAACTGCCTCGAATGAGGCCACCATTAACCCCACCAGCCTCATCCCTAGATGGATGGCTGGACGAGGGGCCGACAAGAGAAGCCAAACTAACTCCTGAATCAAAAGAATCTTGGCCTGGGGCAGAAATACCCTGGCCTGCGAAGTGTCCAGAGACATTCCCAGAAAGGTCACTACTCTGGCTGGAGAGAGAGAAGACTTGGGGTGGTTGACCACCCAACCGAACCTCTCCAGGGTGGACACCACCACTCTGGTGTCCAACTCCGCTTGGTTGAAAGAAGAGGCCATGATCAGAAGATCGTCCAAATAGGGCACAATGCGGATACCCTGAACCCTTAGCAGAGCCATCACCCCCGCTAGCACCTTGGTGAACACCCGAGGTGAGACCGAAAGGGAGTGCTACAAACTGAAAATGCCGATCCTCCACCACGAACCTGAGAAACCTCTGGTGTGCTGGAAAAATTGGAACGTGTAGATAAGCATCCTTGATGTCTATGGACGTCAGAAAGTCTCCCTGACGAAGAGAGTGAATGGCCGAACGTAGCGTTTCCATGCGGAATTTCCGTGGCCGGATGAACCTGTTGAGAAACTTCAGATCCAAGATGGGTCGGACCGATCCGTCCTTCTTGGGTACCGAGAACAGATTGGAATAAAAACCCCTGCCCTGATCCGAAGGGGGCACTGGGCAAATGACAGCCATATCCAGAAGGTTCTGTACTGCCAACAGGAGCCCCTGCGCCGCTAGGGGTTCCGAAGGCATCCGAGACCTGAAAAATCTGGAAGGGGGGCGGAGATCGAACTCCAGCTTGTAACCGGAAGACACCACTTCCCGGATCCATCTGTCCGAGACCTCTTGATCCCAGATCTGGGAGAAGTGTCACAGCCGTCCCCCCACCCGCATGGGTGAGGGCGCCCCCTCATTGCTGAGCCGGCTTGGCAGCCGGCTTGGGCTTAGAGCCCCAACTGTATCCTGGACGGGCACGTCCTCTGCCCCTGCTCCCAGAATCTGACCACGGACCTGGCAGCCAACACCATTAGAGCCGAGGCGCAAACGGGCCGCATGGCTGACCCAACGCTAGCGAAACCATGACAAGCCATCTGGTCAATACGTTTATCCTCTCCATCCTTGAGAATGGAACAATCAGGTCTATTTAAAACCGAGGAATTGGACAACCCCAACACCGGGGCATCCACCTCGGGGGGAGATGCCCAGCGCTTAATCGCCTCCGAAGGAAAGGGATATTTCCTATCCCACCCCTGAGGGATGCCAGGGAGCCGAGCCAGCCTGTCCCATTCCTTAGCAATAATTTTGTCAAAATGCCGTTGTGTAGGGAATTCCAAGCGCGGCCTGGATTCCTCAAACAATTCACCCTTCTGCTGTGACACCTCCTCAGGAGGAGAAATATTCAGAACCTCTAACATCAGAGCCAGAGCGTGAGGAGTATCGGAGGATCTCCCCAAGTCACCAAGCTCAGCATCAGCACCAAAGGACTGCTCATCGCCCGAAATATCAGAATCCTCATAAACTTCCCCTTCCTCTAGCGGGGAATAATCAGACCAACCCAGATTATTAACAGGCAACAGACACTCTTACATACAGAGGATGAGAAAGAGGGGATGGCCAGAGGCCACTTACAGAACCGACAGCAAGTAATGGCGACCGTGAGGGAATCCACCGGAGCTTGCAGCCAGAAGGGGAGAAGGGGGCGTGGTCAGCGCGGGACGCCGAGCAACGCCCCCCCTCCCCTCTCTCACACAGGCAGAGCTCCGCAGCGGCGCCAGAGAAGGATGGGGGCGGGCAGCGGTGACGCGCCGCCACACCGGCCCCGCCTCCCCAGTCAAGCGTGAGGAGAATCTCCTCAGAGAAAAAGGCGCCAAGAGCCGGCCGGCGCCGCAGTGTAAAGTGCGGCCGCCGCGCCCGGCTCAGTATAAGACACGGCCACGCACACATACACAGTGAATCTCCTCAGAGTATCAAACATGCGAAACAGGAGGGACGAGCCCCGGCCCTGGGCCGACGGTCCGGACCCGCCCCCCCCCCCCCCCTCTAGAAGGACAGGATACATGGCGTGAGGTAAATACCTCCGCCATTATAAAAGTGAAAACACCAGCTGAGGGAAGATGGGGGGAAAAAAAGACAGGTCCAGCACCGCACAGGCCCTGTAAAACGGCTGCGGCGGTGAATACAATTAAAGAGACACTACACAACACCCAGAACGGAACATGTTAGGGATTAAATAAAGAAGGGACCCACACTCCCCAACCCCACCTGTGGAAAGGGGATCCTGGGAGGGCCACTGAATGATAATTAAGGGACAGGGCATCCCAAACCGGGGTCACCAACCCGGAGAAACCGCCTACCCTCTCATATAGGGTCTCACGGTGGAGCATAGCTCCTGAGCACCTAAGGTGCCGATATACCCTCGCCTGGACCCTCAGCAGAGGCTGGGAGGCATATGGATTTCTGGGGAAAAAAAGGTCCAAACGGAAATAAATGAATAGTGGGCCGGGAGTCATCCCGGCTACCTGAAATCCCCCTGTGCAAGGAGGAGCCATCATCTTCTGACTTGCTCGCCGTCTGCAGAGATGGAAAACTGGGTAATGAGTGGGAGGTCCCAGGTATTTATGGATCAGGGAGGGGCTTTTTTGCTATCATCTCTGCAGGAACGCCCACTTCAGGTCGGTATTACCCACATGTTATGGATATCTTGAAGCGGGGTGTGTGACATACTTAGAATACAGAGTTCTACATAACCGGTTTATCATGTTTGAGGTGAGAAGGCTACTGGAAGGATTGCCTGCACCTGTTTCTTTAAGACTCGGATGGTCGCTCCCTGCTGGGCTAGGAACAGACATTCTTGCTGCTACTGAGGGCTGCTGTGCTCTGCCACTGCTGTTGCTGTGAATGTCGCCTCTATGGACCTTGAGATGCACCTGGCAGCTCGCTGCTCCCCTCTCCGAATGCTGCATGGGCCCAGAGTTAACTCCGTTCCTCTCCCTCCAACCTACACACTGGCTGGGGAGAAAGTGCCACCTAACTGCTTCCGGCTCGCAACATGTGTCAGCGCCGTGCCCGGAAGTGATGTCAGAGCACGGGGTAACCAATTGTGAGACTCCGCCCACAAAAATTCTAAAAAATGGAGGATCAAAAAAAATTACACTCCCCACTAGATCAAGCACACCCGGAAACTTTTACAATCTGCTGGGATTTAAAGGGTACAGTGCACACCCAGTGACCTCGGGTGAACTACACCCGGTAACTGGTCCAAGGCTCAGCAGGCTCCTCCAGAACTCCTGGAATCTAAAAATGATAAATTAAAATAAAAAATTGGCTGAAGTCGAACAACTATCTCCAGTGGTTCCTTAGGGAGGAAACACAAAGACCAGAGGTGGAAAGGAAGGGGTAGGGTTTTAATCTCTTTTCAGTTTGTTTTTCCTCCCAGGGGGCGGAGCCTCTCTGTGGAGAAATGCTCATAAAAGCCATGTGGAAAAATGTCTGCTGCAGACGAAAAACAGATACAGGTAATATCTCATCCCATGGGAGAAGCAGATTAAGGGAGGGTTTCAGCTTTTCATACTTCAGCACATGTTTGGACTTTTCTGCTTCACCGAGTGAAAAAGAATAGAAAAAGAATTTTAAGACTAGCTCTGTGGACATATGTCTATAGAGTTGAGCAGATATTCCCTACAAAAGCACAATGGTATGTTCAAACCAGATTCTTTTTTTCTTCCTGTAAAAGAAAAACTTGTCTGGAGTTGTTCTATGCAGGGCATATATGTAAACTATTCCTCTTGCCATATAGCATATTGGTGTGGATTTTTATTATTGACAATTTTTCCACAAAAGTTTTCCTTTAAAGAGGAACACTCAAAAATACCATTTTGTGAGTACTCACCTGAAAAATGGATATTGTTGGTGTGCCACACACCCCGCTTCACTTTTAAATATTCTTCACTTATTGGGGTTAACTCACCGCCAGGTGACGCTGTGCAGAGAGGAAGTCTTGTAACGAGCCCCCTTCCGGCCTATATATACCTGGTACCTCCCTTCAATCACCAGTATATTAAAAAAGCAGAAAGGGGGGGGCGTGGCTTGCGCATGGAGGAGTAGGACGCCAGGACACGAGGCTCCTCACCTTAACCCCCTAAAAATCACCCAAATTTACAAAGGCAGCATAGCAAACGCCATGACTAAGAAGAGGAAGACCAAGAGCACGCCGGGGGCTCGCAGGGGGGCCCCCATAACTGCATATTTTGGAGCCGGGACCCCGGGGAGCCCTGGACGCTTCCTGGCCAAGATGGCGGACGAGGACCCAGGAGATGTGGAGAGGAGAGATTCCCCCACCGAACTGGAAATAGCCCTACCTGTATCCCTGGGCCGTGGAGAGGCTGACGTCCGGAGCTCGCCATCAAGGACTGTGATGTGCGGGTCCTCGCTGCATCAGCATGTGCCCCGAGAAGATGGGGAATCATCTCACATGGCGCCGGCCCCGCCGGAGCGGGGGGAGGGGCCCGCCGCCTCGCAGGACAGAGACCGGTCTGCGGAGCGGGACGGAGAAGCTCAGCCTGCACCCATGCTGAGCCCGGAGCGGGAGTGCTGTGAGCGAGGGACCGACCTCTGCTCTTCCCCGCGGGCTGCTGTGGGGACCCGCTCGCCGCCGCACGAACGAGGAAGGAGCCGGACTGGCGGCTGGACGCCGCAGCAGGCGGAAGAAGACCCGGCGCTCGGCGCATCGGGGAGCCCCCACCAACATCCCGGAGCTGACACCCCTGAGCTGGAGCCGGCGGCGGAGGGAGCCTCTGCACCGGACGTGGACCACCCAGAGGTGAGAGGGAGCTGGGGACATGACCCGGACATATCCCCACACACATGGGGGACAAGAAAGAGAGGGGAACAGGAGAGTACTCCCACTTCATTTATGGCTGTCAGGGAGGGACGGGTGGTGGCCCCTGCCATGGTCCACTATCGCTGGGAGGACCAAGGGCATTTGGAGCTGACACGGGCTTCGGTAGCACCTGCCCCAGATCCCAGACAGACGTCACAGACCCCTGCGACACAGAACAGAGCTCACTCCCCGCCAACTGACATATGGGAGACCTGTGACCGGACTCCGGGAGGAGGGAACGGGAGGCTGCCCCTGGACCCTGACCGGCTGTGTGACACTGAGCCGGCCGGCTCATCGCGGGACCTGACCCCTGCGACCCCCCCCTGTGTCTGCCGATACTCGCCGCCGCCGGGGACCCAAAGAAGTATTCGGTCACCCGGGATGGAGGAGGGCCGTATGGGTTTAGCCGATGTGGACCCATCTGGAGCGACTCTGCCCCGGGCCCTGATCTCGGCCATAGCAGAATCAGTTAGAGTAAACATTGCAGACGCCCTTAAAGCGCTACCATCCAGGGTGGACTTTGAAACGTACATAACTAGGATGGAGGGGACATTCCGCAGAGAGATAACATCTATGCAGAACTCTATGGCAGACCTCTCTAACAGAGTAGAAATCAATAACGCTGCACAGATTGATATTCAAGCAAGAGTAGAAGCTCTGGAGCGGGACCGGGATGCTACCAGACGACTGCTCTCCTCTTTCCAACTACAACAAGACGACCACGAAAATAGAAATCGGCGCAACAACATACGCCTAAGGGGCATCCCCGAGTCGATAGCCCCATCAGAGTTAAAAACAAAAGTGTGCAGTATGTTTAACAGCCTCCTGGACCGCCCGCCCTTGGATCACCTCGAGATCGACCGAATCCACCGGGTCCAGGGTCCAACCCGGGATGCCCCTGACAGACCAAGAGATGTACTATGCAGGGTGCATTTCTACCAGATCAAAGAGGCTATCATGCAAAGAGCGTGGAACAGGGGCCCGGTCGACATGGATGGAGCGCGCATCACACTTCTGCCTGACCTCTCTCGCAGGACCCTCCAGATGCGGAGATTGCTGAGACCCCTCCTAGATCTGATACAACAACAAGGAGCTTCCTACCGCTGGGGTCATCCATTCCAGCTGATTGTTCGTAAGGATCGGAGGTCTTATATGCTAAAGGAGCCGTCACAGCTGCCCGGTCTGTTTGAGTTCTTGGGGACTGCGCCAATATCGGTTCCGGACTGGCTGGCGCTGGGGCTTGACCAGAGGGCGGACCCTCTACCACAGCGCCAGCGAAGACGGGGACGGGACCTCCGGCGACGACGGGGTGCCCCGCCTGGCATGGAGCGCGGGAGGGACTTGGCCCCCCCAGTGGCCGACCGGGGGGCTGAGCGACCTCGGGATGGGGCCCCGCGCAGACCCTAGCGAAACCAGAATGCACTTAAAAGCGAAGAGGACGTTGAGTCATGGTCCGAAAAGTTAAGTTAACGTGACATTTTTTCTTTACAGGTTATTTGGACCCTTAGTGAAAGTTGTTTTATACATGATTATCTGTTAATGTGATATTCTTTCTTTTCAGTTTATCTGGATCCTTAGTGAAAGTTGTTGTTCTACATGTGATCATTTGTGTGGCTGTGGATGGGGACCGGGGCGTGCTGGTGGCTCTGCTGGGGGGAGTGGCCTGGGGCCTTGGGTCGGGTGGGCCCCCCCCCCCCCCCGGGGTGGGGGGCTTCCCGGCCCGACGCCCTCCGCTGAGGGTGGGGGTCTAGCGGTCTAGCGGCCTGGGGGGGACCCGGTCTTCCGCGGTCTCCTTCGCGGGGGGGGGGGGGGGTTCTTGCCTACGGTGCTGTGACAAGCTGGGGTTGGATCAGACAGTGGAACAATCGGAAGGAATTTTGGCCCGCTCCCGTCCAGGTTAGATATAACTTGATAACCTTGTGTGGGGCTCCTCTGTGCGCTGAGTGTAGCAGATAGCCTGCTTTTTAGTGTTGGATGGCTCCCGCCTGGGGGGCGGGCGCTCCCCGGACCGGGATGTTTCCGGAGTGGTTTGCACGGGTGGCGGTGACCGGTGGGGGGTTCCTGTCTTTGCTTACGGGGGAGAGCTCTCCATCTATGTGGTGTCCTCTTTGCCCTCGCCCCGGGACTTCGCGGGTTGGGGGATGGGGGGGGCACCCCTTGCTTCGGGGCCGGCTGACCCCTGGCTCGCCTATGGGAGGGTCCGCGTCCTGCTCCTGGCGGCGGGGTCCTTGCGGGGGGCCCTTTCCCGCTGGGGTGCCGCCGCTGGGGCGTGATTGGCGGGGGAGACGACTCGGCCGCCCTGCCCTGGAGACAATGTACTTCGGGAGGGGTGGTTCCCCGAGAGGAGTTATATGGTGAAGCGCGGGGGTCGGACGGGAGGGGGGGTCTTGCACGAAAAGTCGCTGAGGACTGGGGGAGATTTTGAGATCGCCCTGGTTCCTCGTGGGGGGGCTCTGCCCGCTGGCCTGGGGGGGCGCCCCGGACGCGGCCCCCGGACGGCCCGGGTCGGCCGGTCGGGGGCGCCCCCCCTGGGGGGTGGGGGGGGCCTGGACCTGGACAGCTTGGCTCCCAGGCGGTCGGTCGTTTGCTCAGGCGGTCATTCAGATGATCATATTACATGTTCGAATCTCTTTGGTAACTGGTTAACTTGTATTGCTGCCTAACTGTTTAAGTGTCATCGGGGGTGGGGGAGGGAACGCCTTGATGGTTGAGCTAAAATCGATCTTTATACGTGTTGACTGAGTTTTGGCTCCTTTTCGCCGGGCTTCCACTTCCCCCCAGTAGTCCGGATATCCTCCCGGGAGAAGCTGCCGGAGACTCTCGCGGGAGGTGCCGGACAAGACTCTCCTATATTAGGGGAGTTAGTATAACCGTCTTAATTGTAACCCAACTTGGTTTTTGGGCTTCTCCGGAACTTAAAAGTTTCTGTTCTTGACTCTCTGTTCTGTTTTGAATCTTAGCTCCCTCTTCCTTTCCCTCATATCACCCACTTGAACTTCTCCTGACCTTCCCCCCTTACCCCCTTTGCCTCTTTGGCCGCCGCTGTCTGGGGTCTGGGCGCCGGGTGGGGGGACCGGGAGGAAGGAACCGAAATGATGGCGATGCCGCGGGGTGTGGTGAACCCTCCGGAAGCTTACACGAAGGTAATCTCCATGAATTGTAGGGGACTTAATATACCAGAAAAGCGTTCGGCGGTAATCGCAGAGCTGAAACGACTGAAAGCCCAAATAGTGTTCCTTCAAGAGACCCACTTTAAGAAAGATAACCACCCGAAGATATCCTCCAGATTATACCCGCAGGTTTTCACAAGTTCGTCCCCCGGTTCGAAAACTAAGGGAGTAGCGATTCTCTTGTCCAGGTCCGTGCCTTTCCAACTTCACAGCGTCAGTACAGATGGGGAGGGTAGATATGTTATGGTCAAGGGAACAATATCAGAAGAGACGTACACTCTTGCCTCGATCTACAGCCCCAATTCTGGCCAGGTGGACTTCCTTCTGGAATTTCTTACCAGACTGGCGGAGTTTCAAGAGGGGAGTGTGCTACTAGGTGGGGATTTGAACCTAGCAATGGAGCCTCTTCTGGACTCCTCCTCCGGGAAATCTTCCATCCCCTACAGGGGGCTGAGAAGGGTAAAGCAGGCCCTCCATAATCTGCAGTTATGTGACATTTGGAGAATATCCAACCCTACAGGTAGAGACTTCTCCCACTATTCCACTGCCCATGCAACATATGCCAGGTTAGACTATGTGCTCTTGTCCCACAGTCTGCTATCCCGAGCTCATGGAGCCTCTATAGGCGTTGCATCATTGTCAGACCATGCCCCGGTGAGCGTCTCATTGGACATGAGGGAACGGACCGGGAAAGCATGGACTTGGCGTCTAAACGAGACCCTAATAAAAGACCCGGTGGTGAGGAATGCAGTGCAGACGGCCCTCACTGAATACTTCCAACTAAATGACACCGGGGAAGTAACACCGATGACCTTATGGCAGGCTCATAAAGCCGTGGTCAGAGGAATCCTGATCCAGCAGGCCACTAGACTGAAAAGATTGCCGAACGAGACCGTCTATTGACCCGGATTCAGATCCTGGAAACGCAACATAAGGAGTCCCAACTAAAGGAGACCTTGAGGGAATTGACTATATGCCGGGAAGACTTAAACTCCATTTTGCTACGAAAGGCGGCATTTGCAATAAAGAAGTGCAAACGCTTCTACTATGAATGGGGTAATAAAAGCGGCAGGCTCCTTGCAAGAGCCCTGAGGAAACAACGTTCTATGAACTTTGTGGAGGCAATTGCGGACGGACAACAACGGAAATGGCATAGGACGCCGGACATCGCCAAGGTGTTCCGGGAGTACTACCTTTCACTTTATAACCTACATCCACAGGGAGTGGGGAATCAGGAGAGGAAAAGGAGCTACATTACATCGTCAGGTATGCCTCAGTTAAGCAAGGAAGCGATTGGTAGACTAGAAGAGCCGCTTTCGGAAGATGAACTGCGACATGCGCTCCAGCAGACTCCTGCGGGGAAATCGCCGGGCCCAGATGGCCTGACTGCCGCATATTACAAAGAATTTTTGCCTATCCTGTGCGGACGCTTTCTCCGGGCCTATAACACGATAGGAAACGAAGATGACCCGGGACAGCTCCCCGGAGAGGCATTGGAAGCCCATGTTACTGTGATCCACAAGGCAGGGAAAGATCCACTAAGCTGCAAAAGCTACCGCCCTATATCGCTCCTGAACGTCGACCTCAAATTATTTACGAAGATTTTGGCCAATCGATTAGCAATATATCTACCAGACCTGATAGAGGAGGATCAATGTGGCTTTATCCCTGGCAGGGAGGCAAGAGATGATACGGTCCGAGCCTTGAATCTCATACATCGCTCGCACCTGGATGGGACCCCGGTCATGCTGTTATCAACGGACGCTGAAAAAGCGTTTGACCGCATAGACTGGGGTTTTGCGTTTGAGGTGCTGAGACACATAGGGCTGGGGACCAGAGCATTTGGGTATATCTCAGAGCTATACTCCAGGCCCCAGGCTAGAGTAAAGGTTAATGGGGATCTCTCTTCTCCTTTTCCTATCTCGAATGGCACCAGACAGGGATGTCCCCTGTCACCGCTTATCTTTGCGCTGGTGGTGGAACCCTTTTTGCGACATATACGGGGGAGCGGGGACATCAGGGGGATTCAGGCAGGTGGAATGGAGCATAAGGTTGCCGCGTATGCGGACGACCTCCTGTTCTTTGTGTCGAGCCCGGTGGTAGGACTTCCAGTCCTTATGAAAGAGTTTGAGAAGTTTGGTAAGCTCTCCAACTTCAAGATTAATCTCGATAAATCTGAGGCGCTCAGTGTAGGACTCTCGGATGACACCTCCGCACTTCTCAGGGCCTCATTCCCATTCAGATGGGTCTCCCCCACATTAACATATCTAGGGGTGAAAATACCGAATAATATTGAAGACGTCTTCCGCTTCAACTTTGTGCCAATACTAAATAAGATTAAACTAGACCTAGCAAACTGGAATGTCCCAACATTCACGTGGATGGGACGCATAAGTATAATAAAGATGGTGGTCCTGCCGAGAATCTTGTACCTACTTCAGACTCTCCCATGTCATGTTCCTAAGAGCTATTTCAAGAACCTGAACTCGATTTTTAGGAAGTTTATCTGGAGCAACAAAAAACCTAGGTTAAGATTTACCTTGCTACAGCGCCCTAGGCACGAAGGAGGCCTGGCGGTGCCAGATATGCTGCGGTATTGGCAGGCGACTCACTTGCAAAGAATTGTAGATTGGAATAGGGGGCTTGGCAAGAAAAAGTGGGTAGCCATTGAGGCCAGAAGCACGAGGACTCCACTCAGGGATTTGCCGTGGGCATCCAGGAACTCAGCTAAATGGGTGAGCACCAACCCCATGGTTAAGGAGACCCTTGAGGTGTGGGATGGTCTGAGGTTGAGAGAGGAGATATCCCCCTGGCCTTCCCCGCTGATCCCACTACTGGACAACCCCGATCTTCCAGGCGGTCAGGGACTTCGGGCGACGGAGGGATGGGGAGAACTGGAGATGGTAAGAGGGCAGGACTTGATACGGAAGAGAACATGGTGCTCTGTAGCAGAACTTAGAGACCGGTGGAACAACCCACGACTGGATCCTTGGCGATTATTGCTTTTTCAGCATTATTTGCAACAGGTAGGCCCAAGGGATTCCCTCGAGCGAAACCTTACGGGCTTTGAAACTCTCATCACAAGGAAAGATCCCCCGACTGGGCTGATTTCCCGGATCTACCAGCTGCTGGGCAAGGAGCAAGGACTAAGGCCACCATACTGTCAAAAGTGGGAAAGTGATCTAGGGAGAGAGTTCACGGATGAGGAATGGGAAAAGATATTCACACTTGCCCACAAATCCTCAATTGCAGTGCAAACACAGGAAACGAATTATAAATACCTCTCCAGGTGGTATTACACCCCAAAGTACCTAGCAATGTGTTACCCGGGGACCTCACCTAGATGTTGGAGGTGTGAGGAAGAAGATGGGTCTTTCTTCCATATTTTTTGGACATGCCCGAGGATAAAACCTTTTTGGACGGAAATAGTTACGCTTATGTCAGAAGTCACTGGCTCTCAGGTCCCGTGCTGTCCAGCCCTTATGTTGCTGCATCACAGCTCATATAGCGTCACCAATTACAAGAAATCAATATTAATGCACCTGATCAATGCAGCCAGGGCATTGATCCCCAGATTCTGGAAATCGGATCATACGCCCACAAAGGGGGAGTGGATCCGAGAGGTTAACAGGGTCAGGGAGATGGAGGAACTGACGGCGGCTTCCCATGATAGAGGAGAACAGTTCACCGCGGTTTGGACCCCCTGGTATCTCTTTCGAGACTCGGCGAGCTTCGAGCGGAGTTTGAGGCCGGACCCCCCCGCCTGTCCCCCGGGGCCCTGACGTGACGTGGTGGCCCCCCCCCTTCCTCTTTCTCCCCTCTTTTCTCCTACCTAGCTATTCTCTAGTTTCCCCCCTGCTTCTCTTCTTCCCTCTCCCCTTCTGATTACTTAGGCTCGTACAGCGGAGCGGTGCCCCCAGCCCAATTGTCGGGCGGGAGATGGGGCTCCTGGCAGACCCGTATCACGCTACAGACTTAGATCACCCGGGGCTGAGATGCCCCCTTTCTCTCATTCCCCCCCTTCCCGCCGTGGATACGGCGAGTGGGAGCCAACCTCGGGGGAGAGGGGAGCTCCTCGGGTCTTGTCCGGATAATTAACGTCACTGGTGCCGGGCGGAGCCTGGTGGGCTTGTGGTGGTCGGGGGAGGGGAGAGGGGAGTGCGGGGGCCTGGTTTGCTTTCCTGTATTGCTTTCCTATTTTACTGTTTGCTGTATTATGCTCTTTGTATTATCTCGAAATGCTTCTTTGACTACTTGCTCTGTACTCTTTGTATTAGAAAATAACTAAATAAAGAATTTAAAAAAAAAAAAAAAGCAGAAAGACAAGGTACCAGTATTCCACCGGTAACCTCAAAATCAATTTGATATAAATAAAAAGCTTCACCATATAAAGGCTTCGGAAATACCGAAAAGGGTGGGAGTGAAGCGGGGTGTGTGGCACACCAACAATATCCATTTTTCAGGTGAGTACTCACAAAATGGTATTATTCTTGGTGTGCCACACACCCCGCTTCACTTCTTAAATATTCTTCACTTATTGGGACATCCAAAAGCAGTGTCCACAAGGGATGGGCATATCAAGGCCAGGTGAAGCATAACTTAACCCTTTAAATGCCAGCCACGTAAAATTTACGTGGTTGCCTCTCCGTCACTTAAGTGCCAGCCACGTAAATTTTACGTGCCTGGCATTCCCCAATCCCAGAAAAAAAAGTTAAAAAAAAAGTCACTTACCTGACCCCTTGTTTTGTCCGGCCGGGTCTCCTCTTCAGCCAGCGGGGCTCCGATCGCCGATCGGGGCTTCTCCGGCTGCAGGGGAGGGCCCGGAATAGGGTGCCCCCCCCCCTTTCAGCAGCCGCCGGCATTTGCCTGTTAAAAAAAAAAAAAAAAAAAATGACAGTTACTCACCTCCGCTCCCGCCGACTCCCGCCGCCTCTCCTCTTCATGGGGGGGGGCTCCGATTACCCCCCCGGGTCTTCTGTCTTCTGGAGGGGGGCATAACAGCCCTCCCTCCGTCGCATCTCCCGATGGCGGCCGCCATCTTGGATTTTAGCCCCGCCCCTTCGGGGGCGGGGCTAATGACGTCACCGCCGGGTGTCATCGGGCACCCGGCAGTTCTCATCTCAGATGCCGGTGATGGCTGGGCAGAGAAGGAGGGAGGTAGGCGATCCTCCGATCGCCTGCCTCCCCCCTTCTCTGCCCAGTTGTCACCTGCATCAGATCGCCGCGGGACATTGCTTCTGAAGATCGGAGGTGAGTAAAGGTAAAATGTTTTTTTTTTTTTTTTAATAAACATATTTAAAAAACTTGTGTGTTGTGTGTTATTTATACTTTTAACCCCTTGTGAACTGGTAAGGGGTCCATGACCCCTATACCAGTTCACAAGGCTGGGGGGATGGCAAGCCATCTGCGCTAGCGGGTGGCTTGCCATTAACCCCTGGCACCCCCATTACCTGCCTCCCCAAAGGCCAGGGGGGGGCAGAAGAGCCCGGGCCCACATGGGCTATGTGGGCTCGTAGGCTGCAGGGTGGGGGGGCCACATAAGCTGGCCCCCCCACTCTGTGCCTACAAGCCCCCATAGCTGGTCCCGGGCTGGTTACTGTGGGTAAGGGGGACCCCACGTCAATTTTTTTTTTGATTTTTAAGGGTTTTTAACCCTTAAAAATCAAAAAAAAAATGGGGTCCCCCCCCCCTGGGAGGGGGGACCCTATGTCATTTTTTTTCTCGATTTAACCCTTTGTAGTGTGGATGGTAGTTGTATTTTTTTTGTGAATGTTATAAAATACTTGTTTCAGTTAGAGGGGTCTCCTGGGCAGGAACAGGGGGCTACCGATAAATATGTGGTACCGTTCTAATCGGTAGAAATGGGGCTTTCACATGCAATATGATTTTCCTTAATAAAATACATTTTTTATTTAAAATAAAGGAGTCAATTTTTTTAAAACATTTTTTATTTATTTATTTATTATTTTTACTTAATAATATTGTAAAAAAAAAAAAAAAATTTACAAACAAGACATTTCATGTTAAAGCCTAAACTCTGCTGCAAAAAAATATATATATAATTTTCCTGAAAGTTCCAGCAAAAATGGCGCAAAACATGACGCAAAATGGGGAAAAATGGCCTGTCAACAGAGGGTGACAAAATCTCAAGTAGGCTGGCAATTAAAAGGGTTAATAGTACCTATGCATGTTGGGTATTGTTCTGTTCGGGGGACCTTGCGCTTTCAGACTTAGCTTGTTTTTTCTGGTTTGCATATTTATATTTTAGGAAAAGGTGTTTTTTATTCAGCTTTTTTATAAATTTTTTAAGGAAACCCTGCGCAACCAAAGAATTCTTTGAGGGATTACTTCCAGAAAGATGAGCCCACTACAACAAGCTGGGTACCCTTAGAAAGCTTAACGTGTGTACTTTCAGGGAATATATGGTTTATGGGGGATATTCCAAATGTCAAGGGTTGTTTTGGTTGAAAAATCGCAAGGTGCGCACTTTGTCTGCAGAGCTGAAATTTTCAAGTAAAATTACCGTTATGCGCATGCTTTACTTTGGGGTGTTTGGCAACTCTTCCTTTGACAGAACCTATGCATGTTGGGTATTGTTCTGTTCGGGGGATGTTGCGTTTCCAGATTAAACTTGTTTTTTCTTGTTTGTATATAGTTTTTTTAGGAAAATGTGGCTTTGATTCTGCTTTTTTATCCTTTTTTTAGGGAAACTCTTTGCAACCAAAGAATCCATTGAGGGATTACTTCCAGAAAACTATGGCCACATCAACAAGCCTGGTACGCCTAGAAAGCCTGAGGTGTGTACTTCCAGAGAATATATAGTTTGTTGGGGGTATTTCAAATGTAAAGGGTTGTTTTTCTGGAAAAACTGCAAGGTGCGCATATTGCGTAGCACAGTTGTATTTTATCTGAAAATCCCCTAAAGCGCTGTTTCAGTTTGGGGGAGTCTCCTGGGCAGGAAAGGGTGTCTACCTATACATATGTGGTACCGCTGTAACCGGGAGAAATTGGGATTTAACACGCAATAAGATTTCATTGACAAACTTACATTTTTTATTACAAAAAAAACTACAATATGTAAAAATTTTTTTTTTTTTTTTTTTTTTTGCACATATTTAACCAAAAATATTGAGAATACACCTAAAAAATTACAAACAAGACATTTCATGTTAAAGCCCAGACTCTGCTGAAAAAAACAATATATCATTTTCCTGGGAAATCCCTGGAAATCCCTTCAAAAATCACATTTGAACATGGGGAGCGCAAAATAGTGCAAAATGGTCTGGCAACAGAGTGTGACAAAAACTCCAGGTAGGCTGGCACTTAAAGGGTTAAATGACTGCAGTCTGCAGAACTTTGCGGCCAAAAACAGCATCCGCTGAGGCTCGCACATCAACTTTGTAAAAATTAGAAAAAGTATGAACAGAAGACCAAGTGGCGGCCTTACAAACTTGTTCAACAGAAGCTTGGTGCTGAAAAGCCCAAGACGCCCCAATGGCGCGAGCAGAATGAGCAGTGATACGAAAAGTGATACGTAACGGCCTGACGTATCCACTTGCTAATAGCAGATTTGGCTGGTGCCAAACCCTTCTTAGGCCCATGGGGCATAACAAAAAAGGAATCCGTCTTACTAAAAGGAGACGTGATTATCAAGTAGTACTTAACACAGCGTACTACATCCAAACAATGTAAAACCCTCTCTATGTCATTCTTAGGATTAGGACACAAGGAGGGAAGAACAATATCTTGGTTCAAATGAAAAGCAGAAACAACCTTAGGAAGAAAGTCTGGCTTGAACCGAAAGACCACTTTATCCTGATGCCTCTCAAAGTAAGGCGCCTGGATAGACAAGGCCACCAACTCCGAGACACGCCGGACCGAAGTGATCGCTACCAAGAAGACAATCTTCTGAGTCAGGGTAGACAAAGCAATATCTTGCAAAGGCTCAAAAGGAGGAGCCTGAAGAGCAGAAAGAACCAAATTCAAATCCCAAACCGGGAGTAATGGTTTCCAACCGACCCTGAGTGAGCAGATCGGGCCGAAGAGGCAGGGCGAACTGGTCCACTGTCAGCCGAACGATGTCTGCGAACCACACTCGCCTTGGCCACCTTGGGGCCACGAAAACGGCGGACACCTTTTCCAGAGCAAACTTCCGAAGCACCCTGCGCAGCATGGGTATCGGAGGAAACAGGTATAGAAATCCCAGATCCCCCCAGCTCAGGGACATGGCGTCCACTGCCAGAGCCAGAGGATCCTGGGAGAGCGACACGAAGTTCAGGAGCCTGTGATTGTGACGAGAGGCAAACAGGTCCACCTCTGGTGTCCCCCATCGGAGACACAGTGAGCGAAACACCCGAGGATGGAGAGCCCATTCTCCCAGACGGGGAGAGCCCCTGCTCAACCGGTCCGCTACCTGGTTCTCCACTCCTGGAATGTATACCGCCGAGAGACAAGGAACATGGGCCTCTGCCCAGGTCAGGATCAGGGACACCTCTCTGAGAGCACTCAGACTGCGAGTCCCTCCCTGATGATTGATGTAAGCAACTGCTGTTCGATTGTCTGAACGCACCTGGACCGGAAGGCCCAGAACGTGCTGAGTCAGGAGAGCAAGCACCCGACGGATGGCTCTCAGTTCCAGAACATTGATGGGCAAGTGGGCCTCTTGAGGTCCCCACTGCCCCTGGAACTGCAGCTCCTTCCAAAATCCGCCCCAACCCGACAGACTGGCGTCCGTGGTGACAATTTCCCAAAGAGGGGTCAGGAAAGACCTGCCCTTCACAAGATTGGTCGAGACCAACCACCACTGGAGGGACTGCCGGACCCGGGAGGACAACTGGAAGGGCTGATCCAGCGACAGAGGCTGCCGGTCCCAGGACGCCAACAGATAAAGCTGAAGCGTCCTCGTGTGAAATTGAGCAAAAGGAACTGCCTCGAAAGAGGCGACCATCAACCCTATCAGCCTCATCCCCAGACGGATGGACGGTCGAGGATTGGAAAGTAGGACCCGAGCCACCTCCTGGATCAGATGAATTTTGGACTGGGGGAGAAACACTCTGTGTTGAAGAGAGTCCAACTGCATCCTCAGAAAGAACACCACCCTGGCCGGAGCGAGGGAGGACTTGGGGAAGTTGATCACCCAACCAAAGCTTTCCAGCGTGGAGACCACCATCCTGGTGTCTGTCTCTGATTGATTGAGCGACGGAGCCATGATGAGAAGGTCATCCAAATAAGGTACGACACGAATGCCCCGAGATCTGAAAATGGCCATGACCCCTGCCAGCACCTTGGTGAACACTCTTGGAGCTGAGGTAAGGCCAAACGGAAGTGCCACGAATTGAAAATGCTGATTTTCCATCACGAATCGAAGAAAACGATGAGCGTGGCAGATGGGAACATGAAGATAAGCATCCTTGATGTCTATGGACGTCATGAAGTCCCCTTGCCGAAGGGAACCGACGGCCGTTTCCATGCGAAACTTCCGAACACGGATGAACCTGTTGAGTAATTTCAGGTCCAGGACGGGACGGACTGACCCGTCTTTCTTGGGGACTGCGAAAAGATTGGAATAAAACCCGAGGCCCATCTCTAAGCGCGGTACCGGCCGGATGACCGCCATCTCTAACAGATTCTTTACCGACGCAAGGAGCCCCTGTGCGGCCAAAGGATCGATGGGCACCCGAGACCGAAAGAACCGTGAAGGAGGGCGAGAGACGAATTCCAGTCTGTAACCGGACGACACTACCTCCCGGATCCATCTGTCCGGAATCTCCTGGTCCCAAACCTGGGAGAAGCGTCGTAATCGTCCCCCCACCTGCACGGGTGAGGGCAGCCCCTCATTGCTGAGCGGGTTTACCAGCAGGCTTGGTGCCCCAGGACTGAGCGGGACGGCCATGGCCCCTCCCCCGAGTCCAACCTGCACCTCTGGTAGCGGGAAAGGAAGCCCCCCTACCCGCTCTGAATCCCCGAAAAGAAGGCCTACCAGCACTTGTCCCCTTAAAGGGACGACGAGGCCTCTTGCGTTGTGGCATCTTACCACCCTTTGCGACTGAATCAATTTTCTCACAAAACAGACGCAAGCCCAAAAAGGGAAGAGCTGTGAGCACCCTTTTAGAAGCTGAGTCCGCCGACCACTGACGCAGCCATACTGACCGACGAATAGCCACCAGCATTGCAGCTGTCTTGCTACTCATAGCCAGCGCATCGTCCTGAGCGGACAGAACATAGGAAACAAAAGATTCACACTGCTTGAGCGCAGTAAACTCTTTGCAAGTGGGATCTAGATCCTCATACAGCTCCTGAATTACAGACCTAACCGCCAATAGAAGAAGCACACACCGGGCGCATCGTTGACCCAGCATAAATAAAACCATGGCGAGCGTACTGGTCAATCCGCCGATCCTCCCCATCTTTAGGGACAGTGGTCTCCGCAGACTGTACCATAGCCGTGCTGGAGAGCCCTAGCACAGGGGTATCGACGTCAGGAGGGACGGACCAGAGCTTCACCAATTCTGGCGGAAAAGGATAACGCTTTTCCCAACTGGAAGGGATTCCAGATAACCGCGTGGGATGTTCCCATTCCTTAAGGACCACCCTCTCAAAGTGGTGTTTTCTGGGAAAAACCCAACGCGGCTGAGGCTCTTTAAACAACTGGCCCTTTGGCCGGGTGACAGCCTCAGGCGGATCTAAATTCAGAATTTCAAACATCTGAGCCAGAATGGAGGGGGTGTCAAGGGAAACACCCGCCAACCAATCGCCAATAGCATCAGCCTCAAGCTGATCTGCAGGCTCATCTGACTCCAACAGGAATTCTCCCTCGTCCGGGGAGCCATCGGACCATTCCACAGGCTCACATACCTGTGAAGCTGAAGGTATCGGAGTCAGGTGCTTCCGTTTTGCAGTGGCTTTAGACCCTGCTTTAACGGGCACTATTTTCCGGAGGCTGGCCAATCACGCCGCCACCTCGGATTGCGAATCCCCACTCTTGACAGTGTCATGCGGGGTCCGGAACAGGGAGAGAGAGGTAGGAGATGATGGAAGATGCGACGGGCCAGCAGCTGAAGCGACGGACTGACGCGCAATACTCTGCCTTGCACAAGGAATGCATACAAAGACATCATCAGGGAGCGGAGTCCCACATCTTGCGCACCCCCTAGATGGCCCAGAAGAACCATTTCCAGTAATAATGGAAGCCTCCATATGGTGATTTATGGTATTCGCAATTCTTTTGGGATTTAAGGCATAAGCCGACCCGGGATGCCCCCTTATTGTAAATGTGTCGGAATTTTTTTTTTTTTTTGGGAGGATTTAATTCAAAAAGAAGATCCCCTTAATAATCTATATATAAATATAGATTGTATATATATATATATATATATATATATATATATATATATATATATATATATATATATATTTTTTTTTTTTTTTTTTAAATATATATATACGCAAGTATATAGTATATATAAATAAATATGTCCCAATTTAGGAGAAAAAGAGACTAGCCAGGCAATAAAGAACTGGGAGGCTACTAATTGAAGGGATCCCAGGATCTGTGGGGAAAAAACAAACCAACAGTAAAAAACCCCCAGAAACCAATGGCAACATGCAATATAACATACATACACAGCACCAAGTGCTTTGAAGAGGCAATAAAACTGGCCTCTGATTTTCCTCCTTATATATTTTTCCCCCTTTTTTTTTTAAAACAAAAGTATATTTCCATTAAATATATTACTTTTTAATAAACAGTCAAACCCATAAAAATATAGACGGCCCCACACCAGGTGAGGCCGCTTACCTGCCCCAGTAAGGCTTGCAAAAGCCCAGCACCCAACCAAAGAGGTGGTGGAGACAGGCAGAAAATGTCAGCGAAGGCGGGAGTGGCCGATTAAAACAAAGGAGAAAAGCGGAGGGGGGAGGGGAGCTGGATAAGGTGAGAAAAGCGCAGGCAGACAAAAGCAAGCCTGACACCATACAGCCTGCCCCGGTCACCCCTAAAGCTGACCCAAAGCTCTGGCTCTACAGGCCAGCAGCAGCAGCCCGCAAAACAGAGACTGCCATATAAGGAGGAATCAAAGTCAGGCCATATGCACACTCACTTGCAGTGCAGCCTGACAACGTTGAAATAAGCAAAAAACATGAACATACAGTAAACCATACACACAATACACATCCCTCTACCCCCCCCCCCCCCCCCATATAGAGAAGGGACCGTAACGGGAGAGTAAGGGGCTAAGGGGACCCTCGGGACAGGGGCATCCCATTTCCGGATCACCATGCTGGATAGCCGCATTGCCCCACGCATGAGGTCGAGCGGAGGAGATAAGCTCCTAGGCACCTATAGTGCCATCTACCATTTGCCCAGTGAGCAGCCTAGGCTGGGAGGCTTCCTATTTCACCATAAAGGTATACAAACTCAAACCGGGCAGAAATAGACCAAAAGGGGGGTGCCGGGGTAAGACCCCGGCTACCTGTAAGCAGGAGACTTCAATCTTCTGTCTTGTCGTCAAGCAGAGAGAAAAATACTGGTGATTGAAGGGAGGTACCAGGTATATATAGGCCGGAAGGGGGCTCGTTACAAGACTTCCTCTCTGCATAGCGTCACCTGGCGGTGAGTTAACCCCAATAAGTGAAGAATATTTAAAAGTGAAGCGGGGTGTGTGGCACACCAAGAATAATTGCTGGATGCCATGCACCGCAAAACTCTCCATAGAATTTTGTACTCTGTTACTAACCAATTTCCTTGATGCCACACTGCATCACAGTCCTAGAGGCTAGCCTAGAAGCCTGTGAAATTCACAGGTCGGGCTGGCACAACACTGCAATTGTGATCATAGAGCAATTCCCACTGAAAGCCTGCAGTCACATGGTTATTGAAGTGGCGAGTATCGGGGCTGGGAAATGGCGTATCCAAGATTTATTCAGTGCGGGGCACTGTTGGTCAGCTTTAATAAACATTTCTAGAGGATTTAACATTTGCCATTTCTCTTTGGTGGTTGGACAAAGATATGCTGTGTAGGTGCCTCATATAATATGCTTCCACAGAACAGAGAAAATAAACCCTGATTTAGAAAACTCACCGTGCTTTTCATTTGATTCAGCAGTCTTTGACTTTTTTACTGCTTTTGATTCAGAAATACGATACACTCTAGCTCGAGCATGCACAAACATAGATGTGCTTGAGTCCAGAAAGAGCCAACCTTCAACAAGAAAAAAAAAGTTCATTAGAGTAAACCAAACATTACCAACACACAAAATGCCAATGGCAACAAAATTTAACCCCCCCCCCATGTTCCCACAGCTCACTCCACAAACAGGAAGCTGCAGGAGGATGTAAAGTTAAGTTTGCAGCTTGTATTTCAAGTAATTATGGGGGGGCTTTTAGGACTACAGGCATTCCAATTTGAGGGGTAGGGAATGTCTTAATTGCCAAAAGAGGTAAACACAGCAAACGGGTGGCCAACGGCTCTCATTGACTTGAATGGTTGGAGCGGGAGCGTGCACACAACGCTGGGGATGTGGCAGCCCATTGAATACACTGACACCTGCCTGGCAAATTATGTAGTCACAGCAGCTGGCTCCCATTTGACGATAGCCCGCGCATGTTCCCTTGGACCAGTGAAAGGTAAGACTATTGGCAACCGGGAGGGCATGCCGTTTCAGGATGCCCCAGAGGAAAGCCAGCGGTTGGCCTTGAAATCTTTTAGATTTCAAACCTACCACTGTTGGGTTTTGTTGTATGAAAAGGAACATCAAATTGACAACCAGGAAATACAGATGTCCTCCCAGACTGCAATTCCTGCTGGTTCTGGGGCATATCTGACCCCTCTAGACAACATGAAGACCAAGCGAAAGGGTTGTAATGGACACTCCTAGGACTGCTAGAGGGAGGTTAAGATCTTTTATAGTGGAAGTCAGTTTAACAAAAACATACTGCAAATTTGCATAAAAGCAGTCCTACTGTCAAAGTGGGCTGAATCATCGACCACCCGACATTCCTCATTAGAAAGCCTGACTTCTAAAATACCCTGCAAATTAACAAAATTATGCAAAGCAGCGCACTCCTTCTAGATTTCCATGGGCCACATGATTGCTGGAGGCCATTGCTGTCTGAAAGGCAGGTCATGCATTCATCTACAACAAGAGTTCCCAAATCTTATCAAGTACCACTTTCCATTTTCTGATTAAATCAAGTACAACCTGGGTAGTGAGGGAGCCACCTAAGACTAATTGAAAACATACAAAACAGCCATTTAAAGTGAATGAATTACACATAAATTGTGCAGTTTTTTTTTTTTTTATTTATAGTGAAAATCAGGCTTGCGCAAAAACTAGATGGCAGCAGATCAGGTTGGAGTACAGCAAAATCAAGTATCAAGGCTATTTGCAGATTTATTAGTTCAATGCCTCACAAAAGTCTTGGTTGAAGACCAGATGGCTGCTTTACAAATCTGTTCAATAGAGGCTCCAGCTTGCTTTGCCCAAAACGTATAGACACGAGTGAGCTGGAATTGTTCCTGGAAGTTGTGATCCATGATAGGCCATACTAATAGTATTTATCCAACCTGCCAACACTGATTTAGAAACTTGTTGCCCCTTTCTTGGTCCCGAGAATTATACAAACTAACTATCTGCCTTCCTCCAATCTTTGGTCTGATGAAGATATGCTCTGTCCTCCAATATTTTTGCACTGAAGAATGTTTACTGTCTGCTGAGGAAAGAACAATCCTGAATTATGTGAAAATCAGAGGAAATCTTCCTAAGGTAGCAGAGATCTACCCTTAAAACCAATGAATCAAGGCAACCTCAGGGTAAACGGTGTCAAACTCCACTTCTCAGCATTTAGACACTGGTCCCTGGGATAACAAGTCCGTTATTACTACAAGTCTCCATGGCTCCTGTATGGATCGTGTTACCAAAGTCGAGAACCACGTTCTCTCGGGCCACCGGGAAGCCAGAAGTAGAATTGTGGTTGGCTGACTGGTTAGTTTGTTCAGCACTTGAAAAAGCAACTGTACTGGAGGAAACACATAGGCTAGGCTAAATGGCCAATCGTGAGCCAGTGAGTCCACCCCTAGGGCTGGATCTAAAGGATTCAGAGAGAAAACTTCTTTAAATTGTGGTTCTTCCCTATCACAAAAAGATCCACAACTGGAGTGCCTTCATGAACACAAATCTGATTGAACACTTCCTGATTTAGCGACCACTCTGATTCCAGTTTTGGAACGCGACTCAGTAAGTTCGCTATCTGATTTAAATTTCCCTTAAGTTCGCTATCTGATTTAAATTTCCCTTCAGATGAATAGCCCAGGAGGACAGTAGGTTCTGCTCTACCCACAGCAGGATTTCTGTCACCACTAACAACCTAGGGGACCTTGTTCCTCCCTGGCGATTTAAATCGGCCCAACGTAGCCGCATTGTCTTATGATCAGAATGTGCCAATTTTTTAGATGAAGTGCAAATCCACACAGAGCTACCTTTACAGCAATCAATTCTCTTAGATTCGAGAAAGACTGACTTAGAGCCTTGGACCATCTTAGCTGAGCCGTCCAGACCCCGCAATGGGCTCCCCATCCCCCAAGAGGATGCATCTGTTAACGTTTTGTCTCTGGGGTCCCTCCAGGCTAGACTGCTGGCAAATCTGCCCTTGAACCACCACTCCAGAGATTTCTTCACTGGTTTGGGAACTAGAATCATATTTTCCAAAGTTCCAAAGTTTCAGTTGTTCAAGATGTGCAGTTGAAGTGTTCTTGAATGCAACTGACACCACACATACCGCAGGAAATGTTGTTGTCAGATACCCCAGGACCTTCATAGCCTGACGTACCGACGTTGTCCGACTGGCACAAAAGTAATGGACAGCTTCCTGGAGGGAGCAAAGAGCCACAGATCGCCCAGGTAGGCTACCATGCCAATCCCTTTTAGTGTCGGATATTTCAGATGTTAAGCCAGTACCTTGCTAAAGATTCTGGGTGCTGAGGCTAGACCAAAAGGAAGACAGACAACTTGGAAATGAAGTGTCTGGTCTGGTCAAATCTTAGGAAGGACTGGGCACATATACTCATCGGGATTAGCTTTTAGGTCGACTGGCACCCTGAAGGACCCAGGAGGCAGCAGAATCCTGACTGAAAAGATGGTTTCCATGCGAAACACACACACCAAAAGATTCAGTCTCTTTAGATTCAGAATAAACCTGAATCCTCCTGATGCCTTTCTTATCAGAAAGACGCTGTTGCTGGAGAGGGACCGACACGATACCCCTTTGGACAACATAGATGATAGGCTTTCCCTAATAACCAAATTCTCCTCGCTGCACCCCGGAAAAGAGGTAACAAGGAAATTCGAAGGAGAGGTCTGGGTAAATTCTATGTGGAAGCCCTCCCTTATGCCCTTGGAAATAAAGGGACCATTTAGCAGGATTTCCCAGTAGACGTGGAAGGACTTTAGCCGTGCGCCAGGGGGGTGGCGTCATTGTCTTTTTTGGCCTAGGCTGAGAAGTTCCAAACACGGTTGAACCCCTAAACTTCCCCGTTACTGAAAGAAGAGGCAGAGGATCCTCTAGCTCCCTTGGGTCCCTGTTAAGAAAGGAGTGCCTAAAGGAAGATTGAAAAGCAAATCTTTTATTCCTTGAACCCCTAATTCGGGTAGGAAAACATTTATTTTTATCCGCGGACTTATCTAGAACCTTTTCAAGTTCTGGGCCAAAGAGGAATTGACCACTAAAAGGCTTGCACATGAACGAAATTTAGCCAATGTCACCTAACCAGGTCCTTAGCCAAAAAGTGCTGCAAACCGAATTGGTCAATGCCATACTCTGAGCTAGAAAGATGACTGGCTCAGCAGTTGCGTCTGAAAGAAATGAGGCTGCCGAAAAAAGAAAAGGTAAAGCTTTAAGGATTTCTTCAAAACTAGTCTGTTCCACTAATAAGGATTTAACTGCTGAAGCCAATAATTCAAATTCCTCGCTACACAAGTAGAATCCAGAATTTGCCTAAGTGAACAGGATTCAGCCTGCAAAGCTGTTTTTTTAAGAATGAATCCATTGTTTTATCCAAAAGATCCTTTAGGACCCCGAAATCCACAAGGCCAAATCTACCTCCTTTGAAAGGTGAATCTAACTTAGGACATTTCTCCCAAAACTCTAACTCTTCCTCAGAGAGAAGTATCTTGTTTTGAGGTATCTTCCTAACCAGATGCTTCCATTCATTCAGAATCGCATGCTTAACTGAATTATGAATGGGACCAAGTCTGGGTAAAACCCATCGTGTTTAGACTTTGAGACAGCACCCTTTTCCTCAATGCCCATAGACAAATCATGAGCAAATGGAAAGGTAACTCCCCCGGGGGAAATAAAATCTTCACGGAGTGGAGAGCTAAGTAGCTGACCCCTGTTCTTCTCCCTCAGAATGGGAAGACTCCTCTTTCTCAGAGATAATTTCTGGCATATCTGAATTCTGTGTAGTGAACAAAAAGGGAGTACTGCTGGGATGCCCCAACAATCAACCTTCATCATCCAACCCCCCCCCCCCCCCCCCCGAGGCTCTCAAAAAGGGGAGGAAAAATGCTCCTTCAAAGCTTTCATCATATCCGCCATACTGGGTTGCTGTTCTTTGTTCACCACCATCTCAGTACAGGTGTGACATAGGGACTTTCTATGGGAATCCGATCACTTCGCACATAGAGAACCTACTTTTCCAGACTTCTGAGACCAGAACTGGACACCAAATAAAAAAAGAAATAAATGAAAGGACTCACTGGTGCAGAGCTGGACCTCTTCTTCTCAGATTTGGACCTGGATTGTGTTGATCCGAAGAAGAACAATTCCCCATTGGTGCAGGTCGGAAACAAATACACCACCTTCTCTGACCGGTCCGTCATTTCTAGTATGAGGTAGATATTTTCCCACAAAACATCCTTAAGTAGGGTGGGAACCTTATACCCATTAAAGCTTTTTAACCCTCTGTTCCCATCTTAAGAGTGAGGTCAGCGTTTGGTGGGAGGAGAGATGACCGATCTCCATCTCTCCTCCCGCCGAAAGAGAGCCGCTGAGGTTCCAACAGTACCTCTTCCCCACCCCTCCCTCCTCCACCAGCAGCACCAGTTGACTAAACGCGTCCTCTACCGCTTTCCCTCCAAGCAGCGTCTGTGGTTTAAAAATAGTGTCTGCAGCTACCGCCAGCCACACCCAGCCATGGAAAACCAGAGAGAGGGGAAGGGCGAGGGCAAGGGGGTAAGAGAAAGAGCATAGGAACAACTTCAAGTCTAACTCTAGAAGCGGAGGAAACAAACAAAACATCCTAAAATAAGAGGTTAAAAAAGATAATTCTTTGAGCACTCACCTGTAGAATTGATTTCTTTTTCATTATTACTCTAGGACATCAGAGTAATTCAGTCACGATCGGGTTAACATCTCGGGCAAAGGGCATGGACTGCAAGAACAAAGGAGTGGATCCTCCTCCCGGGCTTATATCCTTTCACCTGACTCCCTCCAAACAAGCAGAAGGACCAGCCGCCCCGGAGGAATATCTTTATCTCTTGTTGGAGACAAAATACATATATTATTATTTATTTTTTTCGATGTTGATCAAACTATTTACATATTTACCACTCCACTAAGACTAGGCATCCAAGATATGGATTTAGCATCCTAGCAGACAGGAGGGTCTGATGTCCTGAAGTAGTAATGAAAGAGAAATCAATTCTACAGGTGAGTACTCACAGAATTATCTTTTCTCTTTCATTTTACTTCAGGCCATCAAAGTAATTCAGTCACAATTGGGACCTCCAAAAATACCATTTTGTGAATACTCTGTAAACTGTAAACTGGGTATTATAAGTATGTCACACACCCCGCTTCAAAAATACCATTTTGTGAGTACTCACCTGAAAAATGGATATTGTTGGTGTGCCACACACCCCGCTTCACTTCTTAAATATTCATTACTTCATGGGTTAATCCACCGCAGGAGACGTAGTGCAGAGAGGAAGTCTTGTAACGAGCCCCCTTCCGGCCCATATATACCTGGTACCTCCCTTCAATCACCAGTATAATCAAAAAGCAGTAATACAAGGTACCAGTATTCCACCAGTAACCTCAAAATCAAATTTGATATAAAAAAGGCTTCACCATATAAAGGCTTCGGTAATACCGAAAAGGGCGGGTGTGAAGCGGGGTGTGTGGCACACCAACAATATCCATTTTTCAGGTGAGTACTCACAAAATGGTATTATTCTTGGTGTGCCACACACCCCGCTTCACTTCTTAAATATTCATTACTTCATGGGACATCCAAAAGCAGTGTCCACAAGGGAAGGGCATCTCAAGGCCAGGTGAAGCATAACTTAAATGACTGCAGTCTGCAGAACTTTGCGGCCAAAAACAGCATCCGCTGAGGCCCGCACATCAACTTTGTAAAACTTAGAAAAAGTGTGAACAGAAGACCAGGTGGCGGCCTTACAAACCTGTTCAACAGAAGCTTGGTGCTGAAAAGCCCAAGACGCCCCAACAGCGCGAGTGGAATGAGCAGTAATACGAAAAGGGGGAACTCTTCCCTTAGCAGAATAGGCCGCAGTAACGGCCTGACGTATCCACTTGCTAATGGCAGATTTGGCTGGTGCCAAACCCTTCTTAGGCCCATGGGGCACAACAAAAAAGGAATCCGTCCTACGGAAAGGAGACGTGATAACCAAGTAGTACTTAACACAGCGTACTACATCCAAACAATGCAAAACCCTCTCCTTGTCATTCCTAGGATTAGGACACAAGGAGGGAAGAACAATATCTTGGTTCAAATGAAAAGCAGAAACCACCTTAGGAAGAAAGTCTGGCTTGAACCGAAAAACCACTTTATCCTGATGTCTCTCGAAGTAAGGCGCCTGGATAGACAAGGCCGCCAATTCCGAGACACGCCGGATCGAAGTGATCGCTACCAAGAAGACCATCTTCTGAGTCAGGGTAGATAAAGCAATATCTTGCAAAGGCTCAAAAGGAGGAGCCTGAAGAGCAGAAAGAACCAAATTCAAATCCCAAACCGGGAGTAATGGTTTCCTGGGAGGCCGCACATGCGTAACCCCCTGGAAAAAAAGTTTTAACTAAAGGCTTAAGCGCAACACGCTTCTGAAAAAAGATAGATAAGGCAGAAACTTGCCCTTTCAACGTACTTAGCTGAAGACCAGAGTCCAGCCCAGATTGTAAAAACTCCAGAATCCTGGAGACCGAAAATACCCTACAAGGAAAAGATCTCATCTCGCACCAAGCGATATAGGCTTTCCAGGTCCTATAGTAGATGATAGAAGAAGACCTCTTCCGGGCACTGATCAGAGTCTTAACGACTGAATCAGAAAGACCCTCCTCCTTTAGGATGGAGGTCTCAGCAGCCAGGCCGTCAAAGCTAGCGCTGGTAAATTGGGGTAACACAATCGACCCTGAGTGAGCAGATCGGGCCGAAGAGGCAGAACGACCTGGTCCACTGCCGAACGATGTCTGCGAACCACACTCGCCTCGGCCAACTTGGGGCCACGAGAACGGCGGACACCCCTTCCAGAGCCAACTTCCGAAGCACTCTGCCTAGCATGGGTATCGGAGGAAACAGGTACAGAAACCCCAGATCCCCCCAGCTCAGGGACATGGCGTCCACTGCCAGAGCCAGAGGATCCTGGGAGAGCGACACGAAGTTCGGGAGCCTGTGATTGTGACGAGAGGCAAACAGGTCCACCTCTGGTGTCCCCCATCGGCGACACAGTGAGCGAAATACCCGAGGATGGAGGGCCCATTCTCCCCGACGGGGAGAGCCCCTGCCCAAGCGGTCCGCTTCCAGGTTCTCCACTCCTGGAATGTATACCGCCGAGAGACAAGGAACATGGGCCTCTGCCCAGGTCAGGATCAGGGACACCTCTCTGAGAGCACTCAGGCTGCGAGTCCCTCCCTGATGATTGATGTAAGCAACCGCTGTTCGATTGTCTGAACGCACCTGGACCGGAAGGCCCAGAACGTGCTGAGTCAGGAGAGCAAGCACCCGACGGATGGCTCTCAGTTCCAGAATATTGATGGGTAAGTGGGCCTCTTGAGGTCCCCACTGCCCCTGGAACTGCAGCTCCTTCCAGAATCCGCCCCATCCCGACAGACTGGCGTCCGTGGTGACAATTTCCCAAAGGGGGGCCAGGAAAGACCTGCCCTTCACGAGATTGGTCGAGACCAACCACCACTGGAGGGACTGCCGGACCCGGGAGGACAACTGGAAGGGCTGATCCAGCGACCGAGGCTGCCGGTCCCAAGACGCCAACAGATAAAGCTGAAGCGTCCTCGTGTGGAATTGAGCAAAAGGAACTGCCTCGAAGGAGGCAACCATCAACCCTACCAGCCTCATCCCCAGACGGATGGACGGCCGAGGATTGGAGAGTAGGACCCGAGCCAACTCCTGAATCAGAAGAATTTTGGACTGAGGGAGAAACACTCTGTGTTGATGAGAGTCTAACTGCATCCCCAGAAAGGACACCACCCTGGCCGGAGCGAGGGAGGACTTGGAGAAGTTGATCACCCAACCGAAACTTTCCAGCGTGGAGAGCACCACCCTGGTGTCTTTCTCCGATTGATCGAGTGACGGAGCCATGATAAGAAGGTCGTCCAAATAAGGTACGACACGAATGCCCCGAGCTCTGAAAATGGCCATGACCCCTGCCAGCACCTTGGTGAACACTCTTGGAGCTGAGGTAAGGCCAAACGGAAGTGCCACGAATTGATAATGCCGATCCTTCATCATGAATCGAAGAAAACGTTGATGAGGGTGGCAGATGGGAACATGCAGATAAGCATCCTTAATGTCTATGGACGTCATGAAGTCCCCTTGCCGAAGAGAGCCGACGGCAGTGCGCAAGGTTTCCATGTGAAACTTCCGAAAACGGATGAACCTGTTGAGTAACTTCAAGTCCAGGATGGGACGAACTGACCCATCCTTCTTGGGGACTGCGAACAGATTGGAGTAGAAACCGAGGCCCATCTCTAAACGCGGTACCGGCCGGATGACCGCCATCTGTAACAGATTCTGTACCGACGCCAGGAGCCCCTGTGCGGCCAAAGGATCGATGGGCACCCGAGACCGAAAGAACCGTGAAGGAGGGCGAGACTCGAATTCCAGCTTGTAACCGGACGACACTATCTCCTGAATCCATCTGTCCGGAACCTCCCGGTTCCAAACCTGGGAGAAGTGTCGCAATCGTCCCCCCACCTGCACGGGTGAGGGCAGCCCCTCATTGCTGAGCGGGCTTACCAGCAGGTTTGGGCTTGGAGCCCCAGGACTGGGCGGGACGGCCACGGCCCCTCCCCCGCGTCCAACCTGTACGACTGGTAGAGGGAAGGGAAGCCCCCCTACCCGCTCTGTATCCTCGAAAGGACGGCCTACCAGAAGCCGCCCCTCTAAAGGGGCGTCGAGGCCTCTTGCGTTGTGGCATCTTACCACCCTTTGCGACTGAATCAATTTTCTCCCCGAACAGACGCAACCCCAAAAAGGGGAGAGCTGTGAGCACCTTTTTAGAAGCTGAGTCCGCCGACCACTGTCGCAGCCATACTGACCGACGAATAGCGACCAGCATTGCCGCTGTCTTGCTACTCATAGCCAGCTCATCGTCCTGAGCGGATAGAACGTAAGACACAAAAGAATCGCACTGCTTAAGCGCAGCGAACTCATCACAAGCGGGATTGAGATCCTCGCATAGCCCCTGGATTACAGATCTTACTGCTAAAAGAAGAAGGGCCGAAGCGCACAGGGGGCGCATCGTTGACCCAGCATAAACAAAGCCATGGCGAGCATACTGGTCAATCCTACGATCCTCCCCATCTTTAGGGACAGAAGTCTCAGCAGACTGTACCATAGCGGAGCTAGATAGCCCTAGCACAGGGGTATCGACTTCAGGAGGGACGGACCAAAGCTTCAGCAATTCTGGCGGAAAAGGATAACGCTTTTCCCAACTGGAAGGGATTCCAGATAACCGCGTGGGATGTTCCCATTCTTTAAGGACCACCCTCTCAAAGTGGTGCTGTCTGGGAAAAACCAAACGCGGCTGAGGCTCTTTAAACAACTGACCCTTTGGCAGGGTGACAGCCTCAGGCGGATCTAAATTCAGAATTTCAAACATTTGAGCCAGAATGGAGGGGGTGTCAAGGGCAACCCCCGCCGACCAATCGCCAAACGCATCAGCCTCAAGCTGATCTGCCGGCTCATCTGACTCCAAGAGGAATTCACCCTCATCCGGGGAGCCATCGGACCATTCCACAGGCTCACACAATTCGTCCTGAGGAGCCGAAGATACCGGAGTCAGGCGCTTCCGTTTTGCAGGGGCCTTCAGCCCCGCTTTAACGGGCAATACTTCCCGAAGACTGGCCGATTTTACCACCACCTCGGATTGCGAATCCCCACCTTTGACAGTGTCATGCGGGGTCCGGAACAGGGAGGGAGAGGCAGGAGATGATGAAGGTTGCGACGGGTCAGCAGCCGGATCAACAGACTGATGCGCAATAATCTGCCTTGCACAAGAAATGCAAATAAAGATATCATCAGCAGGGAGCGCAGCCCCACATTTTACACACCCCCTGGACGGCTCTGACGAGTCGTTTCCGGTAGTAACAGAAGCCTCCATATTGGTGATTTATGGTATCGCAAATACTGGGACTTTTAAGGCATAAGCCAACCCGGGATGCCCCCTTATAAAGAATGTCCCGGAAGGGAGGGTTTTTGTAAATACACTTTTTTTTTTTTTTTTAAGAGAAAAGGTCCCCCTTAACAGTCTCAAAATATATATATATATGTATATATATATCTAAAATGTGCAATTTCATATAAAAAGAATGACTAGCCAGGCAATATAGAGCCGGAGGGCCGCAATAAAAGAGGGATCCCAGGATCTGAAAGGAAAGAAAAACAAAACCATCAGATCCCTTGTGAGTGTAACATATGCAGCATGTTCACAATAGCATGATAGAGTGCATCCTTAAAAGCTTGCCCCATAAGAAATCTCACTCTCGGCCCCACAAAAGCGGGGCCGCTTACCTGACAGCCAGACCGGAGGGACATGTAGCAGCCGCAGCAGTAGAACAAAAAACCCATGTGTTGCTGCAGCGCGCGCCCCCCCCACGTGACCTCTCTTAACAGAGACAGGAAGGAAGTGAGGCTGGGGCCGCCGAGCGCCGCTTCCGCCGGCGCCACGCCCCTCCCCCCCCCCGCGTCACAGGGAGCCGCCCCGTTCCATTCATTGAGGGATTGCCACCAGCTGCGCTGGCTGACACCCAGCCAGGCGGCGGAGGAGGAGGGGGAAGGAGACATAAGCGCAGCCACACAGGCTGCCGCACGGAGCAGCGGGGAAGGGAGGGAGGCGGGAGGGGACGCATCTGAAGTGAAAGCACAGCAGCTGAGCGCGGTCCGCTGCCCCGCCCCCATAAAGCTGACCAACACACTGGCCATCTCTAAAAAGTATCTGCCCGGAGCTCCAGCATAACAGACAAAGCGCACCATGCTGCTGCGCAGTCTGCTTCTATGCACAAAGTGAACACACAGAAAAAGACAGCAATACAGTGAAAACACTATACAAGATACACAACCCTCTATACCCCCCCCCCCCCCCCCCCCCCCATAGTGAAGGGAGAAGGGACCGAAACGGGAGAAAAAGGGGCTACGGGGACCCTCGGGACAGGGGCATCCCATTTCCGGATCACCATGCCGGATTGCCCCCAAAAGAGGGGGACGAGCGGAGGAGATAAGCTCCTAGGCACCAATAGTGCCGTCTACCAATTACCCGGTGAGCAGCCTAGGCTGGGAGGCTTCCTATCCACCATAAAGGTATACAAACTCAAACCGGGCAGAAATAGACCAAAAGGGGGGTGGCGGGGTAAGAATACCCCGACCTACCTGTAAGCAGGAAACTTCCAACCTCTGTTTGTCAAGCAGAGAGAAAAATACTGGTGATTGAAGGGAGGTACCAGGTATATATGGGCCGGAAGGGGGCTCGTTACAAGACTTCCTCTCTGCACTACGTCACCTGCGGTGGATTAACCCATGAAGTAATGAATATTTAAGAAGTGAAGCGGGGTGTGTGGCACACCAAGAATACATTCATTACATGAGGGTTATACTGACCTGTAGATGGCGATCTTGCAGAGATGTAAAGGAAAAAAAAAAGAGCCCCTCCCGGTCCATAAATACCTTGGACCTCCCACTCATTACCCAGTATAAGGACAGCAGTAAGGTAAGGGACCAGGAAGAGCCAAATATAAACCATAACAACGAAAAGTTCACCATATAAAGGATCCAAAATACAAAAGGGCAGGGTGAAGCGGGGTGTGTGACATACTTATAATACCCATTTTACAGGTGAGTATTCACAAATGGTATTATTCTAAGTATATATTATTCCAAAAACACAGAGCAATCAATGATAAAACACACTTTAGGTCAGCTTTAACTCTTAAAACATTATATAAAAAAGTCCAAGCTTCTGGGGTGGTTCCCCAATCAGAGTATCCTCTAAGGCCAAGGATTTTAGTGACCTATCACAGGGATGTTCAAAACACTGTAGCAAATTCCACCACGTGTATATAACAGCAAATTACTGATGAGAGTCTGGTGCCCACCACCTCCTTCAAAATACTCTTCCCAGATAATAATAAGCTTTAGTTCCTTATTAAAATATCTCCATGTTTTATTCCTCTCTTATTGGATAGGAGAGCCGGTTAAATATTCTGGTCCCCGCTTTAACAGGTGGAGGTGTGCTTAAATGCCTTATTAGATCCTCAATATTCCATTCCTCTCTTGTTATTAACAGAGCCGATTTGGTATTCTTATCCCACTTTGGCTTTTAAAATTGTCCCAGATTGGACAAACCACATAGAAAGGAAAAATCAAATAGAAAAATCTAGCGTAATATCGTTTTAATCATGTGCACTGGTTAAGTTAAAAATGCACTCACATAAAAACAATGTATATCAAGTATTTAGGAGACGCCAGGCAAGATTCTCACCAAACCCTCAATGTGTCTAGGCCGATTGATGTCTCAAAGGGAGGGAGGGGAGGTGAAGTATCCCTGGAGTGTAGCTTGTCCGCGTACTGATAAAATCTCTGATGACCTGGAAAGATTGGTATGTGAAGGTAAGCATCCTTGATGTCTACAGAGGTCATGAAGTCCCCTGGGCGTAGAGAATTCACAGCGGAGCGCAGATTCTCCATGCGAAAGTGTCTGAATCTGACAAATTTGTTGAGGCGCTTTAAATCCAGGATGGGTCTGATGGACCCGTCTTTTTTGGGAACAGTGAAAAGATTGGAATAGTAGCCTTTGTCCCTTTCCCTTAAGGGCACCCGGCAGATGACTCCCAATTCCAGAAGCCTTTGGACAGCAAGGGACAAACCCTGAGCTGAGCTATCCGGGATCTGATGAATCTTGGGGGCGGCCAAGCTGCAAACTATCTTGTAACCGGAGGACACTACCTCCTGAATCCACCGGTCTGAGACATGACGCCTCCAGACGTGAGCAAAAAGCCGAAGCCGTCCCCCCACCCGGATGAGTGAGGGCTCCCCTTCATGCCTGAGGGGGCTTGGGGGAGGACTTAGGCTTGGGACCCCAGGAGGGACCAGGGCGGCCACGTCCTCTGCCCCGCCCCAAAAATCTCCACGGGCTCCAGCAAAGGAAGCTCCCCGTCCAATTCTGGAACCACGGAAGGAAGGAAAAAGGCACCTGAACCCCGAAAGGACCGGGGCTGCCTTCTACGCTGAGGTAACTTGCCTCCCATAGCAAACAAGTCCAGACGTTCACCAAAGAGGCGCAGCCCCTTGAAGGGAAAACCAGTGAGAGCCTTTTTAGCAGCGTTGTCAGCTGCTCACTGGCACAGCCAGACCGAGCGGCGTATAGCCACCAACAAGGCAGATGCCCTGCCACACATTCTAATGGTATCATTCAAGGCAGAGAGAACATATGCAACAAATTCCTCAACGCAGAAGAGCTCTATACTCTTCACTACCTGCATCATCAGGGGCCCCATCTGAGAGACCCCTGAGCAGGCTTTTGATAGCAACACAGACACAGAGGCAACAGCCGTAATGGCAGAGGCAAAGACCGGACGCAGCGCGGTCCCCACATAGGCAAAGGCATGGCAAGCCAGCTAAACTATGCGCCTGTCCTCCCCATCCCTCAGTGTAGTAGAGTCAGGGGAATGCATGACGGATGTGTTGGACAACCCCAGAACTGGTGCATCCACCTCGGGAGGACATGACCAACGTTTAACCACCTCAGCGGGAAAGGGATACCTCTTATCCCAACTCTTTGGTACCCCGGGAAGCCGGCTAGGCCGTTCCCACTCTTTAAGCACCAGATTATTAAGGTGAGTTTGTTCAGTTAACTCCAAGCGTGGTTTAACAGTATGAAACAGCTCCCCCTGCTGCGGCGGAGCCACGGCAGGAGGAGAGATACAGAGTACTTCAAAAATGTGAGCTAAAAGCCTGTCAGTATCATGTGAGGGCCCATGGGTCAGACCCAGAATCGGCACCATAAACCTTAGGCTGTTCATCAGATGATTCTGAATCAGAAAATAATTCCCCCTCCAGGGGGGTACAACCAGTAATGTCAAAAAATTCCTCAGCCTCCATAGGGAAGAGAGTAACACCAGGTGATAAATGCCGCTTCTTAGCAGGAGCCTTACGCGGGCCAGAGCCAGCAATATGCCTTTCAATGCTGGCCACCCATGCAGCCAAATCAGGTTGAGACTCCCCACTGGTATGCACCTCACTAGGAGTCAGATGTAAGCGTTGGGGGGGTAGGCGAAGCCACAGGGGGCGCAGGCCCAGCCACCGGTAACCCAGACTGCAGCGCAAGCGTCTGTTGGGCGCAGGGTACACACACCCTGACATCGTCACTTATAGGGGATACCGCACACGCCATACACAGCCGAGCTTGTCCCCAAGCACATTATCCTGAGAAGCCTCCATATGGTGATTATTGTGGCACAACAGGCCTATTGGGATTGACGCTAATAAAGCTACCCGGGATGCCCCAATAACCCGCTAGGGAAGTGGGAGACAATGGATCACAATAGTCCTCCAATAAGGAGTTAATGCTAAATAGAGGGGATAGGACCGGGAGAAACCACAAAAGAGTTTGACCCGCCTGCAAGACATAAAGCAAGGATCCCGTAAGCATAATGCAATGAAATACAAAGAAAAGCCAGCCCGCAGGGGCACTTACGGACCGCGATAGGGAGACGCCAGACAAGCAGCACAGGAGCACCAAAAATACAATTCTGTGAAATACTCACCTGTAGAATTGATATTATACAGTACGTCCTGCTCCAGATAGATTACTTACACTTGGGTTATCCTCCGCCAGATGGCGCTGCACTGCAGAGACATGTAAAACAGGCTCCTCCCGGCCCCTCAAATACCCAGGGACCTCCCACAAATCCCCAGCATTGAAAAGCAGTGAACCAGAAGCCGGGAGAATTTAACCACCAACTGGTAACTATAAAAATGATAACCATCACCATACAGGGGATCCAGAAAAACGCAAAAACCAGGGTGGGGTGGAGCAGGACGTACTGTATACAAATAATATCAATTCTACAGGTGAGTATTTCACAGAATTGTATTATTCTTAGTATATAGTACGTCCTGCTCCAGATAGATTACTTACACTTGGGACATCCAATAGCAGTGTCCATAAGCAGAGTGGGCACCCTTGCAAAACCTTGCGGCAAAACACAGCAACAGCTGAGGCCCTAACATCAACCTTGTAAATGTATGAACAGAAGACCAAGTAGCGGCCTTGCAAACTTGTTCAACAGAAGCCTAGGAGGCACCAATAGCCAAAATACCAAAATGGGTATTATAAGTATGTCACACACCCCGCATCCACCATTCATGACATATAGGTTATGATCCAGTAGAGGGCGAACTTCTGCAGAGAGGAAAGCAAAAAAGAAGCCGCTCCCGGTCCATAAATACCTGGGACCTCCCACACAGTTTATGACAGCAGAAAGGGGACCAGGAAGAGACAATAAAACATTCTTAAAGTGGACCAACACCCAGGGGGGATCGGCCCGGAAATCTATAAGATTCCCGGACCGATCGGGGTGCCCCACCGAAGTGGACCAAAACCCAGGATAGTCAAAATCCTGGGTGTTGGTCCACTTTAACAATAAAAGGTTCACCATATAAAAGGATCCAGAATACCAAAGGGCGGGATGAAGCGGGGTGTGTGACATTACCCTTTTTACAGGTGAGTAATCACAAAATGGTATTATTCCAAGTATGTCACCCACCCCGCTTCCACTATTCATGACATATGGGACATCCAATAGCAGTGTCCGTCATGGGTGGGGATCCAAATACAGAAGAAAAAATGCACAAATTTAAACCACTGCAGCTTGCAGAACCTTGCGGCTAAAAACAGCATCCGCTGAGGCCCGCATATCAACCTTATAAAACTTGGAAAAAGTATGAACAGAAGACCAAGTAGCAGCCTTACAAACTTGTTCAACAGAAGCCTGGTGCTGAAAATCCCAGGAAGCCCCAACAGCACGAGTAGAATGAGCAGTGATCTTAAAAGGAGGAACTCTCCCCTTAGCGGAATAGGCCCCAACAATGGCCTGACGTATCCATTTACTAATGGTAGACTTGGCTGGCGCCAAACCTTTCCTGGCGCCAAACCTTTCCTGGGCCCGGAGGGCACCACGAACAAGGCGTCCGTCTTACGAAAAGGAGAAGTAGCAACCAAATAGTACTTCACACAACGAACCACATCCAAAGAGTGCAAAACCCTCTCCTTGTCATTGCTAGGCTTAGGACACAAGGAAGGGAGAACTACATCCTGATTGAGATGGAAAGCAGAAACCACCTTAGGAAGGAAATCTGGTTTAAAGCGAAAAACCACCTTGTCCTGGTGTCTCTCAAGGTAAGGGGCCTGAATAGACAGAGCCGCCAACTCAGAGACACGCCAAACAGAGGTAATAGCCACCAAAAAGGCAACCTTTTGAGTGAGCACAGAAAGTGCCACATCCTGCACCGGCTCAAAAGGAGGCCCCTGGAGGGCCGAGAGAACCAAATTAAGGTCCCAAACTGGAACCAAAGGCTTTCTAGGGGGCCGAATATGAGTGACCCCTTGGAAAAAAGTCTTGACCAGATGATGCAAGACAAAAGGACCTTTTAAAAAAGACTGCCAGGGCAGAAACCTGACCCTTCAAAGTACTGAGCTGGAACCCCAGATCCAGACCGTGTTGTAGAAACTCCAAAATTAAAGTCAATATAGGACCGCCAAGTCCTATAGTAAATGGTAGAGGAAGACCTCTTCCTAGCTCTAATCAAGGTTTGAATAACCGCCTCAGACAAACCGTCCTCCCTCAAGATGAAGGTTTCAGCAGCCACGACGTCAAAGCAAGCGTTTGTAAATTGGGGTAAAGTAGCTGACCCAGAGAGATCAGATCTGGAAACAGGGGCAGCCTGTACTGATCTACCGCCAGTCTTATGACGTCTGCGAACCAAACCTGTCTTGGCCACCTTGAGGCCACCAGAATTGCTGGTGCCCCCTCTAGAGCTAGCTTGCGCACTACCTTGCGCACTACCTTGCCTACCATGGAGAAGGGGGGAAACAGGTACAGAAACCCCAGATCCCTCCAGGCAAGGGACAAGGCATCCACTGCCAAGGCAAGAGGATCCTGAGACAGAGATACAAAGGTCGAAGAGCTTGTGATTGTGCCGAGAGGCAAAGAGATCCACCTCCGGAGTCCCCCACTTGTGACACAGGGACCGAAATACCCTGTGGTTGAGAGACCATTCCCCTCGGCGAGAGAATCCCCTGCTTAGGGAGTCCGCCTCCGTGTTCACCACTCCCGGAATGTACACTGCCGAGATGCAAGGAACATTGCTCTCTGCCCATGTCAGAATCAGAGAGAATTCCCTGAGGGCACTCCTGCTGCGAGTCCCTCCTTGGTGATTGATGTAAGCTACCGCAGTTCGATTGTCTGATCGAACCTGAACCGGTAAGCCCTGTAGGTGAAGTGTCAGACGTGACAGAACCAAATGAATAGCTCCAAGCTCCAAGACATTGATGGGGGTGTGAGACTCCTGAGGACCCCACAACCCCTGGAACTGATGATCCTTCCAGAAACATCCCCAGCCCGACCGGCTGCCATCCCAACAATGGGCCATAAAGGATCTGCCCCTCATCAGATTGCTTGGTTCCAGCCACCACTGAAGGGACTGCCGAACCCTGGGAGACATCAGAAATGACTGATCCAAGGACTGTGGACATTTGTCCAATTTCAACAATAGATGGAGTTGTAGCGATCTCATGTGGAATTGAGCAAAGGGGACTGTCTCGAAGGAGGCCACCATCAAACCCACCAGAGTCATCCCTAACTGAATGGAAGGGCGAGGGTTGGTCAGGAGAACACATATCAGATCCTGAACCCTCTGCACCTTTGGCTGAGGTAGGAACACTCTGGCCTGAATGGTATCCAGATTCATGCCCAGAAAGGAGATCTCCCTTGATGGGGAGAGAGAAGACTTGGGGTGGTTGATCACCCATCCGAACCTCTCCAACGTCGTCACCACCGTCCTGGTGTCCAGCTCCGCCTGGCAGAGGGAAGAAGCTGTAATGAGTAGGTCGTCCAAATACGGCATAATGCGAATGCCCTGGGCTCTGAGCAGGGCGATTATGCCAGCCAGAACCTTGGTAAACACCCTCGGTGCCGAGGTCAGCCCGAACGGGAGGGCCACAAACTGAAAATGCTGATCTCCCACCACGAACCTGAGAAATCTCTGGTGCGCTGGGAAAATTGGTACATGAATGTAAGCATCCTTGATGTCTATGGACGTCATGAAATCCCCCTGACGAAGGGAACCGATGGCTGAACGCAGAGTCTCCATGCGGAACTTCTTAGTTCTGATGAACCTGTTGAGAAGCTTCAAATCCAGGATGGGTCTTATGGAGCCATCCTTTTTGGGAACCGTGAAGAGGTTGGAATAATAGCCCCGGCCTATCTCTGAAAGAGGCACCGGGCATATGCCCGCCATGTCATAGAAACATAGAAGGTTGACGGCAGAAGGAGACCATACGGTCCATCTAGTCTGCCCTTATGTGTATACTGTATGTACTCTTTATCTTAGGATAGATGTGTGCTTATCCCAGGAATGTTTAAATTCAGTGACTGTTGATTTCTCAACTACCTCTGCTGGAAGTTTGTTTCAAGCATCTACTACTCTGTAAAATAATATTTTCTAACATTGCTCCTGATCTTCCCCCCGACAAGCTTCAGGTTGTGCCCCCTTGTTCTATCAGTAAGTTTCTTCTTAAAAACAATTCCCTCCTGAACCTTATTCAATCCCTTCACATATTTAAAGGTCTCAATCATGTCCCCCCTCTCCCTTCTTTCCTCCAGACTGTACAAATTAAGTTCTTTAAGTCTTTCCTGATAAGTTTTAAGTTTAAGTCCTTCCACCATTTTCGTTGCCCGCCTTTGGACCCGTTCTATTTGAATAATGTCTTTTTGCAGGTAAGGTCTCCAGAACTGCACACAGTATTCTAGCTGTGGCCTTACCAGGGCTCTATACAGCGGCATCACAACCTCCCTCTTCCTACTGGTGATGCCTCGAGCTATGCAGCCGAGCATCCTGCTTGCTTTTCCCACTGCCTGGCTACACTGTCCACTCATCTTGCAGCTATCAGTAATCAGTACCCCTAAATCTCTCTCCTCCGAGGTCCTGGCTAACACAGTGCTGCCCATACGGTACTCAGAGCAGGGATTCCTTCTACCCAAGTGCATGATTTTACATTTAGAGACATTAAACTCTAGTTTCCACAGTTTTGACCATCTATCCAGTAAAGCTAAATCATTTTCCATGTTGCAGACACCTCCCGGAATATCCACCCTATTACTAACCTTTGTATCATCAGCAAACAGACAAACTTTTCCTACCAGGCCTTCTCCTATGTCACTTACAAATATATTAAAAAGAATGGGGCCCAGGACAGAGCCCTCTCTCTGTTATTGCAACAAGATCCAATTAATCTCTGGATATGATAGCCATTAATTCACAGAGCTTGTTGCCCAAGCTGCGAGCATTGGTACACATCATGTGGATGTTGTTGGTGTTGTATTTTAGTGTGTCCTTGATCTTTTCCACCTCTAGCCTACCACTGACCAGGCTTCCTGCTTCAATGTCCTGCTTCATCCTAAATAGTAGGGGACAGAAATCACCCTTACAAGTTACATCTCTGTCCCCTTCCTCTAGTTTAAATCCAAGTTCCACTCCAAGTTCTTCTGTGCCTTTCTGTGAAGGATGCAAGCCATCCCTCTTAAACAACTCACTGTTCGACCACCTTCTAACATCATGACTAATACATCCAAAGCCTTTGTCTTCACACCACTGACGTAACCACAAATTGAACTTGGCGATGTTGAGTGCCTTTTTTCCCTGATTACATACTGGCAAAACTTCAGAAAAGGTGATGGAACCTGTTATTTTGCAAAGTTCCTGACTAAAATTTTGGAAGTCCCTCTGTACAACAAACAAATCTTTTTGGGATAAGTCATTTGTGCCAAGATGTAGCACAATGTCCACTCGGTTTTGTTTGCTTGCAGACTTCACAATATATTTATAGTTTCTTATCCCTATTAACCGTGGCACCTGGGAGACACCTCACTTCCTTTAGCTCATCTTTATCCTGTCCAAAGTCCACACCTCTAATTGTTGAGTCACCAACCAGAATATGCCTTTTCCTATTGGTTGGCTTGGTAACTGTTCCTTGCTGCCCTTTTGTACTCATTTTATATGGTCCCTTATTTAAGTCCACTTCCTTTGATCTTACCAAATCCTGCCCAGACTGAGCATTAGCAGATACATCCACATCAAGCTCAGAAAGAACAGCAAATGGGTTATATTGGCTTAGTCCAAAATGTTGATGTTTTTGTTCTACATTGCGCAATCTTCCTGAGCCAACAGTCTTCCACTCTGCCCCTCTCTTGTGAAGTCTTTGTGGGAGTGGTGGCTGTATACCAAGCTGCTTTACTGGCTGGGATAGCTTCATAACTTCAGACTGAAGAGTAGAAACTAAAGACTGTAATTTTGAAATCTTGTCATACAACCCCTTCATTTGCATACAAATTGGACAGCATCGCAAGTTCCACAGAGTACTACGAAACACAACGGCCAGGCAAGAGTTACACTGCACCAAACCAGACATTCTAGATAATAAGAATAGGCACGGCTAAAAAGTAAATGCTGTACTCACCAGTATTTCTTGTGTCCAACCCCTGCTGTTTTCAAACTACTGCAGTTTTTAAAACTACACACTTCTGTCCTGCTGCACTTATGTCAAGCTGCTCTCACACAGGCTGAAACTCCACAGAATGTCCAAGAGATTCTTTACAGCCAACAGGAGCCCCTGCGCCGCCCGAGGATCCGATGGCACCCGAGACCTTAGGAATCTGGGAGGAGGCTGGGACTCGAACTTCAGTTTGTACCCAGACGAGACCACTTCCAATATCCACTTGTCTGTAACCTCCTGGGCCCAGACCTGGAAGAAGAGCTGCAGCCGTCCCCCCACCCGTAAGGGTGAGGGCGCCTCCTCATTGCTGAGCTGGCTTGGCAGCGGGCTTGGGCCTGGAACCCCAGGTAGAGGTCGGACGGGCACGTCCTCTACCTCTGTTCCAGGAATCACCTCTAAAGCCAGAGTAGGCAAGACCTCTGCCCCCTCTGGCACCGCGAAAGGAAGGGTTAAAGGAGCTTGCCCCCCGAAAGGAGCGACGCAGCCTCTTACACTGAGGAAGCCTCCCACCCTTCACCACAGAATCCAATTTGTCTCCAAAAAGCAGAGTTCCCAAAAAGGACAAAGCTGTAAGTGACTTCTTGGCCACAATGTCAGCCGCCCACTGGCACAGCCAGACCGATCGGTGCATGGCCACCAACAGGGCCGAAGTTCTACTACACATGGTAATAGTGTCGTCCATAGCTGACAAAACAAAATTCATTAACAATTCACACCTCTTAAGGGTTGTGAATTCAACACTGTCAGTGTTGAGCTGGGACCCATTTAACATGTCCCTGATCTCCGACCTAGTAGCCACAGCCACTAGTGGCGATGCACAGACAAGCCGCAAGGCAGAACCCACACTGGCAAAGGCATGACATGCCATCTGATCAATGCGCTTGTCCTCGCCATCCTTAAGGGCAGACTATTGGTGCCCTTGTTTGTGGTACTGGCCCACATATTATAGATGTGCACAAATTGCTTTGTTTGCTGGTCACCGATTCATTGCACACCGATTATTAGTATTTTTGGGGGGTGGTGCAGGGACAATTCTATTTTGTATCCTTAAGGGTAGTGGCGTCAGTAGTGTGTACAACGGAGGTGTTGGACAATCCTAAAATGGACGCGTCAACCTCGGGAGAGGAAGACCAGCGCTTCACCGCGTCCACCGAAAAAGGATACTTCCTATCCTATCCCATCCCTGAGGAACACCGTGAAGGCGACTCGGCTTCTCCCATTCTCTAAGAATCATGCTGTCCAAATGATCCCGATTTGGAAACTCCAAGCGCGGCTTAGAGAACCCAAAGAATTCCCCCTTCTTCGGAGGGGCCTTCGCTGGTGGGGAAATATCCAGAACCTCTAACAGATGGGTCAGGACCTTGGGGGTATCCACAGCATCCCCCAGCGCCTGCCCGGCATCAGAATCAAAGAACTGCAATTCCTCAGTCTCAGATTCCTCAAACAATTCCCCCTCCTCAAGCGGGGAATAATCAGTCCAGTCAAGGGAGTCATAATCATCAAAATCAATTACCGGTGTAGCCGGTGACAGATGCCTTTTCTTAGCAGCGGCCTTTCTGCCCACTGAGCTAGAAATAATACAATTCTGTGAGATACTCACCTGTAGAATTGGTATTATATGCATACAGCACGTCCTGCTCCAGACATATTCATAACGTATGGGTATACCTCCGCCTTCAGCGCCGTGCACTGCAGATCATGAAGAAAACAAGCTCCTCCCGGCCCTACATATACCGGAGGACCTCCCACAATCCCCAGCATTGAAAAGCAGTGAGAAGAGAAGCCAGGAGAAACCAAACACCCAGAATAACTGGCAATAATACCAAGTGATTACAATCACCATCCAGAACAAGTGAAACCAGGGTGGGGTGGAGCAGGATGTGCTGTATGCATATAATACCAATTCTACAGGTGAGTATCTTACAGAATTGTATTATTCTAAGCATACAGCACGTCCTGGTCCAGACATATTGATAACGTATGGGACATCCAATAGCAGTGTCCAAAATAGGGTGGGATCCCCGTGAGAAGGCACTGCCGACAGTAAAGCGCTGTCACCCTCAACCATGCTACCGAATGAGAGCAATGCTCTAACCTCAACCTTTGAACCTTGTAAAGGGAGAACTGAACACAAGCAGCGGACTAGCCAGCTTGCTCGCCAGAACACAGTGCTAAAAGGGCCAAGCCGAGCACCAATAGTAAAAGAACGAAAAACAATAGGGAGGAATAATCTTCCCTTAAAAGAATAGACTTGAGCCACATCTTAATCATGCTACTACAAACGAGGGTAGCCATGACAACTCAAAACTTTCCCCAACAGGGAACACCAGTCCAGGTCATAAACGGAACCAGCAGTAATGCTAACAACGATACTCGGCAAAGCCGAAAAAGTACTTCAGGACCGAAAGGACCATCAACCGAATAAGACCAAGCAGAAGACCCTATGCCCATGGAAGCAAACAATCCGGTGCTTCAAAAAGGGGACACCTGTAGGCCCCAGAAGGTAAAATCCCTATCAGGGACAAAGACAGGTCAGGCAGGCCTCTAACCCCAGTAGAGGGGCACAGATCCCTTAATCTTATATTAATTAGACAATAGCCCAGAGACCAGAGGATCAGGGTCAAGGCAGAAGGAAAACAAAACATCGCCTGGATCCAACTTGGCATAAGGCAGGCACCCTCACCTTGTTATAAAAACAAAGAATGCCTATATATATTTACATATATACATACATACATATATATACATACATACATACATACATATATATACATACATACATATATATATATATATACACATACATACATACATACATACATACATACATACATATATATATATACATACATACATATATACATACATATATACATACATATATACATACATATATACATATATATATATATATATACATACATACATATATATATATATATATATATATATATATATATATATATATATATACATACATATATATATATATATATATACATATATACATATATATATATATATACATATATACACATATATACATATATATATATATATACACATACATACATATACATATATATACACATACATACATATACATATATATACACATACATACATATACATATATATACACATACATACATATACATATATATACACATACATACATATACATATATATACACATACATACATATACATATATATACACATACATACATATACATATATATATACACATACATACATATACATATATATACACATACATACATATACATATATATACACATACATATACATATATACACACATACATATATACACACATACATATACATATATACACACATACATATACATATATACACACATACATATACATATATACATACATACATATACATATATACATATATATATATATATATATATATATATATATATATATAATGACTAGGACCGCCCACCGAGCCATTCTTAGGGCACACTTCTGACTGGAGCAACCGGCCCAGGAGAGCAACATAATGGAGAGATCAGGTCAGACAAGGACCTGAATAAGGCCCCTGGGAACCCTTAGCAGGGCATCAGAATAAGTCATCCCCCAAGGGGAACTAGGAATCCCCCAGGAATGTACCTGAGCAGACCCTGGAGAATGCGCAACCAAAAAATTGGATCAAGCGTGTAGTAGATGAAACAGAGCAGGCCCCAACCCTAGACCGAACCAAGTCGTGAGCCAATACCAAACATTGCTGATAGGGCCCTAGTCCCAGGAACAGAGATCGTCCCACCAGGGAAGGAGCTTAGACCCAGCAAAACAGCATGCGTACAACATAACCTAAGATAGCGTGGCAGAAGGAAGAAAACGAAGAGAAAGAACAAGTCCTGACTCTCCAAGGAACAAGACACCCCGAGCTCTGTCATCTCCAACAGGGTAAGCCCAAAGGTCTGCCAACACTAAAACTAAAGTGGGCCTAAGGTAAAGGCCCTTACTTGTGTCAAATAGGCCTCGAGGGTGAACATACAGTCCTACTGTTCTCAGCAGAATCTCCTGCATACCAACACCCCACTTGGCCACCCAGGCCCCTAGCATAAGGGTGCTGCTTGGTGTCTGAGACTAGCGCAAGCCCCCCCCCCCCACCCCCACGCCCGGTAGGGCAAGGGGATAACATTTTTCAAGCAAAATATCCAGCCAGAACCACTAACCCCACCAGGGCAGACCAATCTGACCAATAACAGGGTAGAACCCTGCGATAGAGACGGGGTCCAACGGGACCCTGCCAGTGTGAGCTCACGTCACAACAGAGACCCTCCCACAGGAGGGATACTACAGGAAGGATAAGGAATATTAATTCCCCCATTGAAAGAATCAGGGCTCCCCTGGAATAGAGCCAGGCCCAAGAGTTCCCCAGGAACAACCACTGTCTTACTATGGACAAAAGTCCCCCAATTGGGCAGGTACTAAGAAGGAGTAGTCCCCGAATGCTCATTGTGCCCAAAAAACCACCTAGGTAGCCGGATCCTTCGAGGTCCCTCCTAGGAACCACCTGGGGTTTCAGAAGAAAAAGACCCCCTTAGACATCCTGCCAGATTAGATACCCTGGTAACTTCCAACAGGGAAAAAACAAACAGGTAGGGAATGCTCCCTGACGGTACTCTCGAGTAAACCAGCGGAAGAATAAACGCCTCTACTAGGAGAAAGGTAAACAGACCTAGACCCAGGGTGTAAACCCCTCATCCAGGACTAATGGCTAGAAGCCTCAGAGCCCAAAGATCACGGAGACAAGTGATGTCAAAGGACCAGCCGCCAACTGGCGCACCAGAAGCAATTCTGTCTGGAGAAATAACTAGAAAGGATGAAGGACCAGAGGCCTCATACCGGTAAATCCTTATAACCAGGAAAAAGGGCACTAGGTGAAGCCCAATCCAGGTACAACCAGGAACTAGAGGATAGAAAAGAGTAGGACCAGAGTTCGCCAAGGTCCATCCAATAATTCCTTTCGTGAAGGAACAGGAGGGCTTGATAGGTCCCCCCTGGTGTCATGTGAGACATCACACCTTCCCAGAGACTAGCGCGCACATGGGCGCAACAGGGAACTCAGCCTAAGCCTCAACGGTGTCGGTGACCACCAATACCCAGCAGTAGTGGGCTCAATATCCAGAAGACTCCTTGGAATCTAGAAAAAAATCTGTCAAGGGCGCCAGGCTGAATGCTTATGTATACAGATGCCACACCCCCCTAGGGGTTAGGCAGATAGACTCCCTCATCCTTGAGGGGGGGGGGGGGGGGAAGGGGCAGACCCACGCAGGGCCCCAGTTTCTATATGATAATGGCGTTCTGCAAGGAAGCCATACCTGACAGGCCCAGTTAAGCCTGCACCAATACCTGAAGAAAGGCATGGGACCATAGTCCTGACCGACTCAGGGAAGGACCACCCAGCAAACACTCTCCCATATCTGGAGGAACTATCTCCTAAAGCCACTAGAACGAGGCAGGATGCCTCCTGATAGGAGTAAGGTGCTGTGGCTATCCCCTCACCCAGGTGGGTGAGGGCGTCCCATCATGCATGAGGGTTTTCAGGGAAGGAAACGGGCTTAGCCCGGCCCGAGGGCCCCGGGCATTGAACGTCACTCCTGGGACAGGATACCGAACCAGACCCTGCAGGGGGCATCCCTGGTTCCTGCTTAACAGTATGATATGGGGGAGGAGGGGTATCCCTGCTCCGCGGGGGGCGCAACAGCCGCCCCTGACTGGGTGGATTGTCCGGTTTCTCAAATAGATCCAGACGGGAAGCGCCGTCAAGGTCCTTTTAGCGTCATCATCTGCCCCCCACTGACGAAGCCAGAGCAGGCGACGTACAGCTACCACTTGGGCAGAAGTCCTCACACACATTTTGATGGTGTCAACCAGAGCCAAAAGGATAAATTTTACAAAAATATCGCAGCTAGAGAGTGTGTAAAACACCTCCCAGGGTAAATCTTCAGGCTGATGCTTCAGCATCTTTCTTATAAGAGTCTTAGCGGCCACTGCCGTGATGGCCGCGGCACAGACAGGGCGTAGCGCCATTCCTGCACAAGCAAATGCGTGGGAAGCCAGCCTATCAATGCGCCGATCCTCGGAGTCCCGCAGGGAGCTGTAAGCCGGAGCTGTAAGGAAGGGGGGGTTAGGAACCCCAATAATCGGTGCGTCCACTAATGGGGATGAGGACCTAATATCTACCATCTCGGGGGGAAAGGGTATTTCCAAACCCAGTCCTCCGGGGTGTTTTGAAGAGCAGCGGGACATTTCTACCCTTTAAGTACAAGAGCATGGAAGTGAGCCTGCTCGAGAAATTCCAAACACGCAGGCGCAGTATGGAAGCGCCCCCCTCTCGGCCTAGAGACACCTCGGCCTCTCGTCAGAGGAACCTAGGTGAGAGAACAGGTCCCCTTCTTCCGACGTGGCGCTAGCACGTGTAGAAAAAGACTCCTCAGAGCCCATAGCGCAGGCCAAAGCCGCGGGAGTCCAAGGCCGTTGTCTATCTGGACCCATCCGGCCAGACAAACCTTCAACAATCTGGACAAGCGTGGGCCGTCTAGGAGAGGTATCTATTTGTAACTCGCCACTTGTACAAGACTCAACAGGAGTGAGGTTTAGGGAAGGGGAAAGGGGCGAGAAGGAGCGAGGTACAACCGCAAGCGTCGCTCGCAATTCCAGCGTCTGTTCAGAACATGACGCGCAGACCGGTGCCCCGTCCGCCTCAGCATGGGGGAGACCGCACGATATACACAGCCGGTCCTGTCCCAGAGGGACCCCGGTAACACAATCCTGAGATGCCTCCATATGGTGATTGTTTAAAGATAGGATATCAATAGGGATTTAGGCAATAAGCAACCCTGGATGCCCCAACTACCCGCTGATTAATGTGGGAGATTTTGGGAAGGCCCGCTCCTTATACGGATGAGTATATCAACGTATACGTATATTATAAATATAAGTATATGTAAATAGATATATATATGGATATGAGGCCGGGAGAGGCCACCGGGAACTCAGCGTCTGAAAGACACAATGGGAAAGAGATGTCAGGATCATGCGCAGATGGACAAACAAAAATCAGAGGGATTCGCCCGCAAGGGCACTTACAGCTCAAGTGGAAGAGGAGACCGCCACGACGCGTGCGCGTGAAGCTAACCAAAATGGCGCCCGGCGAAGCTTGAAGGGCGGGCTAAATACTCCGCCATGACGCGAAGCGCACCGAAATAAGGCCCCACCAATTATAAAAAGCGCAAAGCTCTGAGGTAAAAATAAGGCAAGGATGCAACCACGAGCCTAATGTTCCATAGAGCGGACACCGACAGTAAGCGCGGGCACCGCGGCATCAAGATATGTGGCAATCATGTAAAAAAACACACAGCGGCAGCCGAAATAAGGAGCAAGCAGTGCGGCTCTGACATCTCTGAGCTAATAAAGGGCAGAATAGAGGCCACGAGCGTGACACACCGGTACACTGGGACCGCCACACGCGTACCCTCCCCCCCCTTTCTTTTCCCCCTAAGTGGATGGGGCAATGAAGGAGAATGGCGACCCGATAATAGGGTCCAGCACTACGCGGGGTACGGGACAATAATGCGGGAGGGGCATCCCTTGGAGGCTCACCATCAGCCTAAACCGCCTACCCTATGGTTGGGGAATTGCGGTGGAGTCTAGCTCCGTAAGCACACCAGGTGCTGCCTACCTTCACCCAACCCACGCAGGGTGGGTGGGAATAGTCCCGCAGGGCCTCGGGCTGCAAGAGCATGATACTTCATGTCTTCGCAGTTTCAGCACTGCAGAGAAATCTGGGGATTGTGGGAGGTCCTCCAGTATATGTAGGGCCGGGAGGAGCTTGTTTTCTTCATGATCTGCAGTGCACGGCGCTGAAGGCGGAGGTATACCCATACGTTATGAATATGTCTGGAGCAGGACGTGCTGTATGCTTAGAATACCACCATTTTGTGATTACTCACCTGTAAAATGGGTATTATAAGTATGTCACACACCCCGCTTCAGAATAGTCATTACACTTGGGTTATACTGTCCTGTAGAGGGCGATCTTGCAGAGATGTAATGAAAACAAGTAAGCCCCTCCCAGTCCATAAATACCTGGGACCTCCCACTCATTCCCCAGTATTAAGACAGCAGTAAGTTAAAGGGACCAGGAAGAGCCAATTATAAACATTAACAACAAAAAAGGATCCAGAATACCAAAGGGCGGGGTGAGTGACATACTTATAATACCCATTTTACAGGTGAGTAATCACAAAATGGTATTATTTTAAGTATGTCACATACCCCGCTTCAGAATAGTCATTACACTTGGAACATCCAATAGCAGTGTCCATAAAGGGCGGGGATCCAAAACAAGGCAACAACGCACAAACTCAAACCACTGCAGCTTGCAGAACTTTGCGGCCAAAAAACAGCATCCGCTGAGGCCCGCACATCAACCTTATAAAAACTTGGAAAACGTGTGAACAGAAGACCAAGTAGCAGCCTTGCAAATGGGGGAACCTTCCACTTGGCAGAATAGGCCCCAACAATGGCCTGGCGAATCCACTCACTAATGGAAGACTTGGCGGGCGCCAAACCTTTCCTAGTCCCGGAGGGCACCACGAAAAAGTCATCAGTCTTATGAAAAGAAGAAGCAGTCACCAAATAGTACTTCACACAGCGAACCACATCCAAGGAATTCAATACCCTATCCTTGTCATTGCTGGGCTTAGGACACAAGGAGGGAAGAACAATGTCCTGATTAAGATGAAAGGCCAAAACCACTTTAAGAAGGAAATCTGGCTTGAAGCGGAAAACAACCTTGTCCTGATGCCTCTCAAAGTAAAATGCCTGAATGGACAAGGCCGCCAACTCTGACACACGCTGAACTGAGGTGATAGCAACCAAAAAGGTAACCTCCTGAGTAAGCGTATAAAAAGCAATATCCTGCAAAGGCTCAAAAAGGAGGACCCTAAAGAGCAGAAAGAACCAAATTCAAATCCCAAACAGGGAGCAAAGGTGTCCTAGGAGGCCGCACATGCGTAACCCCCTGGAAAAAAGTCTTAACCAGAGGATGAAGAGCAAAAGACCTTTGAAAGAAAACCGCCAGGGCAGAAACCTGCCCTTTCAAAGTACTAAGCTGGAACCCCAAGTCCAGACCATGTTGCAGAAAATCCCAAATCCTAGGGATAGAAAACACCCTGCAAGGCAAGGCCCTGACCTCATACCAATCAATATAAGACCTCAAAGTCCTATAGTAGATGGTAGAGGAAGACCTCTTCCTAGCGCTAACAAGAGTCCGAATCACAGCATCAGAAAGACCTTCCTCCTTTAAGATGGAGGTTTCAGCAGCCACGCCGTCAAAGCCAGCGTTGGTAAATTGGGGCAGAGTAGTTGACCCTGAGTGAGCGGACCCGGGAGAAGGAGCAGATCGAACCGATCCACTGCCAGCCGAACGACATCTGCGAACCAAACCTGCCATGGCCATTTTGGAGCCACCAGGATTGCCAGTGCCCCTTCTAGAGCCAGCTTGCGCACCACCTTGCCCACCAAAGGGAACGGAGGGAACAGGTACAGGAATCCCAGATCCCTCCAGCTCAGCGACATGGCATCCACTGCCAGAGGATCAAGCGAAAGAGACACAAATGCCAGAAGCTTGTGACGTGAGGCAAAGAGGTCCACCTCCGGAGTCCCCCACCTGTGGCAAAGCGACCGAAAAACGTTGGGATTGAGAGACCATTCCCCCCCCCAGCGAGATGAGCACCTGCTCAGGGAGTCCGCCTCAGTGTTCTCCACTCCCGGAATGTACACCACCAAAATGCATGGGACATGGCTCTCCGCCCAGGCAAGAATCAAGGACACTTCCCTGAGGGCACTCCTGCTGCGAGTCCCTCCCTGGGGATTGATGTAGGCGACCACCGTCCGATTGTCCGACCAAACTTGAACTGGTAAACTCTGTAACTGAAGAGTCAAGTGAGACAGAACCAACCTGATAGCTCTCAGCTCCAGAACATTGATGGGATCGTGCGCCTCATGAGGCCCCCATAGTCCCTGAAAATGAAGATCCTTCCAGAAACCTCCCCCCAAACCTGACAGGCTGGCAACCGTGGTGACTGTCTCCCAATGAAGGGTCAGAAAGGACCTGCCCCCCATCAGATTGCTTAATTCCAGCCACCACCGAAGGGAATGCCGAACCCGGGGGGGACATCAGAAAGGATTGATCCAATGACAGCGGACACCTGTCCCAGGCCGCCAAAAGATGGAGCAGGAGCGTCCTTGTGTGAAACTGAGCAAAGGGAACCGCCTCGAAGGAAGCCACCATCAATCCCACCAGTCTCATCCCCATCCGGATGAACGGGCGAAGGTCAATTCCTGAATCAAAAGAACCTTGGGTCGAAGGAGGAACACCCTGGTCTGAGAAGTATCCAGCGACATTCCCAGAAATAACACCACCCTGGACGGAGAGAGGGAAGACTTGGAAAAGCTGATCACCCAGCCGAATCCCTGCAGAGTGGATACCACAGTTCTGGTGTCTAGCTCCGCTTGGCTGAGAGAAGATGCCATAATGAGAAGGTTGTCCAGATATGGCACTATGCGGATACCCTGAGCTCTGAGGAGGGCCATCACCCCAGCCAGCACCTTGGTGAAAACCCTTGGAGCCGAGGTAAGGCCAAACGGAAGGGCCACAAACTGAAAATGCAGATTTTTCACCACGAACCTGAGAAATCTCTGGTGTGCCGGAAAGATAGGAACATGCAGATAAGCATCCTTGATGTCTATGGACGTCATGAAGTCCCCCTAACGAAGTAAATTGATAGCTGATCACAGCGTTTCCATGCGGAACTTCCGGGGACGGATAAACCTGTTGAGGAGCTTCAGATCCAGGATGGGACGAACAGAGCCATCCTTCTTGGGCACCGTGAACAGATTGAAATAGTAGCCCAAGCCCCTTCCCGAGGGAGGCACCGGGCAAATGACAGCCATGTCCAGAAGATTCCTTACTGCCGCCAGGAGCCCCTGCGTGGCCAGAGGATCCGAAGGCACCCGAGACCTGAAGAATCTGGGAGGGGGCCGGATCTCGAACTCCAGCTTGTAACCGGAAGACACCACTTCCCGAAACCATCTGTCTGAGACCTCCTGGTCCCAGACCTGGGAGAAGTGTTGCAGCCGTCCCCCCACCCGCAAGGGTGAGGGCACCCCCTCATTGCAGAGCTGGCTTGACAGCGGACTTGGGCTTGGAGCCCCAGTTGTGTCCTGGATGAGCACGTCCTCTGCCCCTGTTCCAGGAATCACCTCTGGAGGAGGAGAAGGCCAATCCCCTGCCAGCTCTGGCCCCACGAAAGGAAGGGGCAAAGGAAGCCGCCCCCCGAAAGGGACAACGTCGCTTCTTTCGCTGAGGTAACTTACCTCCTTTTGCCACCGAATCCAATTTTTCTCCGAAGAGCCGCAACCCCACAAAGGGAAGGGCCGTAAGCAACTTCTTGGACACACAATCAGCTGCCCACTGGCGCAGCCAAACCGACCGCCGGATAGCCACAAGCAAGGCCGAAGTTCTACTGCCCATCACCATGGTGTCATCCAAGGCGGCCAGCTCAAACGACAAACAATTCGCACCGCTTAAGGCCGGTGAACTCATCACTAGCCGGGTCAAGCCTTGAAGTAGACAACAGGTGCCTAACAACCGACCTGGCAGCTACCACTAAAAGCGCCGAAGCACAAACAGGCCGCAAGGCCGATCCGACACTGGCAAAACCGTGACAAGCCATCTGGTTAATGCATTTATCCTCACCATCTTTGAGGGTAGTACAGTCAGGAGAATGCAAAACGGAGGTGTTGGACAACCCCAAAACAGGGGCATCCACCGCGGGAGGGGATGACCAGCGCTTCGCCGCATCCACCGGAAAGGGATATCTCTTATCCCAACCCGGAGGAACACCTGGAAGCCGAGCAGTCCTCTACCATTCCTTAAGAATAAGGCCATCAAAATGCTTTTGACTAGGGAATTCCAAGCACGGCTTAGACGCCTCAAAGAATTCCCCCTATTGCGGAGGAGCCACTTCAGGGGGAGAATCGCCAGAACCTTAAACAGATGAGCCAGGACCTTAGGGGATCCAAGGTATCCCCCTGATCCTGCTCGGCATGAATCAAACTCATCAAAATCACAGGCCGGCGCGGCTGGAGACAAGTGCTTTCTCTTAGCCGGGGCCTTTCTGGCCAAAGCCCTAGAAAATAATTTCTCAAGATTGGCCAATCTGGCACACACATCAGATTGCGACTCCCCACCTGTGACATCACTACTTGGGGTACGGATCAGGCGGGGAGGGGTAGGTGATGAGGCCGGCGGTGCTGACCCAGATGCCTGGGACCCTGCTGCGCACATGGTATACAAAGAAACACGTCATTCCCCTTAAGGGATACCCCACATCCCATACACTGCCAGGATTGCCCCGCAGGGAGCCCAAGCCCGGTATCCTGGGAAGCCTCCATATGGTGATTTTATAGGTAGTCGCAATGACCAAGGGAATTACGCAATATAAGCAACCCGGGATGCCCCTTTAAGTCCCAAGTGGGAGGATTTTTTGGGAGAAATTATTGGGAGCCCTAAGCAAAAGACCCCAGGGACCCTTGGACCGGGAGGACCCTTTAACGTCCAATAAAGGTCCACCAGGAAGACAAAGGAGAAGGGCAGATGACACACATCCACACACAGGCCCCCACATAAACAGAGCAGAGTGACATTTTTAAAAATACAATTCTGTGAAATACTCACCTGTAGAATTGGTATTATACGTATACAGTATGTCCTGCTCCAGATATAATACTTACACTTGGGTTATCCTCCGCCAGTTGGCGCTGTGCACTGCAGACATGCAAAAACAGGCTCCTCCCGGCCCTTCATATACCCAGGGACCTCCCACAAATCCCCAGCATTGAAAAGCAGTGAACCAGAAGCCGGGAGAATCTAACCACCAAAAACAACTGGTAATGATAACAATAACAATCACCATACAGGGGATCCAGAATAATGCAAAAACCAGGGTGGGGTGGAGCAGGACGTACTGTATACGTATAATACCAATTCTACAGGTGAGTATTTCACAGAATTGTATTATTCTAAGTATACAGTACGTCCTGCTCCAGATATAATACTTACACTTGGGACATCCAATAGCAGTGTCCATAAAGTAGGGTGGGATCCCCAACAAAAAAGGCACAGCAGACAGTAAAACACTGTCACCTGCAAACCTTGCTACCAAGAGCGACATGAGCAAAGGCTCTAACGTCAACATCATAACAACCTTTGAAAAGGTACGAACAAAAAAACAAGTAGCGGTCTAGCAAACTTGTTCAACAAAACCTGGTGCTGAAAGGCCAAAAGATACCAAGGCACCAGTGGAATCAGAAATAGAGCGAGAAGAAACTCTTCCCCTTAATGGAATAGGCCTGAGTAACAGCCTGACCAGATCAAAATCTAATAGTAGCCTAGGAAGAAGCCAAACCTTCCCTAGGACCAGAAGGGACATCTATCCAAGTCCCAAGGCCGCTTAACCCCTGGAGGCAGACGAGATCAGGCACATACAGATGTAGGTGCCCACAAACCCCAAGGAGCATCAGTCCCCCTAAGGGACAAGAGACAATCCAGGAAAAAAATTCCTGCACCTATAGAGGGAAAACAGATGCCCTTGCCTCAGCGTTACAAGGAATAAAGCCCAGAAGAAAGACAATGTCTTCATACATGAGCCTAAGACACCACCCTAGGCACAAGGTCCGGCGTAAAGCAGAACACCACCTCATCTCGGTTTATATATCAAAGAACGAGGGCTAGCTAAACAGAGCCGCCAGCTCAGGCACACGTCCGACTGAAGTAACAGCCCCCAAAAGGACAACCTTGTGGATAAGAACAGTCAGACAACATCCGGAATAGGGCCAAAAGGGAACACCCCGCAAGGCAAACAGAATAGAATTCAAATCCCAACAGGGACCCTAGAACTACGTGGGGGATGCCCCTGAGCAATCCCCGAAAGAATGGTCAACCAAGGCAAAAGAACTGAGTAAAGACTTCTACCGGAAGAAGGACAGGGCAGAGCCTGAACCTCCAGAGTACCGAGTAGGAGAGCCAACTCCAACCCATGCTGTAATAACTCTGGGAAAAGAGAGCGCCCATATGGGAGAGACCAAAACTCACACCAATCAATATGGGTAAACAATACCATACAATAGACGGAAGAAGCAGCCAACTCCTAGGCTCCCAGAAGTCACAGACACCCAGAAGATAAGCCCATCTCCATCAAGGTGGATGAATCAACCGTCAGGCCATCCAGACTAGAGTCTGTGGAATGGGGTGAAATAGAAAAGGGGGGCCTGAGTGAGCAGATCAGCACTCCTGACATAACATACAGGTCCGCTATCCACAGTACCGCATCTGCAAACCACACTCCACTAGGCCACCCAAGGGCCACCAGTATCACTGGTTCCCCCTTCCAGAGCAAACTTGCGCAGAACCCTGCCAAGCAGGGCGAATGAAGATAAGACATACAGAACAGAACGTCCAGCATAAAGTTACTAAGCCTCATGACCAAGGTCAGAACAATCTGAGACAGGGCAACAAAAGCCTAGAACCCATGGTAGTGACGGGCCCAAAAAGATCCACACTAGATGGATCACATAGAGACACAAGAATTAGCACATCCTGTCGCAGGAGGACATCCACCGGAGCGAATATCGCAGATAAGCAGGGAACGCTGTCCTCCACCCAGATCAGGGTCAGATACCTTCCTGGAGGAGTCCACACAGATAATTAATACAGGCCACTGTCAGACAGACCAAGGAGCCCCCAAATAGACAGATCCCGCAAAGTCCAGCGAGATAGAGCCAACCTGAAAGCCTACCGCTTCAAAAACAGACAGGTGAATGGACCCCTAAAGGTCCCACCTCCCCCAAAAACACACGGTATTTTAGAAGAAAAAAAGTCCCCCCTCCATCAACCTGATAGATTTGGTATCCAACTACAGGAAGACGCAAGGAAGGGGGCGCCCCCCGACTGGTTCCTTGAGTACAACAGTCTCAAGGGGAACCACCGTACCAAGGTGGAAGGGTACACAGACCCAGCTCCAGGGAAGCTGGAACCCAGTCCAGCATTTACAATATAAGTTGCAGAAGAGCCCAAGGACACTGAGCATAAGGGACAAACTTTGAATAGCCACCAACAGGCCCACAAGCTGCAATCCAGCCTGGTGAAGAGACGGGAACAGCAAGAGGGACCGAGCCCCTGCAAACATCTTGTCCATTTATAGTCAAGGAAGCAGGTTCCCGCCTGAACCGAATCCAAGTTCAACCCTAGGAATGGAGATACCAAATAAGGGGAAAATGAGGAATTGAGGCGATTGAGCACCCATCCAAAGAATCCCAAAGGACACCACCAGCCGAGTAACAAACTCGGCCTGACGTAGAGATTGGGAAGCAAAGAAGGACGACCAGGCAGTTCCTCGCGCGGACGCCCCCTTGGTCTCATCAGAGACATCACCCCCGTCATCGCCTTGGCGATCACTCTGGGAGCAGAAGAGAGGCCAGATAACAAGGCCACAATCAGCAGTGTTGGACCACCAACACTAACCTGTAAGGTCCTCGGTGCCCAGAGGACACAATGGCAATGAAATAAGCATCTTCGATCTCCACAGACGGCAAGAGGTCCCTGGACACAGGGCACTGGCAGCCCAACTCAGAGAAACCAAGCAGAAAACGCCTGTGAATGTAAATTGCCTCACCTATGGAAGGCCATAATGGGCAGAGTAAAGAATTAAATTGAATTACCGCGCTAAGATTATATATTTAAAAATACTGCCTTTTAAAAGGTGATATTGCTCAAAGTGTGGGCACGTGAAGTGGTGCTATAAAGTTTCCTCTAGCCACGGTGAAATCGTGCATCAATCTGAGACAAGATATTGGGACTTTTTAAAACTGGTTAACTTTTTAATGTTTAAATATGTTGATTATACTATCATAACTGCTCTGTTTTTTATTATAGTCTATTGTAAAATCTGTTGGATATTCAGGTTTTAACACGTTGAGCAATATCACCTTTTAAAAGGCAGTATTTTTAAATATATAATCTTAGCGCAGTAATTCAATTTAATTCTTTACTCTATTTGCTGTGATATCCCAAATTACCTGCAGCTATAAAAATTATCTGATTTGTAAGCACTATGGATATATTCAACTATTGTGACCATAATGTGGTAGATTTGGATTTTTATTGAGAGATGTTGCTGTACCCACACCTATACAAAATTTGGAAAACTGATTTCAAAGACTTATATAAGATTCTAAACAGGGAACTCCGCCTAAAGTGGGACATTGCTACATTAGAGCAATATATATTAAAGAAAATGGTCCCGCAACAACTAAGATGGTCACTGCAGATATATGACGGTGATGAAAGCCTGGAATCAATACAAGATTGGTTTACCTTTTTCAATGGATGTGGGTTACTATTACTAGATAAATTAGTAAATAAGAAAAAAAAGCAACTAAGAGAACTTATCTCTCAAAAGGAGATTTTAAAAGAAAAACTAGCTCCGCACAGTATAACACAGGAGTTCACAATGCGTTCAGAAGTTCTAAAAGAACGCCTGAACAAGGATGAATTAACAGTTAAAAGTAGAAAAATCAAAAAGATTCAGCGGGACCAAAAATACTATTTAAACAATAGGGTTTTCAGGTGGCAAAACCAGACCCCCGAAAGCTCAGAACCAAAATGAACAAAGCAATGAGGCTAGGGATCAATCTACACAAAATACCTAACTGAAAAAGAAGGGTAGAAAAATATCAACTTTCCCTGATCGAACACACTTCAGGCCTCAAGCAAACTATGCTCCCCACAGAGAAAACAGTAATAATTACTATAATAATAGAGATATGAATAATATGCCAAGATATGGAAAGGAAAAATCCCCTTATTCAAGAATGCGAAACATAAATCACAATAGACGTCTACAACCCCAACGGAGTACAATAAGATCACTAAATAGGTATGAGCCCCTATCAGAATGTTCCCCCCATACTCCATCTACCCCTTTTCGATTGCGATGGGAACAGTCCCCAAAAGTCCGGGACATTACACCCCAACGGGACCAAGGCAATCTGAATCGGGAAATCACCCACATGTCCCGGAAAAGAAAGGAGGGAGAAAGCGGGGACGAAGGGGTGGTTCCAAGCATCAGAAGACCAAGGTGGTTATAGGGGAGGGTATCTTTAATCTAAGTTCGATTAACCTATCTCAGGAAGAACTCCAACTTTTAGATAAGGGACTGAAAGTACGCACCCCCACAAAATGTAAACAAATTCAACACTTTTGTAGATTTTCAGAAATTTGTTTGCAAACTTAATGTAAAAAAATTATTTCTAAATAAGCCTCAAAATATAAATAGTGAGAGCCTATCAGAATCTACAAACCAAAATCAAGAGTACCCAAATAGAACAGAACAAGAACCCCCAGCCTTCATCCACACAAATCTAAAAAACAGATCTCCATTTAACCCCCTAAATTCAACTAATTCAGCTATAGACACCTTCAAAGGGGTTATGATGAGAGACCTAAAGGCCATGACAATCAACAGGAAGCCATGGCCGGCCCCCCTTTACAACGGTTTTAAGAAATTGGAGCAAAAACATGAAATAATTATAACGCCGGCAGATAAAGGGGGGGGGTCTGGTCATTCTCAATAAAGAGGACTATTTGGAAGAATTGACCAGATTGTTATCAGATACAAACACGTACATAAAACTAAATGGGGATCCCACATTAGAGTATAAAAAGGCCCTAAAACAACTACTATCAGAGGGCCTGGAAAAGGGTATCCTTTCAAATAAGGAATATGAATACCTAATTCCTTCGGCCCCACGGATACCCACTATTTACCAAGTGCCCAAGATTCATAAAAATCTAGTAAAACCCCCTGGGCGTCCCATAGTAAGCGGGATTGGCTCGGTCACATGCCGCCTAGGGGAATATATAGACCAATTCTTACAGGACTTGGTAAGACAACTCCCAGCTTACTTGAAAGACTCTTCACACGTTTTACAATTACTAATGGACCAACGGGTAAGTGAACAAAGCGTCTTAATAACAGCAGACGTATCTTCACTTTATACAGTCATCCCCCATGACAAGGGGGTGGCAGCTGTGAAACATTTCCTTATCCAGAAGTCTCCCCTACCACCCTTACAGATAGAGTTGGTCATCGCCTGTTTAGAATTTGCCCTACGGCACAACTATTTTTGGTATGCCGATGAATTCTATCTGCAAAAAACGGGCGTGGCCATGGGAGCAAAGTTTTGCTCCCAGTATGGCAAACCTATATGTGGAGTGGTGGGAGGAACAATTCATCTATGCTAACACCAGGCCCCAACTACTGGGTTGGTGGCGCTATATAGACTATGTCTTTTGTATTTGGGATGGTCCTCAGCAGCAGATGGATGATTTTCTTCAAGCAATTAATGTTAACACCTTTAATTTAGAATTTACAGCTGAAACAGACGAAAAATCCATCCATTTTTTGGACCTGACCATTAAAAAAGAGGGACAAAATTTGGTCAGCTCCACCTACTTTAAGAGCACTGACCGGAATGGATATGTTCCATCATCCAGTTGCCACCACCCGTGTTGGTTAAAGGCTATCCCGAAGGGGCAGTTCATGCGGGTGAGGCGAAACTGTACGTCTGTACAGGACTACAATACCCAATCAGCTCTCTTGTCCCAAAGATTTGTGGACAAAGGATATCAAAGGGGAGAAGTTGAGACCCAAAGGGGGGAAATAAGAAGACAGAACCTCTCTTCTACAGGCCCCAACTAAGAAAACAAAAACAGCCCAAATGGATCTCTCATTTATAACTACTTACAGTTTGCAACATAAACAACTCAAAGGATTACTAACCAAACACTGGCATATTTTAAGATGTGGTCCTGTATTAGGACCAGTCTTACCAAAACATCCAAAAATCATCTATCGGAAAGCTTCCAACTTAAAAGACAGACTCACTAAAAGCTTTGTAGACCCCCCAAAACCCATAACCCTTGTAAATAATCCTTTGGTAGGTTTTTACAGATGTGGTACATGTGCAGGTTGCAGAACCTGTACTCCAATAAAAAAACCTAAAAAAAACCTTTATAGATTTAAAAACACAAACCATTCACAAAATCACCAAATTCATCTCATGTCACACCAGAGGGGTAGTGTATTTAATATGGTGCCCCTGTAAGTTAATGTATATAGGTAGAACCACTCGTTCACTAAAGGTCAGAATACGTGAACACTTATACAACATCAAAAAAGGGTTGGAAACGCACAGTCTATCAGCTCACTTTAAACATTGCCATTCTCAAGATCCAAGCTTAATGTCTTTTGTGGGAATAGATCGAACAGAGAAACACTGGAGGGGATCTAATATGTTAAGAGAAGTGTCTCGCAAGGAAAGCCAGTGGATATATACACTGGATACCTTCACACCTAAAGGTCTAAACGTGGAGTTTGACCTAAATTACTTTCTAGACACCTCTTAACATGTTACTGTCACCTTTTGGGACCCTTTCCTTCACCACTAGCACTAGCACCCCCTTCCTTAGTATTTCCTTTCCCCCTTAATACTCTCACAATTATGTGTAGGTTAAGATTTTAAGGTTTTGACGTTGAGTACATGCACATTACACTAGTGTAATTAACAGAATATGAATTATAATATCTAATCAAAGGGTTAATGTATACCAACATTATATATTAAAGTCCTTATGAGGTTAAATGCATACAATAAGATCTCAGTATAGCTGTATGGATCCTGGACTAGTTACAATGCAATTGCATTATTTATTTAATTTGTGAAGTTCTTAGTATTAGCTGCATGGATTTATGATTAATCATAATGTAACTGCACTACTTCATTTAACTTGTGAACAAAAGCGGTTTTCACTTAAAGTGGACCAACACCCACGGGTGATCGGCCCGGGAATCTATAAGATTCCCGGGCCGATCACCCCCCACCCCGCGGGACATCCGAGATCGGGATGTCCCGCGGGGTGTAACCCCCCCAAAACCCCCGAAAAACCTTACCTGATCTTCGGCGGCGGCCGGCCGCCGCCGCCTCCCTCGCGCCCCTGCAGGCGTGCGCGCGCCCGCGCCGGCCGTCTGCGAATGGCCGGCGCGGGCGCGCGCGCGTCAAAAGGGACGCGCGGGAGGCGGCGGCAGCCGCTTAGACGTCCTGGAATAGAGCTTGTACGTTGGCGCTGGGAGCGCAGAGAGGTGAGTTTTTCGGGGGGTTGGGGGGGGTTTCACACAGCGGGGCACCCCGATCGGGGGTGCCCCATCGAAGTGGACCAAGACCCAGGATAGTCAAAATCCTGGGTGTTGGTCCACTTTAACCAGTGCAAACTCTGCTGGCAGTTATGCTCAGTTAGATGCTTATGCAGTGACACTCAAGCACTATTAATTTCCTTCGCTTGAGAGTTTGTCCCGTTTTCCAGCATCTACTTATAAGACCAATGGATGACAGTATATTCTGTAACAACCTCTGCCCATTTAATCTATGATTCAAAAGCCAGGCTAAGTAAATGTATCTTTAGATATGGACAGGAGGTTGTCCTGTCAAAGAACAGAACGCGATCGCTAGCGGGATATGAAACAACTGACAGGAAGGATTGGATTGGTCAGCTTCCATGTCACTCACCAGATAGTACCTAGTATTGGATAGAAATGAAGCTGTTACACAGCCTTCTGATTGGTTAAAACTCCACTGAGCCTTTCCAATCGGCTGAGTCTAAATAATACACTGAGCTGGCAATAGGCTGCTCAGTTTACATGCGCGCTGACGTCATACGTCTTTCCCAGCGCGCACTAATCACAATAACATAAAAAGCCGCAGATGCCGCCGCGCCAGTCAGGAAGAAGTTGCTATAGGCAACGAAACGCGTTACTGAGGACAGCGGCGGCGACAGGATCATCATCTTTAAAGCAGTCCTTGGAACTTTGTCAGCAAAGACGGCACCCCCTCCCTTATCATCGGCCGATGTAACACTGAGGTTGGGTGAGATAGATGTGTATAGATATTTGAATGTGAGTGCGAAATTGGCACTTTTTATATATTTTTATAATATTAAAAAGCATATTGCGCTAGATCCCTTTTCCCTTCTTACTTTCATGGTGAAATACTAAATGAGCTGTGGCGAAGGCACAGGCTCTTCACTCTGGTGATCTGAGGAAGGAGAATTTGGGACCGATTTTAATAGAAGTCCCTATGGATAATTGCAATCTGGCTTAGGAGAGTCCTTATGGAGATATAAAATAATTAAACCATCTTCTGGTAAGAGCATAACCTGTAAGGTGGTGGGCACGTGAAGTGGTGCTATAAAGTTTCCTCTAGCCATCAACAAGATATTGGGACTTTTTAAAACTGGTCAACTTTTTAAATGTTTAAATATGTTGATAATGGGCAGAGTGCCTCATCCTTTTGGAGGAATCTGGAAAGGTTGGTGTAGAGGCCCCTGCCTCTGCCTGATAAGGACAGCCTGCAAGTGACCCCAGACCTCGCAGGCCGCGCGTGGCCTGCACCAACACCAGAAGAGAGGCAGGGACCAGAAGCATCCTGACAATTTCGGGAAGGGGCCGCCCAGCAGACACTATCCTGCATCCAGAGGAAACTGTCTCCTGATAGGAACAAGGTGCTGCGGCTATCCTCTCGCCCAGGCGGGCGGTTTTGGTGAAAGATTTGGACTTAGTCCTGCCGGAGGGGCCAGGGCGTTGTCTGCCACTCCTGGGGCAGGAATCTACACCAAAAAGCTGGAAGCACACCCCTGGTTCGGGTTTGACACTAACATAGGGGGGTGGAGGGGTGCCCCTGCCCCAAGAAGGCCGAGACCGCCTTCTGCGAAGGGGTGTTTTGCCCTTTTTTCCAAACAGGTCCCGAATAGGCGTTGCCCTCTAAAAGGAAGCCCAGTAAGAGTCTTTTTTGTAGCATCGTCAACACCCCACTGTCGCAGCCAGACCAGGCGGCGTATAGCTACCGCAAGGGCGGAAGTTTTTGCGCACAAGCTAATGGTGTCATCCAGCGCTAAAAGGATAAATCTTACAAATACACCACAACTGGAGAGTGCATTAAAAACCTCTCAGCGGAGATCCTCAGGTCGATGATCAATCATTTTTTGATGAAGGTCCTAGCGGCCACTGCAGCGATGGCCGCGGCACAGACCGGGCGCAGAGCCATCCCTGCACAAGAAAAGGTGTAGGAAGCCAGCCTATCAATGCGCCGGTCCTCAGCATCCCGAAGGGTACGATAAGTAGGGGCTGCAATAAAAGGGGGGTTAAGAACCCCAATGATCGGTGCATCCACCACGGGAGGTGATGACCAGCAGTTAACCACATCAGGGGGAAAAGGGTATTTCCAATCCCAGTCCCCTGGAAGTTTACTAGGGCATTGCCATTCTTTAGGTACAAGAGCCTGGAAGTGATCCTGCTCCAGAAAATCCAAACGCGGCGTCGCTGTATGGAAACTCTCCCTTATAGGCCTGGGAGCCTCACCAGGGAGAGAGATAGACAAGACCTCGAAGATCTTTATCATTAATTCATCGGTGTCACACAGGCCCCAAGAACCGGGGCCCGTATCATGACTCCTCGGCCCCTCGTCAGATGAGCCCGAGACAGAGAATAGCCGACCATCATAAAGAGCAAAACCCTGCTCAGCAGTGAACTCCTCAGATTCAGAAGGAATGGGCGAAACCGGAGGCGTCAGGGACTGCTTCTTACCAGGGCCCAAGCGCTCAGCCAACCTCAAAATCACCTGGTCAGCCGTAGGCAGTCTGCGCGGCATGACTTGCTGGTCATTTTCGCTCGAGTGCGACTCGTCAGGAGTGAGATTTAAGCACGGGGAGACAGGTGTATTGAAATGAGGCGCAGCCACTGGCAACCCTGACTGCAGGGCCAGTACTTGTTCAGCACAGGGTCCGCAAACCCGTGCTCTGTCCGCATCAGCATGGGGCAGTCCACACGCTGTACACAGCCGGTCTTGTCCCGGAGGGACCCCGGTCACATAATTCTGAGATGCCTCCATATGGTGATTATCAATGCAATATATGCCAGTAGGGATTTACGCAATAGGCAACCCTGGATGTCCCAAAGACCCGCTAGAAATGTGGGAGAATTTTGTAAGCCCGCTACAATATATGTTAGGCGGGAGAAGCCACCAGAGAGAATAAGAGGTGTCAGGGCCATGCGCAGCAGAAAAAGTACTAATGCTGAAATCGCCCGCGAGGGCACTTACCGACCTGGGGAGGAGAAGGACCGCAAACATGCGCGCGCGAAGAGCAACAAAATGGCGCCAACCGAACCTCGAAGGGCGGGCCCAATCTGGGCGTGACGCGGAGCGCGCCACCCCGGGTCCCCACCTCCCCCAAAGAGCGCGAAGCTCTGAGGTAGACAACGAGGCTTGACAAGCCAAGCATAGGATATGCTAGTTAAAAGCATCTGCTAATGGATACTAGTAGTCTAACGACGCCGCCACCCAGCACAGTAAATTTTAATAAAAAAGTGAGAAGGCAAAGACGGCGGCGGCCAAATAAAAAGAGCAAGCAGCGCGGCTCTGACACCCAGTTGCCGTCAAGGGCAAAACTACGGCCATAAGCATAACAATGCAGTACACTGAGACCACCACACACACACCCCCCTCCCATTCTTATCCCCCGAATACGGGGGGAAACGAGGGTGGATGGCGACCCTTTACACAGGGTCCCCCGCTACACGGGGCATGAGGCAATAATGTGGGAGGGACATCCACTAGAGGCTCACCATCAGCCTAAACCGCCTACCCTTTGGTGGGGGACTGCGGTGGAGCATGGCTCCTTTAAGCACACATGGTGCTGCCTACCTTCACCCGACCAGCGCAGCCCAGGCTGGGAGGCACATCACAAGGACGACGGGTGGGAATAGTCCTACAGGGCCGCAGGCTGTAATAGCCCGGCTCACCTGCGAGAGAGTGATACTTCATGTCTTCGCAGTCAGCACTGCAGAGAAATCTGGGGATTTGTGGGAGGTCCCTGGGTATATGAAGGGCCGGAAGGAGCCTGTTTTTGCATGTCTGCAGTGCACAGCGCCATCTGGCGGAGGATAACCCAAGTGTAAGTATTATATCTGGAGCAGGACTTCTGTATACTTAGAATAATATATAAATATATATATATGTATAACAATGCAATTCAATAGATAATAAGAATAATGGAGCCCACAGGGCGCTTACAGCAATGGCGCAGCTCACCAGACACCAGTCCGAGACGCAGAGCACGAGACAAGGCAGACCGACCAGAAGAGAAAGGAGGGCGAGCGCGTCACGGCCGACCCCTTTCCTGACAAAACGCGTCTCCCGGCCAGTGGCTGGGCTCCGCAGCGGTGCCAGCAGCACGGGGGCGGGCCGTAGGAGCGTGCCGAGCGCCCGGCCCTGCCCCCCAAAGCACCACACCTGAGGGGAAGAAGCTCCCCCAACGAAAAATAGCTGCCAGTAACGGTCGGCGCAAGAGTAACAGCAGGCGCCGGACAAGAAGAAAAAGTACCGCACAAGCAAGCACACACACACACACACACACACACACACACACCAATAAAGGCCAAAATCTAAATACACAAGGGAGAAAAGGGAGCAATGGGAGACCGGGATAGGGGAAAAACCACACTAAGGTGGAAGGCAAGGGACAGGGCATCCCGTGCCGGGATCAACAACCCGGACAACCGCCTACCCCTTGGTATGGGGTCTCACGGTGGAGCATAACTCCTAAGCACCGTAAGGTGCAGTCTACCCTTGCCTGGACCAGCAGCCAAGGCCGGGAGGCAAGGGGTATCTTAATTAAAGTGGGTCCAGGCAGAAAATACCATTTTGTGAGTACTCACCTGAAAAATGGATATTGTTGGTGTGCCACACACCCCGCTTCACTTCTTAAATATTCATCCATTATTGGGTTAATCCACCGCAGGTGACGTAGTGCAGAGAGGAAGTCTTGTAACGAGCCCCCTTCCGGCCTATATATACACCTGGTACCTCCCTTCAATCACCAGTATATTTAAAAAGCAGAAAGACAAGGTACCAGTATTCCACCGGTAACCTCCAAAATCAATTTTGATATATAAATAAAAAAGGGCTTCACCATATAAATGCTTCGTTAATACCGAAAAGGGTGGGGGTGAAGCGGGGTGTGTGGCACACCAACAATATCCATTTTTCAGGTGAGTACTCACAAAATGGTATTATTCTTGGTGTGCCACACACCCCGCTTCACTTCTTAAATATTCATCCATTATTAGGACATCCAAAAGCAGTGTCCACAAGGGAAGGGCATCTCTAGGCCAGGTGAAGCATAACTTAAATGACTGCAGTCTGCAGAACTTTGCGGCCAAAAACAGCATCCGCTGAGGCCCTCACAGCAACTTTGTAAAACTTAGAAAAAGTGTGAACAGAAGACCAAGTGGCGGCCTTACAAACCTGTTCAACAGAAGCTTGGTGCTGAAATGCCCAAGACGCCCCAACAGCGCGAGTGGAATGGGCAGTGATACAAAAAGGGGGAACTCTTCCCTTAGCCGAATAGGCCGCAGTAACGGCCTGACATATCCACTTGCTAATAGCAGATTTGGCTGGTGCCAAACCCTTCTTAGGCCCATGGGGCACAACAAAAAAGGAATCCGTCCTACGGAAAGGAGACGTGATAATCAAGTAGTACTTAACACAGCGTACTACATCCAAACAATGCAACACCCTCTCTTTGTCATTCTTAGGATTAGGACATAAGGAGGGAAGAACAATGTCTTGGTTCAAATGAAAAGCAGAAACAACCTTGGGAAGAAAGTCTGGCTTGAACCGAAAGACCACTTTATCCTGATGCCTCTCAAAGTAAGGCGCCTGGATAGTTAAGGCCGCGAACTCTGAGACACGCCGGACAGAAGTGATAGCTACCAAGAAGACAATCTTCTGAGTCAGGGTAGACAAAGCAATATCTCGCAAAGGCTCAAAAGGAGGAGCCTGAAGAGCAGAAAGAACCAAATTCAAATCCCAAACAGGGAGTAATGGTTTCCTGGGAGGCCGCACATGCGTAACCCCCTGGAAAAAGTTTTAACTAAAGGTTTAAGCGCAACACGCTTCTGAAAAAAGATAGATAAGGCAGAGACCTGCCCTTTCAACGTACTTAGCTGGAGTATACCAGAGGTATTTCTGGGTATGAACCAACCCAGTGTTTGTGGGAACTCAATGTGTGACCACGCCTGAAGTAAAATTGACTATTACACTTTTATAAGAATCAAGTACATTAATTTATTTTAGTTACAATATCAAGTTAAAATACAAACACAAAAGTCTGTTATAGAAGAATATCCTTGGTGCTTGCCATGCTACCAATTCAATTCCCCATTGAATTCCACAATGCAAATGTTATCATTGTACTACAAAAAAAAATTTTTTTTTTTTTTTTTTTTTTTTTTTACACAGTTGTCAACTGTTTTACTTGCCAATGCGCTGGTTATTACTAATACAATTGAACATATTGTACATTACAGACAATTAAACTTGTTCAATGATTCAGTTGCCCAAATCATAGCGGTGAGTAATATCATGTAATAAGCGGTAAACTAGTTTCACCCCCACTAGGGGGCTTCTTCAGTACCAAACCGCACTTAAGGGCACTTGATCAGCCCATCCAGGCCCGTTAGATTATTGCCAAAAGCCTCATGTCCAGGTGCACAATCCCAAAATTGATGCTGGATGGACAGGTTTAGATATCCCAAGATAGTTAGTGCTCCGTTCGCCAATTATGAAGGAATGGCGTCTGCCCTATGTTGCGAGGTTCTCTATTCCTCAATGATAAGGGAAGCAGAAATACAGGCTTGGGGTCCGCTCTCTCAGCTAAGATGTAATCCGCTGGTCTGCCCGGTAACCATCCAGGGCAGATCTAAGGGAGCCCGCCCAGCAATACACGTCCGTGCATGTTGTGCTGTATGCTTGACCCGGATACTTAGCTGGAGACCAGAGTCCAGCCCTGATTGTAAAAACTCCAGAATCCTGGAGACCGAAAAGACCCTACAAGGAAAAGATCTTATCTCACACCAAGCGATATAGGCTTTCCAAGTCCTATAGTAGGTGATGGAAGAAGACCTCTTCCGGGCACTGATCAGAGTCTTAATGACTGAATCAGAAAGACCCTCCTCCTTCAGGATGGAGGTTTCAGCAGCCAGGCCATCAAACCCAGCGCTGGTAAATTGGGGTAACACAATTGACCCTGAGTGAGCGGATCGGGCCGAAGAGAGAGAACGAACTGGTCCACTGCCAGCCGAACGATGTCTGCGAACCTCACTCGTCTTGGCCACCCTGGGGCCACGAGAACGGCGTACACCCTTTCCAGAGCCAACTTCTGAAGAACCCTGCCCAGCATGGGCATCGGAGGAAACAGGTATAGAAATCCTAGAACTCCCCAGATCAGGGACATGGCGTCCACTGCCAGAGCCAGAGGATCCTGGGAGAGCGACACGAAGTTCGGGAACCTGTGATAGTGATGAGGGGCCAACAGGTCCACCTCCGGGGTCTCCCATTGGAGACACAGTAAGCGAACAACCTGAGGATGGAGAACCTATTCTTCCAGACGGGGAGAGCCCTTGCTCAACCGGCCCACTACCTGTTTCATCACCTCTGGAATGTAAACCGCCGAGAGACAGGGAACATGGAACACTGCCCATGTCCGGATCAGGGACACTTCTCTGAGAGTACTCAGACTGCGCGTCCTTCCCTGAAGACCAACGTAAGCAACCGCTGATCGATTGTCTGAACACATCTGGACCAGAAGTCCCAGAACGTACTGAGTCAGGAGAGCAAGCACCTGACGGATGGTTCTCAGATTCAGAATATTGATGGGAAAGTGGGGCCTTTAAGCTCTCCACTGCCCCTGAAACCGCAGCTCCTTCCAGAATCTGCCCCATCCCGACAGACTGGCGTCCGTGGTGACAATTTTCCAAAGGGGGGTCAGGAAAAGCCTGCCCTACACAAGATTGGTCGAGACCAAGCACCACAGGAGGGACTGCCGTACACGGGAGGACAACTGGAAGGACTGATCCAGCGACTGAGGTTGCTGGTCCTAACACGCTAACAGAAATAGCTGAAGCGTTCTCGTGTGAATTTGGCAAAAGAAAGACACACTCCGTCTTGATGAGAGTTCAGGCCAGGATGAACCGACCCATGAACGGACCGTGAAGGAGGGTGAGACTCGAATTCCAGGTCGTAACCGGGCGACACTACCTCCTGGATCCATCTGCCTGGAACCACTTGGTTCCAATGGTAGAAGTGTCGCAATAGTCCCCCCACCCGCACGGGTGAGGGCAGCCCCTCATTGCTGAGTGAGCTTATCAGCAGGTTTGGGCTTGGTGCCCCAGGACTGAGTGGGCCGGCCACGGCCCCACCCCCGAGTCCAACCTGCGCCACTGGTAGCGGGAAAGGACGCACCCCTGCCCGCTCTGAATCCTCGAAAGGAAGGCCTACCGGAACTTGCCCCCCTAAAGGGGCCACGGGGCCTCTTGCGTTGTGGCATCTTACCACCCTTTGCGACAGAATCAATTTTCTCCCCGAACAGACGCAACCCCAAAAAGGGGAGAGCTGTGAGCACCTCTTTGGAAACCGTGTCCGCTGACCACTGACGCAGCCATACTGACCTGCGAATAGCCACCAGCATAGCTGCTGCCTTGCTACTCATAGTCAGCGCATCGTCCTGAGCAGCCAGGACATAAGCCACAAAAGATTCACACTGCTTAAGCGCAGTGAACTGTTTGCAAGCGGGATTAAGATCCTCATATAGCCCTTGAATTAAGGATTTAATTGCCAATAGCAGAAGGGCTGAAGCACATACCGGGCGCAACGCTGACCCGGAATAGATAAAACCATGTCGAGCGTATTGGTCAATCAGACGATCTTCCCCATCTTTAGGGACAGTGGTCTCAGCAGATTGTACCATAGCCAAGCTGGAGAGCCCTAGTACAGGGGTATCAACGTCAGGAGGGAGAGACCAAAGCTTCACCAATTCTCGTGGAAAAGGATAACGCTTTTCCCAACTGGAAGGAATTCCAGATAACCGCGTGGGATGTTCCCATTCCTTAAGAACCACCCTCTCAAAGAGGTGTTGTCTGGGAAAAACCAAACGCGGCTGAGGCTCTTTAAACAACTGACCCTTTGGCGGGGCGGCCGCCTCAGGCGTATCTAAACTCAAAATTTTAAACATTTGAGCCAGAATGGAGGGGGTGTCAAAAACAACCCCCTCTGACCAATCGCCAATCTCATCAGCCACAAGCTGACCTGTCGGCTCATCTGACTCCGACGGGAATTCATCCTCATCCGGGGATCCATCGGACCATTCCACAGGTTCACAAAACTGGTCCTGTGGAGCCGAAGGTACCGGAGTCAGGTGCCTTCGTTTTGCAGCGGCCTTTAACGCTGCTTTAACGGGCATTACTTTCCGGGGGCTGGGCTGTGCTGCCGCCTCGGAATGCGAATCCCCACTTTTGACAGTGTCATGCGGGGTCCGGAAATAGGGAGGGAGAGGTAGGAGATGATGAAGGATGCGATGGCCCCGCAGCCGAAGCAACGGACTGGCGCGCAATAGTCTGTTTTGCACAAGGGATGCAAATAAAGACATCATCAGCTGGCAGTGGAACCCCACAACCTACGCACCCCCCGAACGGCTCAGCAGAACCGTTTCCGGAAATGACGGAAGCCTCCATATGGTGATTTATGGTATTTGCAATACTGGGACTTTTGGCATAAGCCAACCCGGGATGCCCCTTTATAGTAATGGCCCGGAAGGGAGGATTTTTTTTTTTTTAAAGTTAAGGTCCCCTTTAATAAACTATATATATATATATTTATATATAGTCTATGTATATATACATTCAAATAGATATCCCAATAATTAGCCAGGCACATAGAGCCGGAGGGCCACCATAAGCAGGGATCCCAGGATCTGCAAGGAAAAATCATCAGATCCTCACATGTGTATAAACAAACATATAAGCATGGCACCAAAGTGCCCTTAAATCACGCCCCCTTAATACAGAGTGACTCCCCACTATATTACTGCAAGGAATGCATTCCCCATTTAACGGCCCCAACGGGAGGGGCCGCTTACCTGGTCAGCGAAGGCAGCAGCCGGAACAAGACTGCAGCCAGCAGCCAGCACGGAAGACAAAGTGCGGCCGTGCGCCCACACGACTTCCTGCATTGAAGGAAGCAAAACGCTGGGCCCGCCGCAGACACCGCATGACGTCGGCGCCGCGTCAGCGGGACCCGCCCCCCCCACGCCGATCAGCTGGAAATCACTCTCAGCTGGGCCACTACACGTGCGCCCAGGCGGCAGAGGGGGGAGGGTAAAGACCGCATGGCGCTGTTCAAATGAATACATAAAATACCAGGCGGGGAGAGGGGAGAGGAGAGGGGGGAGGGGGCCACAAAGCAACAGTCTGCAAGAGAAGTGGCCAGCCCCTACCCAGCGCAGCCTGCCCTTAAAGCAGACCAAAAATATACACATGCTGTATACAGTGAATGCATAATCATGAACACACACACATGTTAAAATGCAGTGATACAAGTGAAACACACATACTAACAGCACACCCTCACCACCACCCCCCCTCCCCCCATAGTGAAGGGAGAAGGGACCGAACGGGAGAGAAAAGGGGCTACGGGGACCCTCGGGACAGGGGCATCCCATTTCCGGATCACCATGCCGGATAGCCGCATTGCCCCACGCATGAGGTCGAGCGGTAGGAGATAAGCTCCTAGGCACTTAAAGTGCCATCTACCATTTGCCCGGTGAGCAGCCTAGGCTGGGAGGCTTCCATTCCACCATAAAGGTATACAAACTCAAACCGGGCAGAAATAGACCAAAAGGGGGGTGGCGGGGTAAGAAAACCCCGGCCTACCTGTAAGCAGGAGACTTCCATCTTCTGACTTGTCAGCAAGCAGAGAGAAAAAATACTGGTGATTGAAGGGAGGTACCAGGTATATATAGGCCGGAAGGGGGCTCGTTACAAGACTTCCTCTCTGCACTACGTCACCTGCGGTGGATTAACCCAATAATGGATGAATATTTAAGAAGTGAAGCGGGGTGTGTGGCACACCAAGAATATAGACTAACAAGCGGGCCGGGAGTTACCCCGGCTACCTGCAAGGAGGAGACAACCATCTTCTGACTTGCTCGCCGTCTGCAGAGATGAAAGACAGGGGAATGAGTGGGAGGTCCCAGGTATTTATGGACTGGGAGGGGCTTACTTGTTTTCATTACATCTCTGCAAGATCGCCCTCTACAGGACAGTATAATCCAAGTGTAATGACTATTCTGAAGCGGGGTGTGTGACATACTTGGAATAATTTTTTCGAGGTTGGCCAGCCTGGCACATACATCCGAGTGCGACTCCCCACTAATGACCGTGTCACTTGGAGTACGGATGATGCAGGGTGGGGTAGGTGAAAAGGGCAGCACAGACCCAGACGCCTGGGGTCCCGACTGCCGCGTTATGGCCTGTTGCACACATGATATGCAAATAAGTACATCCCCCGTAAGGGATACCCCACAACCCACACATAGCCGGGATTGTCCCGAAGGGAGCCCGAGCCCGGTATCCTGTGGAGCCTCCATATGGTGATTTAAAAGGTAGTCGCAATTACCCAAGGGAATTACGCTGGTAAGCAACCCGAGATGCCTCTTTAAGTCCCAAGTGGGAGGATTTACAATTGCCCCAAATGTCTGCTAGGGACCCTAGGACCGGGACCCTAGGAATGGCACAGGGAGTCCTCCTGAAAGACACAAGATATGTCCATAAGCACATGCACACACACAACTGCATAATAAAAAACATGTAAAAGCAGAGGGGGCATTAAACATAGTAAGAACAGGGGGAAGCCCGGCAGGGCAGTCACACACACAGAAAATGGCGTCCAGCTATCCAGCAGCGAGAGAGAGAGAAAGAGAGAGAGAGAGAGAGAGAGAGAGAGAGAGAGGGGGAGGGAGGGAGAAGGGACGGGCCAGCGCGAATCGCGCGCTGTGCCTGGCCCCGCACCCTTCCCTCTGAGTCCAGCAATGCGGTTCCCAGCCAGAAGATGGGCCCGCAATCGCGCCAAAACAGAAGGGGGCGGGCCGCAGCAACGCGAGCGTCCGGCCCCGCCCCCTCACAGACGCAGCCTGAGGGGACCATAACCCATATGTCATGAATAGTGGAAGCGGGGTGTGTGACATACTTGGAATAGTTAGACAGACTAGCCACACCAGCCCCCAAAACACAATTCACCCCCGCAATAGCGAAAGAAGTAGCGTCACATCCCTAAGAAGGCTCACCATAAAGCCTATGGCAGGCTACCCTTTGTGTAACAGGGTCTGCGGCTTGGAGCAGCTCTCCTCGAGCACCTGACCCTAGTGCTCCTCTACCCTCACCCGATCCGTCAGCCAAGGCTGGGAGGCAGAGAGGGTCCAGAAATGGGTGGAAATAGACCTGCAGGGCTGCAGGTTTGGTTGCCCCGCTCACCTGCGCAATATAGAGCGCCATCTGCAGAGGAAACACTGGAGAGGTGTATGATGATTCCTGTTTTTATATGGGGCCGGGAGGAGCCACAACTTTTCTGCAGTGCACTGCGCCACCTTGTGGTGGAATATCCCAAACGTAAGGACTTCATGAAACAGGCCGTGCCATGCACTAGGAAAAGTCAAGGCACACCTTCGCAGTCCAGTCCCAACTGCAAGAATGAAACTTGATTGTGGAGAGCAGCCCCAAGTATATATAGGCCAAGAGAAACCACACCTTTTGTCTTGTAGTCCCCACCCTTCAGACTAGAGTTAACTACCCTTTTCTGACTTCCCGATGCCCTGGAGTATAAGAATATGAAAGAAAAACCATTACCACTAGATTTGGAGTCGGTCTGTTAATCTGGTGCTATAAAGCTGCGGGTTTAAAGTCTGATTGCCCTTTCGAATAAAACTACCAATTATATTATAGTTTAGAAAAACAGACATAACATGAAGGTACCCGAGTTTTGGCCAAATGCTTTTTCACTTGCTCTCAAGGACTCCAGCAGATTCAGGAATGTCACACAATCATACTGAGACAGGTACTGCAACAGAGTGCGAAGGATTTTCAGGTCTTGAACTAATGACTTTGTTTTGGCACCCAGCTGATGCCATAGTGGATCCAGGTAATGGCGTATCGTCTGAAATAAGTTACAAAAACAAAAAAAAAAAAAGTTATTTGCAAGGACTAAAATGTACAAAGAATGGCCTCGATTCAATAAAGGTAGAAAAAAGTTCTCAAGGTAGTAAAAGATTCAGTTCATGAGAAAAAAGCCTGAGAATTTCACTGTTGAATCACCAGATAAGAAACAATGAAAGTCAATGGCACTTTTTTACTTCTAAGAAAAGTACTGTTTACTCCTTTCTACACTGTAGCAAAACCTGCCATTGACTTTCATTGTGTTTTTTTCTAGTGATTCAGTAACAGTGACATTCTCAGGCTTTTTTCTCATGAATTGATTTTTTTTTACTACCATGAGAATTTTTTTTCTACCTTTATTGAATCGAGGCCCATGTCTGCAAGAAAACAACAAAGTAGAATATATATCTTAAGACGCACCTACGGCAGACCAAAACCCAGCATGGCCAGCCTTAGCAGGGGCATACCGAATCAGGATGCCCCGCTGTGATAAGCCATCCAGGCGCTGCAAAACTCACCTGCTTTCTGGCTCCCATGACGATGTAAACATCAGGCGACTGCATCCCTGCGTCTTTGTTCTATGAGAGTGCTGCCGCCCCCAGCCATTCAGGTCCAATGGGGGCAGGAGCACACCAGCGAGATCCTGAAAGCTGTAAACAGAGACGTTTGCCAAAGATGCACGGCAAACTGCTCTGATTGGACGAGAGAGGTATGGCCAGGTATCCTGATTAACAAGACTGCTGACAAAACATCAGGTTCACTGGATGTGCAGAGAGAAAGAAACAGGAATGCTTTTTCTTTACTGCATTTTACATCCTTCACTGTAAGCTGGATGTAGGTGGTTATTTTAGCCTGAGCATGGGCTTCTTGCACAGTTTAAGAATGTGGTTCATCCTAAATCGGAATGCCTCGGAATACTAGCACAACTTATATTGGCACATTACAGGCATAACCTGAAAGCTGAACCTGAAAGCTCTTGAAATACTCATAATGGCCTATTTTACTGAATCTAAAATCATCTATAGAAGCCACTCCTTAAAGTGGACCGAAACCCAGGATTTTGACTATCCTGGGTTTTGGTCCACTTCGGCGGGGCACCCCGATCGGGGCCAATCCCCGCCAACGTCCAGGCGGGGGACAGGAACGTCCAAGCCGCTTCCGCCGCTGCCGCCGCCGCTGCCGCCTCCCGCGCGTCACTCTCGGCGCGCGCGCAGCGCGGGCACGTCTGGAGGGGCGCGCGGGAGGCGGCGGATCAGGTAATATCTTTTTGGGGTTTCTGGGGGGTTTCACAAGTCAAAAATAACTTGATGTCTAGACGATTAGTCCTGATATGATGCATTAAAAGGGCAAAAGACCACAAACGTATTACTTTCGGCAAATCAAAGGAATTAATCCATCCATCCAAATGCAAGAAGTCCAGACAGTCATATGAACACTTTAAAGTGGACCAACACCCAGGATTTTGACTATCCTGGGTCTTGGTCCACTTCGGTGGGGCACCCCCGATCGGGGTGCCCCGCTGTGTGAAACCCCCCGATCACCCTAAAAACTCACCTCTCCCCGCTCCCAGCGCCGACGGACAAGCGATTTGACAGCCGCTTGTCCGTGGCTCCTCCGCCGCCGCCTCCCGCGCGTCCCTCTTGACGCGCGCGCGCCCGTGCCGGCCATTCACAGACGGCCGGCGCGGGCGCGCACACACCTAGAGGGGCGCGAGGGAGGCGGCGGCCAAGGTAAGGGGGTTTGGGGGTTTTGGGGGGGTTTCACCCCGCAGGACATCCCGATCTCGGATGTCCCGCGGGGAGGGAGGTGATCGGCCCGGGAATCTTATAGATTCCCGGGCCGATCACCCGAGGGTGTTGGTCCACTTTAAAGCAGACCAACACCCATGGTGAATACAGCACCATGATTGGCTGTGTCCATTGTTCGGCAGCCAATTGCAGCACTGTATTTGAATCGTGGCTAAAGGTAAGAATATCTGGCATTTTGGAAAGTTATGTGTGGAGGGGGGGAGTGCACCAGCATTCTGGATGCACCCCCAGCCTGTCTTAGGGCGTTCACGCCAACACCTGCCCCTGCACGGGTGTTGGTCTGCACCTTCATCTCCATAACAGTCACAATCCTGTTTATCACTGCTGGTGCTGGCTACTTGCTCTGCTGGGACTTGTTTTGGGGAAGAATAGCCACGTCTATCTGCAAGTGCATGGACTAAAAGTTTATTCACATTCAGAGGGGTTAGCAGACCCCTCTGGCAGGTTGGGGCAAGCAGTTTAACAATAGTTGGGTTCACAGCTTGACACTATTGAAAAATACCATTTTGTTATTACTCACCTTTAAAATGGGTATTATAAGTATGTCACACACCCCGCTTCCAAGATTAATAACATTCGGGTTATGTCCAGTAGAGGGTGAACTTCTGCAGAGATGACGAGAAAAAAATGGAGCCCCTCCCGGTCCATAAACACCTGGGACCTCCCACACATTACCCAGTATAGAAAAGCAGTAAGGGGACCAGGAAGAGCCAATAAAAGACTAAATAACCAAACAAGGTTCACCATATAGAGGATCCAGAATACAAAACAGGGCGGGATGAAGCGGGGTGTGTGACACCCATTTTAAAGGTGAGCAATCACAAAATGGTATTATTCCAAGTATGTCACACACCCCGCTTCCAAGATTAATGACATATGGGAACATCCAGTAGCAGTGTCCAACATGGGTGGGGATCCCAAAAAGGCAATAATGCAAAATTAAACCACTGTAGCTTGCAGAACTTTGCGGCCAAAAACAGCATCCGCTGAGGCCCGCACATCAACCTTATAAAACTTGGAAAAGGTATGAACAGAAGACCAAGTAGCAGCCTTACAAACTTGTTCAACAGAAGCCTGGTGCTGAAAAGCCCAGGAAGCCCCAACAGCACAAGTAGAATGAGCAGTGACCTGAAAAGGGGGATCCCTCCCCTTGGCAGTATAAGCCCCAACAATGGCCAGACGTATCCATTTACTAATGGTAGACTTGACGGGCGCCAAACCCTTCCTGGGCCCAGAGGGCACCACAAACAAGGCGTCCGTCCTACGGAAAGGAGAAGTAGCCACCAAATAGTACTTCACACAACGAACTACATCCAAAGAGTGCAGGACCCTCTCCTTGTCATTGCTAGGCTTAGGACACAAGGAAGGGAGAACCACATCCTGATTGAGATGGAAGGCAGAAACCACTTTAGGTAGGAAATCTGGCTAAAATGGAAGACCACCTTGTCCTGATGTCTTTCAAAGTAAGGGGCCTGAATAGACAGAGCCGACAACTCAGAAACACGTCGAACAGAAGTAATAGCCACCAAAAAGGCAACCTTTTGCGTGAGAATGGAAAGTGCAACATCCTGAACCGGCTCAAAAGGAGGCCCCTGGAGAGCCGACAGAACCAAATTCAAGTCCCAAACAGGCAACAAAGGCTTTCGAGGGGGCCGCACATGAGTGACCCCCTGGAAAAAAAATGTCTTAACCAAAGGGTGGAGAGCAAAAGAACTTTGAAAGAAAACCGCCAGGGCGGAGACCTGCCCTTTCAAGGTACTAAGCTGAAAACCCAGGTCCAAACAATGTTGAAGAAACTCCAAAATCCTGGGAATCGAAAACACCCTACAAGGCAAGGCCCTAGCCTCACACCAATCAATATAGGACCTCCAAGTCCTGTAGTAGATGTTAGAGAAAGACTTTTTCCTAGCCTTAACAAGTGTCTGGATCACGGCATCAGACAAACCATCTTTTAGAATGGAGGTTTCAGCAGCCACGCCGTCAAAGCCAGCGTTTGTAAATTGGGGTAACAAAGCTGACCTTGATTGACCAGATCCGGAAGCAGGGGCAACCTGTACTGATCGCCCGCCAGCCGCACGTCTGTGAACCACACCTGTCTTGGCCACCTTGGAGCCACCAGAATAGCTGGCACATCCTCTTGGACCAGCTTGCGCACCACCTTGCCTACCATGGAGAAGGGAGGAAACAGGTACAGGAGATCCAGATCCCTCCAGGCAAGGGACATGGCATCCACTGCCAGAGCCAGAGGCTCCTGAGACAGACACAAAAGCAGGGAGCTTGTGGTTGTGACGGGAGGCAAAGAGATCCACCTCCGGGAACCCCCACTTGTGACAAATGGACAGAAATACCTTGTTGTTGAGGGACCATTCCCCTCGACGACAGGACCCCCTGCTGAGGGAGTCCGCTTCCATGTTCTCCACCCCTGGAATGTACACCGCCGAGACGCATGGAACATTGCTCTTTGCCCATGCAAGAATCAGATTGTCTGATCGAACCTGAACTGGTAAGCCTTGGAGGTGAAGCGTCAAGTGCAACAGCACCAACCAAATAGCCCTCAGCTCCAAGACGTTGATGGGGTTGTGCGCCTCCTGAGGACCCCACAACCCCTGGAACTGGTGTTCCTTCCAGAAACCCCCCCAGCCCGACAGGCTGGCGTCCGTGGTGACCGTCTCCCAACAAGGGGCCAGAAAGGAATCTTCTGAGGGGCAGATTCTCGGTTCCAGCCACCACTGAAGAGACTGCCGAACCAGGGGAGACACCTGATCCAAGGACAGAGGACATCCGTCCCAAGCCAACAACAGATGGAGTTGAAGAGGCCGATGTGAAACTGGGCAAAGGGAACTGCCTCGAAGGAAGCCACTATCAACCCCACCAGCCTCATCCCTAACCGGATAGACGGGCAAGGGTTGGACAGAAGAAGACGTATCAGATCTTGGACCATCTGCACCTTCGACTGAGGCAGGAACACCCTGGTCTGAATGGTATCCAGATTCATGCCCAGAAAGGAAACCTCCCTTGACGGAGAGAGGAAAGACTTGGGGTAGTTGATCACCCAGCCGAACCTCTCCAGCGCCATCACCACCATCCTGGTGTCTAGCTCCGCCTGCCTGAGAGAGGATGCCATGATGAGAAGGTCGTCCAGATACGGCACAATGCGAATGCCCAGGGCTCTGAGAAGGGCCATTATACCCGCCAGCACCTTGGTAAACACCCTTGGTGCCGAGGTTAGCCCGAAGGGAAGAGCCACAAACTGATAGTGCTGATCTCCCGCCACAAACCTGAGAAACCTCTGGTGTCCTGGGAAGATCGGCACATGAAGGTAAGCGTCCTTGATGTCTATGGACGTCAAAGTCACATGGACGAAGAGAGCTGATGGCCGATCGCAGAGTCTCCATGCGAAATTTCTTGGTCCTGATGAACCTGCTGAGAATCTTTAAATCCAGAATGGGTCTTATGGAACCATCCTTTTTGGGCACTGTAAAAAGATTGGAGTAATAGCCCCGGCCTCTCTCTGAGAAGGGCACCGTGCAGATGACATCCAAGTCCAGCAGATTTTGTACTGCCAACAAAAGTCCCTGCGCGGCCCGGGGGTCCGAAGGAACCTGAGACCTGAGGAATCTGGGAGGAGGCCGGTACTCGAACTCCAGCTTGTACCCAGAAGAGACCACTTCCAGGATCCAATTGTCTGTGACCTCCCGTCTCCAGACCTGGAAGTAGCCTGCCGTAGCCGCCCCCCTCACCCGCGAGGGTGAGGGCGCCCCCTCATTGCTGAGAGGGTTTAGCAGCTGTCTTGGGTTTGGAACCCCAGGCAGTTCCAGGACGGGCCTGTCCTCTGCCCCTGCCCCAGGAATCACCTCTGAACGCTGAGAACTCCTCTGCTTGGTCGAGAGCCACGAAAAGGAGGGATTAAAAAGGAGCCTGCGCCCCGAAAGGAGCGGCGCTGCTTCTTGCGTTGTGGTAGCTTTCCTCCTTTCGCCACCGAGTCCAATTTGTCCCCAAACAAATGCATACCCAGGAAGGGTAGCCCCGTAAGCGACTTCTTAGGCGCAATGTCAGCCGCCCACTGGCGCAACCAAACCGAACGGCGTATAGCCACAAGCAACGCCGAGGTTCTACTACACATGCATATGGTGTCATCCAAGGCTGATAAGACAAAGGTAATGAACAATTCACACCGCGTAAGCGCAGCAAATTCATCACTGGCAGGATTAAGCTAGGGACCATTCAACAGGCCCCTAATTACAGACCTGGTAGCCACGGCCGTAAGAGCTGAAGCACAAACAGGACGCAAGGCCGAACCTACGCTGGCAAAGGCATGAGACGCCATTTAATCAAGACGTCGGTCCTCACTATCCTGCAGCGTGGTGGCGCCTGGTGAGTGCACAACAGATGTGTTGGACAAACCCAGAACCGGAGCGTCAACCTCAAGAGGCGACGACCAGCACTTCACCGTGTCCACAGGAAAGGGATACTTCCTATCCCATCTTTAAGGAACACCCGGGAGCCGGCTGGGCTTTTCCCATTCTTTAAGAATCAAATTGTCAAAATGCTTCTGATTTGGGAACTCTAGGCGAGGCTTAGCAGACCCAAAAAATTCCCCCTTTTGCAGAGGGGCCTCCGCATGAGGAGAAATAGCCAGCACCTCAAAAATATGGGCCAGAAGCCTGGGGGTATCAACAGTATCCCCTCGCTCCTTCCCAGAATCAGCATCCAAAAACTGCTGATCCTCAGAGTCATCAGATTCTGAAAACAATTCCCCTTCTTCCAGTGGGGAATAATCAGACCAGTCAAAGGAATCATAATCCTCGAAAACGAAACCTGGCGCAGCCGGTGACAAATGCTTCCTCTTAGCAGGGGCCTTTCTGGCCGCAGAGCTAGCAATCAATTTCTCAATGTTGGCCAATCTAGCACAGACATCAGAGTGCGACTCCCCACTAATGATAGCATCACTTGGGGTCAGAATCTGGCGTGGGGGTGTAGGTGATGCGGCCGGCGGCTCTGGCCCAGACGCCTGGGACCCCGACTGCCGCGCAATGGCCTGCTGTGCACATGTAATGCAAACCAGCACATTATCCCCTGCAAGGGATACCCCACACACTGCCGGGGCTGCCCCGAAGGGAGCCCGAGCCCGGTATCCCGGGAAGCCTCCATATGGTGATTTTTTAGTAATCGCAATGACCAGTGGGAATTACGCTAGTAAGCTACCCGGGATGCCCCTTAACGTCCGTTAGTGGGAGGATTTGTAAAGCCCCAAAATTAGAGTGAGGGACCTAAGGACCGGGAGAACCCCCTTTTTAACTAGAAAGGAAGGAGGTCTCCCTGTAAGACATAATGAGAAGGGGGGCCATAAGCAAGAATTTATTACAGAAAACATGCATCCAGCCAAAATGACAGTCACACCAAAATCTCGGCATTGTAATATCTTTCACAGGCAAAATAACATACAAGCAAATTGTAAACACAGAATGCCAAGGCCAATGAAGAAAAGGGGAGGGGGGCCCCGCAGGGCACTCACGCTCTAGTGTCAAAATGGCGACGGACAGGCAGCAGCAGCAGCCTCCACAGCAGCAGCCAGGAGGGAAGAGAAGGGGGAGCGGCCCAGCGCGGATCGCGCACCGCGCATGGCCCCGTCCCCTCATGCACAGACGAGGAACCGCGGTCCCCAGCAACAGGATGGGAGCCACTACCTGCGCCAAAAAGAGGGGGGCGGGCCGCAACAGCGTGCCGAGGTCACGGCCCCGCCCCCTCCCTTCAGTGAGAGGGATACACAATGGCCGGGCTCCCGGGAAAGTGGCGGAGCTGGGCCGGGTACCAGGCCGCCTGAATCCAAGGCGGCCTGGCCAGTAAAAGCAGACATGCACAAAAAAACACTCATACAATAAAGAAGATAAAACACAGCGATGTGAATAGACAGGCAAAGCCCCCCCCCCCCCATAATCCGGGGACAGAGGGTAATGGATGAGGAAGGGAACCCCAGCCACCAAAGCGGCAAAGGGAATTACGGACAGGGCATCCCAAAACAGGATCTCGAACCTGGTATCCGCCCACCCCTAGGATGGGGTCTCACGGAGGAGCATAGCTCCTAACTAAAACACCCCTACCCTCGTCCGGACCTACAGCCTAGGCTGGGAGGCATATGTACTACAAACTTCTCTCTGTTTTACCTATGCTATTGCCTGTACGGGTGGGTGAGTTGTCGCGATTTCTAGGTTGGGGGGGGTGCGTGACTTGGCCGAAGCCGATTTGGGTGGCACCTCCCGCCTCCTCCCTGGTCTTCGCCGGGGGCTGGGGATGCGGGGTCAGGTTTCCCCCCCCCCCCCCGATCTCGTGTTTCTCCCCTGTGGATGCCTGGCAGCCGGCGACTGGATCAGACGGTCTTGTATGGTTGGGACCGGCTGCGGCCTGCAGTGGCCGGGTTGTGGGGCTTGTTCCCTCCCCTGGTGTGGCGACTTTTCTCTCCCGCCCGGGTGGGGGGGCGGCCTTAGCGGGTCGGTCGCGCAGTCCCTGTTGGTCCATGGGTTGCTCCCCAGGGCTCAACCTTATAGCAATTTTTGTAATTTTGAAAAAGGGACTTAAGGAGTGGTGGGGCAGTGGTCAAACGATATGTAGAAGGAGGGTAGGCTGGGTGCCTGGGTTCGTGACGCTGAGGGAGTCGGCGGGGGCATGCTCTTGAGTGGCGAGGTCACTTCTCCAACTAGGTTTCTGCGCCATCCCGTTGGCTGTGTGCCAGGGGATTTGCGTGGTGTTGAGGGCCACGGCCCTCTTAGTTCTCTATTGCCCCCTCTTTAAGGAGGGCTAATTAGTTCTGTTACTCTAGTAAGTTTTATCTCTCTTTTTCTGTCCTGTATCTCCATTTCTCTCTTGCTCCTTGCGTTTCTCTCCTCTCTTGGTTGTCCGCACGCCTTTCTCTTTAAACGGACACCTGGTCTTGCTTCCCGGGGTTGGGATAGCACAGCGTGACCAAGACACACTGACATTATCTGGCCAGGTAGGCGTCCTCGCCCTGTAGCCTAACCTCATAGATGAGCCTTAAACTTTGTACATTCAACACTAAGGGGCTGAATATCCCTGAGAAAAGGGCAAAAATTTTATATATCCACAAGGAGAGAGTAGACATAGCCCTTCTACAAGAGACACATTTCTGTCATGGGAAAATCCCTGAAATTAAAAATAGATACTACGACAAATGGTTTCACAGTCCTAACCCGAGAGTAAATCCAAAGGAGTATCCATTGCCATACACAAAAATGTTCCTATTGAAAACACACAGGTTAAGGTGGATCCCGGGGGCAAATACCTGTTCCTCAAATTTACTTTGGGTGGGGCGAGATATACCCTGGCTAATTTGTACCTGCCCAACCAGGGACAGGTGGAGACAGGATTGGGGATCCTACGCTCGCTAGAGGACTTCGGGGAAGGAACGCTAATCATAGGAGGGGATTTAAACTTGGACCCAAGGATTGACTCCTCTCAGGGGAAATCTGCAATCTCTCATTCTAAACTCGGCAGATTTCGTAGGTCCCTCCAATCCTTGCGGTTGGTAGATGTCTGGAGGATCCTCCATGGAGGGGAGAGGGACTATATGTACTTCTCTCATACTCATAATACATATAGCAGGTTAGATTATTTCTTCCTGAGCCACCATGCCCTTGCAATCGACCCTAAATCCTCAATAGGTCAGATACTTTGGTCTGATCATGCCCCGGTTTTCTTGAGCCTACCGGTGCTGGACGCGACCCCCAGGCAGTTCACTTGGCGTCTGAATGATAACCTTTTTTAAGGACACTTTATGCATGACCGAGATCAAAGCCATGGTAAATAATTTCCACCTTGACCACAGCAATGATAGCACTTCATTGCCGTTGCAGTGGGAGGCGCTCAAGTGTGTGCTCGGGGGGGGGGGGGTCTTTATTAAACATGGCGCGAGGCTTGAGAGAGAGAGAGCTGGGCAGATTGTGGAGGCTCTGGGACGCATTCAGGAATTGGAGAAAATGCACAAGACATCCTCATCCCCTGGGGAACGACGAGAACTGATTGAGGCCAGGCAGAGGTTAAATGGGCTCTATGACCAATGTTATCTTAGATACAGAGATGGGTGCAGGGCACGCCTATATGAATACTCGGATAAATGCGGCAGATTGTTGGCTCGGTCGCTCCACCCAAGGCAGGGCTGTACTTTTATCCCCAGTCTGAAAACAGCGGATGGCGGGGAGGTACACAAGACACCCCAAATTGCAGACGAGTTCCAGTCCTACTACTCGGGCCTGTATAACATTGGCAACGCCTCGCAGGGGAGATTAGCGGGGGACTTGGATAATTATATATCAGAGACAGCTCTGCCAGTCATCCCCCCGGAAGAAAGCAAGGCTTTAGAGGATCTGGTGAGACAGGAGGAGGTGACGAAGGCCATAGGGGAGACCCCCGCTGGGAAAAGTCCGGGCCGGATGGGTTTACCCCGAGGTTTTATAAGACTTTGGGACCCCTGATTGCTCCTTTCTTGACGAAGGTTTTTAACTCTGTGTCCGGTCGCTGCCCCTTCCCGAGACAGACCCTTGAGGCCCACATTACGGTCATCCCGAAGCCTGACAAGGATAATGCGTATCCGGGTAACTACAGGCCGATCTCACTGATCAATGTAGATATTAAACTATTCGCCAAAATTATGGCAAACAGGATCCAACCCCTGTTGCCCTCGCTAATACATAATGATCAAGTTGGGTTTTTCTCGGGAAGAGAGGCCAGGGACAATGTGATCAAAACGGTTTTGTTGATTCATCAATCACTCAATCAAGGGGAGTCCCATCATGTCTTCTGGCAGTTGATGCAGAGAAGGCATTCGACAGGGTGCATTGGGGGTTTCTGAGGGCCGCACTTTCCCAGGTTGGGGTGGGGCCAGTTATGATGGATAGAATCATGGCTCTTTACCATGACCCTACTGCTAGGGTAAAAATTAATGGCACCCTCTCTGAGTCTTTCAACATCAGGAATGGTACACGGCAGGGATGTCCTCTGTCCCCCCTGCTCTATGTTTTGGTAATGGAACATTTGGCGAACGCCTTGAGAGCCAACCCCTCCATCAAAGGGATACCATGTGGGGGGAAGGAACACAAGCTCTCCCTCTTTGCCGACGACCTCCTCTTATACATAACTTCTCCACATACCTCCCTGCCTTCTATCATTGGGGAGTTTGAAAGATTCAGTAAGCTAAGCAACTTTAAAGTCAACATGGCTAAAACAGAGATCTTGAACATTTCCCTAGGGAAACAGGCCCGGGAATTAATCCAGGTAAATTTCCCGTTTAAGTGGCAGAGGGAGTCAGTGAAATACCTTGGGGTGCAGGTGTCCACGGACCTGGGGAAACTTTTTAAATTGAACTATGTGCCACTCCTCAACAGCACATTAGAAAGCCTGAAAACATATGGTAAAAAACAATACTCCTGGTTGGGGAGAACCAATATCCTAAAAATGGATGTGCTACCCCGGTTCCTGTATGTGTTTCAGACTTTGCCGCTGTTGCTGGAGCGGGGGTTCTTTAAACAGCTACAGGCTGCCTTCTTCAGCTTCGTATGGGACGGGAAGAAGCCCAGGGTGAATAGGAAGACGCTATGTAGGCCTAAACGCGCAGGGGGGCTGGGGGTCCCCGACATGAGGGCATACCATGCGGCTGCGGTCCTGGTGAGGCTTGTTGACTGGTTCCACCATAGGGGGAGTAAGCAATGGGTGGATCTGGAAAACGACACTTCTCCAATCAGTCTGACTGCCTTGCCTTGGGTGGATCCCGAGCTCCGCCCAAAGAGGCGGGAACTTCCCTATCTTGTAAATCCTCTGTTGACCCTCTGGGATAGGTCTCTGAAGCAAAGGGGCTTATCGCATAGACCTGGCCCTCTCACACCGCTCTTTGATAACCCAGCATTCACTCCGGGACTGGGCGCCAAGACATTTCTCATATGGGATGCGTCCCAGGACACAAGGCTGGGTGAGATTACCTCTGGGTCTGGCCTGCCATCGCTATCTGATCTGGGAGAGCGGGGGAGGGGGAGGAAGCTGTCCTGGTTTCTATATGCCCAATTGAGTGCCTTTCTTGGATCTTTCACCCCCGGGACTACCCTATCTCGGCCCTTAACTGCATTAGAGGCGATCCTCAAGGATCAGTCCCCCCCTTCACGAGCAATATCGACTCTATATAGCAGTGGTTCCCAACCCTGTCCTCAAGGCACACCAACATGTCATGTTTTTTGGATCTCCAAATAGCCAGCTCTATTGCTCTGCAGCTGCACTAATTACTCCACCTGTGCATCTTTGTGGAGATCTGCAAAACCTGGCCTGTTTGTGTGCCTTGAGGACAGGGTTGGGAACCACTGCTATATAGGATCTACCAGGATGGGGGTATGGAGGAGGGGTTCCCGCTATTTTGTAGGACATGGGAGGAAGAACTGGGTCAGACGTTTGAGAAGGAGGACTGGGAGAAAGCCTTTGCCTTAACGCACAAACACTCGATGGCTTGCAGGACCCAGGAAAGGAACTATAAAATTCTGACCAGATGGTATAGGAGCCCTGCGGACTTGGTGAGATACGGAGGCTCGGAGACAGATAGCTGTTGGAGGTGTAACAGAGCGCGCGGGACCCTAACTCAGATCTGGTGGGAATGCCCTGCTATTAATACTTTTTGGGAGGGGGTGTTGAGGGTATATGAGCTTACGACGCTCGACAGTGTTCCTAACTCCCCTCAGGTGACCCTTCTGTCGATGACCCCGGGCTCAGTGGCGGCGGGTGGGAGGGGCCTGCTGAGGCACATGCTTACGGCAGCTAGAGCAGTGATACCCCGACACTGGCGTTCCAATACTGTACCCTCCTTGATTGAATGGTACGGGGAGTTGGAGAACATCAAAAGGATGGAGGAACTTGCACTCGACGGTGTCGAAGGTGGGGCCGAGAAACACCGTAAGACCTGGACAATATGGGAGGTGTCTAGGAGTTCCCCGGAGATCCGAGAACTAATGGAGATAATGGGTTGATGCGGACACTCCTTTTTTCCTCTCTTCTTGTCTTGTTTTCTTTTTTCCTCTTCTTTCTTCATTTATTTCCCTTATGCTTTTCTCCTTGCCTAGCGCTCTCTTTTATGGGCATTACTGTTAATGTTTTATTGATGCATAGTGAGAATGTGAAGTTTATGAGCGGACTAACTACTGTTTATACCATCACTGTAAGCTTTTTACCAGTTCCGCTATTATGCTTACGCTGTGTATCTTCATGGTATATTTGAGGCGCTATGGCCTTGCGCTTTTCTTGCACTGTTTTCTTGTTGTCTCTATGTATGTAAAGTTTTTATAAAACTCAATAAAGATATATTGCACAAAAAGCTTTTAAAACGCCTTAAAGTCTCTATACTGTATATCTTTCAAATTAGTTTCAGCTCTCTTCAATCACTGTGACTTAGTATGCAATCTAGATGTTTTTGGAAAATAACATTCAAGTAAAGTTACAGGAGGATGCCTGGTTAGGATTGTGCAGTGAGGTCAAGAATGAAAAATAATAACTGACTGCAGAATAATTTTCTTGCAGTGTTTTACCAACCAAAGACTAACTACCTTGTCAAAGGCTCTACCAATTGCATTCTCCAGAGATAAATCTTCCACTTCTAGGGCAGGATTGTAGCGTTTTAGCTCCTTTAGGCAAGCATTCATGATATCCAGTATAGAGGCTTGGATAGCAAGCATTGTAGGGGTCATAGTAATATGCAGCTCCACCACTTCAGGTTTGTGCTTTTCTAGGAACGAATTCACTGAAACATGAAACCTAGTGGGAAAAAGAGAAATTTTACTTTCAAATTTCAGGGATCGAAAGCTCCACCAATAAAGGTAGTGTAATACAATTGACAAATTAGGGTTGAAGAAAAAATAGATCAAACCTCAGAATACCCTCACACACTATACACAGATAAAAAACCCTTAATCCTTTAGGATTCCAGAGCCGAACGGAGAGGGTTTTCATCCACTAAGTGCCAGCCTGCCTAAAGATGTTGTAATCCTCTAGTCCTCTAGGTTGGCTAACCTAAGCGCCAGATCTGACTGTGCCCCACTGTCCCCCCCCCCCCCCCCCTCACTAGGGGCTGCCTGGGGAGGCTGAAATTCAGAAGGGGCTTTAGTTAATGAAGGACTAGAGACTGTGGCAACAGTCCTACTATGCAGGGCTATGGTCAGAAACTATTCCTTTGGCGCAAACAGAACATACCTGCCGAAAGCCCCGGGGTGCGGCAGGCCGGAGCCGTGGAGCGGCGGCAGCCCTGGAGTGAGGGTGGTGGCGGCGTCTGAGGCTAAAAAGGGAGCGTGGGGAGATGTAATATGCGGCCGAAGAGGAGGAGACGGCAGCAGTAGGCCGCATCCCCACTGAAAGGTACGTGCCGAGTTCCGAGCTATCACCTCTCGGTGCTGGAGAGAAAGTGAAGCTGGAAAGCCCTGCATAGCCGACTCCGCCCCCAACATGACGTCACACGCCCCCTTAACCCTTTTGCTGCCAGCCTACCTGGAGTTTTTGTCACCCTTGGTGCCAGACCATTTTGCACTATTTTGCGCTCCCCATGTTCAAATGTGATTTTTGAAGGGATTTCCCAGGAAAATGATATATTGTTTTTTTCAGCAGAGTCTGGGCTTTAACATGAAATGTCTTGTTTGTAACTTTTTAGGTGTATTCTCAATACTTTTGGGTGAAATATGTGCAAAAAAATAAAAAAAAAATCTATTTTTTGCAATTTGTAGTGTTTTTTTTGTAATAAAAAATGTAAGTTTGTCAATAAAATCTTATTGCATGTGAAACCCCAATTAATCCCGGTCACAGCGTTACCACATATGTATAAGTAGACACCCTTCCCTGCCCAGGAGACTCCCCCAAACTGAAACAGCCCTTTAGGAGATTTTCAGATAAAATACAACTATGCACTGCGCTAAGCGCACCTTGCGGTCTTTCCAGAAAAAGAACCCTTTAAATTTGAAATACCCCCCAAAAACTATATATTCTCTGGAAGTATACACCTCAGGCTTTCTAAGCGTACCAGGTTTGTTGAAATGGGCGCAATTTTCTGGAAGTAATCCCTCAATCAATTCTTTGGTTGCACAGAGTTTCCCTAAAAAAAGAATAAAAAAGAAGAATCAAAGCCACATTTTCCTAAAAAAAACTATATGCAAACAGAAAAAAACAAGTAAAATCTGAAAAAGCAACATCCCCGAACAGAACAATACCAAACATGCATAGGTACTGTCAAGGGAAGAGTTGCCAGTCACCCCAAAGTAAAGCATGCGCATAACGGTAATTTTGCTTAAAAATTTCAGCTCTGCAGACAAAGTGCGCACCTTGCGATTTTTCAACCAAAACAACCCTTTAAATTTAGAATATCCCCACAAACCATATATTCCCTGAAAGTACACATGTTAAGCTTTCTAAGAGTACTGAGCTTGTTGTAGTGGGCTCATCTTTCTGGAAGTAATCCATTGAAGAATTCTTAGGTTGCACAGGGTTTCCCTAAAAACAATTATAAAAAAGCAGAATAAAAAACATGTTTTCCTAAAAGATCAATATGCAAACAAGAAAAAACAAGCTAAATCTGAAAGCGCAAGGTCCCCCGAGCAGAACAATACCCAACATGCATAGGTACTATTAACCCTTTTAATTGCCAGCCTACTTGAAGTTTTTTGGGGTAATTTTAAGGGTTTAGGGTTAGGCTAACCCTAACCCTCAAAAATCCCCCCAAAAATGACATAGGGTCCCCCCTTTTTTGGGGGAATTTTAAGGGTTAGGGTTAGGCTAACCCTTAAAAATAAAAAAAAATATATACAAAAAAAAATTCCCCCCAAAAAATGGGGACCAACCCCCCCGCCTGTTTTTTTTTTTTTTTTTTAAGGGTTAGGGTTAGCCTAACCCTCACCCTTAAAAAAAATTTTTCTTCATTTTTTTGAATTTTAAGGGTTAGGGTTAGGCTAGGGTCCCCCTTACCCGTCATAACCAGCCCGGGACCAGCTATGGGGGCTTGTAGGAACAGAGTGGAGGGGCCAGCTTTTGTGGCCCCCCACCCTGCAGCCTACGAGCCCACATACCCTGTGTGGGACCGGGCTCTTCTGCCCCCCCCCTGGGCTTTGGGGAGGCAGGTGATTGGGGGAGCGGGGGTTAATGGCAAGCCACCCGCTAGTTGCAGGTGGCTTGCCAGAACCCAGCCTTGTGAACTGGTATAAGGGGTCTCATGGACCCCTTACCAGTTCACAAAGGGTTAACATAAAAAAAAAAAACACCACACACAAAAATGTCATTTATTAAAAAAAAAAAAAAAAAAAGTTTTTTTTTACTTTACTCGCTGGCCAGCGATCACCAGGGCATCTGACAGCTGAGCCAAGGAGAGGCAGCAAGAGGCCCGGGAGTGACGTCATAAGCCCCGCCCCCAAAGGGGCTTAACAACAAGATGGCGGCGCCCGTCGGGAGAGGAGGGGGAGAGCCCTTTCAGGCTCTCCCCTGAAGCTGAAGAGGCTGGGGGGCGATCGGAGGCCCCCCCAGTGAAGAGGAGACCCGGAGGGAGGCAGCGCGACTGCAGGTAAGTAAATGTCATTTTTATTTTTTTTACAGTTAGCAGTTGCTGCTGCCAAACGGGGGGGGGGGAAGGGGGCTATTCCGGGGGCTCTCCTGGAGCCATCCGACCCCCCACGGGGGATCGGATGGCAACAAATTAAAGAGGAGACCCAGCCGGATCCAACGAGGGGTCAGGTGAGTATTTGTGATTTTTATTTTTTTTACTAGCAGGGGGGAAAGTCAAGCACGTAGATTCTACGTGCTTGGCACTTAAGTGGAGTAGAAGCGAGCACGTAGAAACTACGTGCTTGGCACTGAAAGGGTTAAAGCAAAAAGGTGCAAAATTCAGATTTTTTTCAATAAAGAAATTAAAAACATGTGGTAAGAATAGTGGGCAATATATATAAAAATGTATACACTTCCCTGACATGTTCACCAGACAAAAACTTGCTTTTCAAAGAAAGCCTGCAGGCCAGAGCGTAAAAACACTCTGAAAGCACCCCAAGACCCCAATGCTTTATCTTACCTTCACGGACCCAAATCAGCAAAGCTAGGGAGGCAAAAATGGGTCAGGGGAACCATGGGAATAAGGCCGTGCAGGAAGCCGACAGGGTATATCCCCGCTTACTGCCAATATCTAGATTGAGAGAGAGAATATAAGCGACCTTCACGGTCCATTTCAACTGCAAGAATGAAACTAGTTTGGTCAGAGGCAGCCGAATACTTATAGGGTTGGGAGGAGCCACACCTTTTCACCTTGCAGACCACGCCCTCCGGGCAGGAATTAACCCTATCATGAATGAAGCCGACGGCCTGGAATGGATTGGAAGAAAAATTAAATTTTAAGCCACCACATGTTCTTGGCCAGAAGACCCCCCTCCCCCCCCCAAACTGAAAACAGCAATTTATTACATTTCCAAATGAAATACACCTGCTATGTGCATTATCAATGGTTACATTTATTTGTCTTTAATGGTATGTTGTCCTCCCTATCCACGCATAAGAAACCCAGGTACTAGCTATGTGGGGCTTGTATACCAGTGAGCAGGTGCTAGCCTGCATGACACCTGTCCATATAGACCCTCCCCCCTGCTTTTGGGGAGGCAGGTAATGGGGCCGGGGGTTAATGGCAACAGACACACACAGTGAAATCTCATTTCTTTACTTAGCTCCGAACCGCTGTCCAGCTCCGGGTACCACCAAAAGCTGGCCGATCAGTGGAAGTCAGGTGCAAAGGCAAAGCCTCCGCACTCAATCTCCACTGATCAGTGGGAGGCATCTGACAGCTCAGTTGGTGCCGGAAGCAGAGCCCCCCCGCCACGCAGGTGAATTTTTTTTTTTTTTAAATGGGGAAAATGACAGCTACCTGAATTTCACTGAGCTGTCACTTCACTGCTGGAGAGGCAGCTATGCGAGCATTTAATGGGTTAAAGTGAATATATGATTAGGATTTTCACAATTCTGATAATAGGTCCATTTAACTGGATCATCGTGATTTGTGATGACAGGCTGTGTGAAACCCCACAAATCGCCCATACAACTCACCTCTCCGCAATTCCCGCAGGGCCATCGTTCAATCAGCAATTTATGCCGCCATGAAACAATGAACAAAGCACCAGCATAGAGAGCAGGAGCAGTATCCCTGCAGTGTTCGACGCACTCTCGCCCCCAACCTATCTGAATGCCATGGATTCAACCGTGGCTCAGGACCACTGGAAAGGGGCCTGATTGCCAGTGATTCGGGACACTTAGGGAGCACTGAGTCATCAAACTTGTACAGGCAGTTTTAGGTTCACTTTAACGTGTTTCCGTGCAATATCATGGGCAGCAGTTAGAACCACAGAGAGAAAGGGACAGTAAACCTACTAAAATTCATTTTTCACCTCACAAAAGGGACTTTCCAAAGCAGTCAATGACTTGGAAACCAAAGAACCCAACAATATAAAAATACCGTTTTGTGAGTACTCACCTTTAAAACGGGTATTATGAGTGTGCCATACACTCCACTTCGATCTTATACATATGGGTAATATCCAGTAGAGGGCGAACTTCTGCAGAGATGAATATGCAAAATATACCTGGGACCTCCCACCAATTTCCCAGTGTAAAAAAGCAGTAAGGGGACCAGGAAGAACCAATTATAACCATAACAATCAAAACCAATGGTTCACCATATAAAAGCCCCAGAATACCTGAAAAAAAGGGGTGGGGCGAAGTGGAGTGTATGGCACACTCATAATACCCGTTTTAAAGGTGAGTATTCACAAAACGGTAGTATTCTAAGTGTGCCATACACTCCACTTCGATCTTAATGACATATGGGACATCCAATAGCAGTGTCCGTCATGGGTGGGAACCAGAAACTGTAAAGAATGTACCAACTCAAACCACTGAAGCTTGCAGAACCTTGCGGCCAACAACAGCATCCGCTGAAGCCAGCACATCAACCTTGTAAAACTTGGAAAAAGTATGAACGGAAGACCAAGTAGCGGCCTTACAAACTTGTTCAACAGAAGCCTGGGGCTGAAAAGCCCAGGACGCTCCAACAGCACGAGTAGAATGCGCAGTGACCCTAAAAGGGGGAGGTCTCCCCTTAGCAGAAAAGGCCCCAACAATGGCCTGACGAATCCATTTGCTAATGGTAGACTTAGCAGGTGCCAAACCTTTCCTGGGCCTGCAGGGTACCACGAAAAAAGCATCCGTCTTGTGGAAAGAAGAAGTAGTCACCAAATAGTACTTCACACAGCGAACAACATCCAAATTGTGCAGAACCCTCTCCTTGTCATTGTTAGGCTTAGGACACAAGGAAGGGAGAACAATATCCTGATTGAGATGGAAAGCAGACACCACCTTAGGAAGGAAATCTGGTTTAAAGCGAAAGACCACCTTATCCTGGTGTCTCTCAAGGTAAGGGGCCTGAATGGACAGAGTTGCCAACTCAGACACGCCGAACCGAGGTAATAGGCACCAAGAAAGCAACCTTCTGAGTGAGCACAGAAAGAGCAATATCCAGTAACGGCTCAAAAGGAGGACCCTGGAGAGCCAAAAGAACCAAATTCAAATCCCAAACAGGAACCATAGCCTTCCGAGGGGGTCGAATATGAGTGACCCCCTGGAAAAAGTCTTAACCAGCGGGTGTAAGGCAAAAGATCTTTGGAAGACAAGGAGACAGAGCAGAGACCTACCCCTTCAAGGTACTAAGCTGGAACCCAAGATCCAGACCGTGCTGAAGAAACTCCAAAATCCTAGGGATCGAAAAACACCCTGCAAGGCAAGGCCCTAGCCTCACAGCAGTCAATATAGGACCGCCAAGTCCTATAGTAAACGCCAGAAAAGGACCACTACGTAGCTCTAATCAAGGTCTGAACAACAGCCTCAGACAAACCTTCCTCCTTCAGAATGAAGGTTTCAGCAGCCAAGCCGTCAAAGCCAGTGTTGGTAAATTGTGAAAGTAGTTGACCCTGAGATAACAGATCCGGAAACATGGGAAGCCGGTACTGATCTACCGCCAGCCTTACAACGTCTGCGTACCAAACCCTTCTTGGCCACCAGAATTGCTGGTGCCCCTTCCAGAGCCAGTTTGCAAACTACCTTGCCCAGCATGGAGAAAAGAGGAAACAGGTACAGAAACCCCAGATCCTTCCAAGCAAGGGACAAGGCATCCACTGCCAGAGCTAGAGGATCCTGAGATAGAGACACAAAGGCCGGGAGTTTGTGATTGTGCCGTGAGGCAAAGAGATCCACCTCCAGAGTCCCCCACTTGCAATAAAGAGACCGAAAAACCCGGGGGTTGAGAGACCCCTCTCTTTGGCGAGAGGACCCCCTGCTCAGGGAGTCCGCCTCCGTGTTCTCCACTCCCGGAATGTAGATTGCCGAAATGCAAGGAACATTGCTCTCCGCCCAATGCAGGATCAGAGAGACTTCCCTGAGGGCACTCCTGCTGCGAGTCCCTCCTTGGTGATTGATGTAGGCTACCGCCGTCCTATTGTCTGAACGAATCTGAACCGGAAGACCCTGTAAGTGCAACGTCAGCCGTGACAGGACAAGCCAATGGCTCTGAGCTCTAAAACATTGATGGGGTTGTGAGCCTCCTGAGGAAACCACACCCCGCTGAACTGATGACTTTTCCAGAAACCTCCCCAGCCCGACAGGCTGGCATCTGTGGTAACCGTCTCCCATCGAGGAACCAGAAAGGATCTGCCCCTCAACAGGTTGCTCGACTCCAGCCACCACCGAAGGGACTGCCGAACCCTGGGAGACATCCGGAACGGTTGATCCAATGACAGCGGACACACGTCCCAATGCGTCAATAGATGAAGTTGAAGAGATCTCATGTGAAACTGCGCAAACGGGACCGCCTCGAAGGAGGCCACCATCAATCCCACCAGTTTCATCCCCTGCTGGATAGAGGGGCAAGGATTAGCTAGTAGGTCAGAGGATGAGAACGCCAGGTCAATCCTGGACAGGGATTTGTGGGTGGCCGAGTGACAGGAGTATGCCTTTTCATTGGGATGTTTCCATCTCCAGAGCTCCTGCAGGCCAAGAGCCTCAGCCCAAGAGGCCAGCTGCGTTTTGGGGCCTGCATTCCTGTCCAGGCAATCTAAGGCCGCATCCAGCACCATGTTAAAATCTCCCATAAGAAGAACTGGAGCAGGAGGTAGGTCAACCACTCTCTCCATAACCCGACTCAGCACCTGACCACTGAAGGGGGGAGGAACATATACACCAACCATGATCACATCCGTGTCCATGAGTTTGGCATGCAGGATCACATAGCCCTCCCGGTCCGTCTGCACAGAATATAACACAAATGGCGTCCCCTTGGAGATCAGTACAGAGACCCCCCTGGAGTAGGCCCAGAAAGAAGCATGGTAAGAGCACTGAATCCAGGGTTTATTAAGTGCGAGTTCTCTCCGCCCCACCAGGTGAGTCTCCTGCAGGATCACCACATTAGGTTTATATCTCTTGACAAATTGGAGGACCGTGGCCCGCTTAAATTTATCGTTAAGCCCCCGGACGTTATCTACATTCACCCATTATCAAAACCCTGAGTACATGTATCCAAACCGGGAGCGAGGTCTCCCACGCTCTCCAAGCCTCCCAACCAAGATCCTACCTCTTCTCGAGTCCCGCATTCACACCGCACAATCAAACCAACACATAGACAGCATATACAGATAAAACTATACATAAAGCCAAACCAACAATTCCCAGAAAGGGGCTTGCATCACTCCCCGGGGAACCAGAGCCCCACTTCTCCTGCGACAATCAGGACAGGATACATTGGTGACTTGGGCAGTATTTCAAGGCATAACAACAACAACAACTTTTAACTTTCCAACTGACCGGGACGAGCTGGGATGCACCCCAAGCCTATTGGCAGGTGAACCTAACTGAGGCCGGCGCCCCCCGGCTACAAACCATCAGTAATATCAACATAATAGATCTTAGCTCTTCTCTGATCCAGAGCCCAGTCCATCAGGCCCCAGGCAGAGAATCCAGCCAAGCATTGGCCTCTTCGGCAGAGACAAAAAACCTAGTAGATGGAATATTTGATTTTCTTTTTCCGGAGCCTCTCTCTTACTCCATTGAAGGAACGCGCATCTTTTGGACTTCAAGTGTAAAATCCGGGAGGAAGGACAGACGGTTATTATCATAGGTCACCACCCCTTTCGTTCTTGCTGCGGCCAGGATAGCGTCCCTGTCCTTGTAGTGGAGGACTTTAAATATGAAGGGTCTTGGCGGCGATCCCGGGGGGAGGGGTCTCATGGGAATCCTGTGCGCTCTTTCCACAGTGAAAAATTTAGTCAGGTTGACCGGGGCCAGCGTCCCTCTCACGAGGTTCTCAACAAATTGTTCTGGGGAAGGGCCCTCAGCTTTTTCGGGGAGACCCAGGATTCTAATATTATTCCTCCGATTCCTGTTTTCCGCGTCCTCGGCTCTTCCCATCAAAGTGGTCACCTGCCTCCTCAATAGAGCGATTTCCCCCGCGTGGGTTGAAAGCCGGACCTCCGTTTCTCCGATTCTCCTCTCTGCCTCCCCAGTACGGTCCCGGACATAATTAAATTGCTCTTGGAGGGCGTCAAATTTGGATGTGAGGGCGCTCTGACATGAGGCAATAGCTGCAATTATGACTGCGCTATCAGGATTAGAGAGCTCCTGCCCCACCCCTTTCAGGGCCTCCATCGTTTGCGTACTACAGGTGACCGCCGTCGACTTGCGTTTCTTATTTCCTTTCATGTGTGGGGGGGGGACCCCGAATCGGTCCGCACGGTATAACAGCAGGGAGGAAGAATAATGCCGCGGGACCCATGTAAATGGCCAGTTCCGCAGCCAGAGTATTTTGTGGAATGATCAAGGGGCACCCCGTGTGGCCGCGTTTCCTATGTCGTGGGTCGCACTGATTGCCAGTATAAATGGGGGCAGCAGCCTCCACCACAAGCAGCAAGGGGTCTGAGGACGTCCCAGGAAGCCCCCCAGTTGCCCCTGTCAGAAGGATTTATAAGGCTTTCCCTAGGCCCAGCACAGACACAATAGCAGGGAACTTGTGACCCACGGTCCTGAGGGCCAGGTGAAGCAGCCTCTAAGAGGAGCCCCCCACCAGGTCTTCCACACTTAGCTGAGGCTCGCCGTCTCCCCTTCACCTCAGTGCAGTAATGCAGGGATGGTGCCAGTCCCTCCTTGTCCCCACAGCAGGGATCCGCCAGACCCAGCGTTCGCAGGAGCTGTGTCCTGTCTTCTCCCCGCTAGTGCAGGGATTTGTCACCCCTCTCGGGCCTTCCCCCGACACCGCTGCAGCCTGGGGCAGATCAGTAATGCGGCAGCTCACTCTTCCTCCCAGCCGCCCACACTCAAGATGGTGCCGCCTCCCTCCGTCCCAGCCCGCCGATGATCAGCCGCCTGTGGGGACGCGCAGCTCACCTCCCGGCCTCACTGCAAACACCGCCGCCGCCCAGGACAGGCGGATGCCGCCGCCGCCGAGCGGTAAGCCGCCGCCGAGCGGTAAGCCGCCGCCTCTCCTCTTCACTCCTCGCAGGGAGCGCACGTGGCCGGGTCCGGGCGGCACCTTCAGCTCAGCTTTTTCCGCCTGTTACTTGTCCTCAGGGCCGCCACTGCGGCGCCGATCCTCACACAGGCACAATCCCTTGGCCAAGGGGAGTCCGGGGGGGGGGGGGGGGGCAAAGCCGATGCCCAGCCACCAGGAAGGGGTATAAGTCAGGATAGTATCTTGCATACAATTAATGTATAATTACTAATCTACTAGTTCTACAACAGTTACATTAATTATACTTGTGAGAAATGTTCCTTTTTTCTTCTATTGGCTTCACAGCCCTGGCACCCAGGGTGGTAGTGAACCGTAGCAGCCAGTATACTGGGGGGGTTCTAGATAGCTAAACAGCATACAATCGTACAATATCTAAATGTACAGGCAGAGATAGCTGGGCACATTGGCTGGGGCCCCACCTGGTTTTATTAGGAAATTAGCACAGTTCCTACCCAGTGAGCACCAGGGGCTAGGTGTCAGTAACAGCTAGTGTACTAGAAGCGAATATATCTAGGTAATTGAAATACTATATCTGTAATGGCACAACATATATTAAATATATCCCCAAAGTTGGGGGGGGGAGGCATTAACAGTATATTGGGGTGACTATGGACAGACATACAAAGACTATTCTATAGATTCAGTATGCAACTGCCCAAGATATAAATATACATACTGACCGAGTTCAGTAGTCAATTGTTGTCCGGTAAGCTTCCAGGACTACGTATCATTACCAGGAAGTACATCAGAAGTGATCATAGAAAGATTTAGAATAACAAAAAAGATATATATATTATATATATATATCATACATACACATCATATGGGTATGTTATCTAATTGCTGTCAATACCAGGTAGTACATAGGGGTGACCTTAGGCAAATAGAATACTATCTATACACAGCATACAATGGCACAATTAGAGCCCCTCTTACTACAGTAGTCCTTGTAAATGCTGCCCAATGAGTCCCCCGCAGGTAGGTGGACATAACAGACAACATAGGGTGATTATAAATTGTGCCATTGTATCCATGGACTAGTATATATCTATATATATATATATCTATTTATATATCTATAAATAAACAGTAGCCAGCATAATGAGCCCCAATGGCAGGCAGCACATGAGGGGGGTCCCAGGCTGGGTGACCTGGTGGAGGTGGGGGGGGGTGTTGACTCCCACATACATACAGAGTGAGTTGTCCTCAGTGTGGGTGGTAGCTTGGGCAGTCGGTGGATGGGGGGCAGTAACTACCATATGTCATGGCAACTGTCCGGAAGCACATCGCAGCATTCTTCACGTTTTAACTTAACCCTTTAAATGCCAAGCACGTCGTTTCTACGTGGTTGCTTCTCCTACCGTTAAGCGCCAAGCACGTAGAAACTACGTGCCTGGCATTTTGTCCTAATAGTTAAAAAATATAAAAAAATAAACACTTACCTTTGGTATGGATGTGAAGCTGGGGGTCCCTTCTTCCTCCGTGGGGCACCCGATCCCTCCCCCGTCTTCAGTAGGGGGCCCGAACCCGGGGTCCATGACCCCTATACCAGTTCACAAGCCTGGGGGCTGGCAAGTCACCTGCGGCTAGTGGGTGTCTTGCCATTAACCCCGGCACCCCCATTACCTGCCTCCCCAAAGCCCAGGGGGGCAGAAGAGCCCGGGCCCACAGGCTATGCAGGCTTGTAGCCTGCAGGGCCAGGGGCCACAAAAGCTGTTTCTACAAGTCATGCATAGCTGGTCCCGGGCTGGTTACTTTGGGTAAGGGGGACCCCATGTCAATCTTTGGGGGGATTTTTAACCCTTAAAAATCCCCCCAAAAAATGCCCCCCCCATGTCTTATTTTTAATTAACCCTTTATGTTCTGTCACCCAGCAGCTATAAAAGGTTCCAGCAGGTGAGCAGAAGCCAGTGATTGCCGAGGGACACAGTGCTCCAGGATGGATGGGAGGCAAGTATTAAAAAAAATATATTGAAAAAATATAAAATATTTTTTTCTCTTTGTGTGTGGTGTCTTTTTTTACATTTAACCCCTTGTGAACTGGTAAGGGGTCCATGACCCCTATACCAGTTCACAAGGCTGGGGGCTGGCAAGTCACCTTCGGCTAGCGGGTGACTTACCATTAACCCCCAGCACCCCCATTACCTGCTTCCCCAAAGCCCAGGGGGGGGGGGGGCAGAAGAGCCCATGGTCACAGGCTATGCGGGCTTGCAGCCTGCAGGGCCAGGGGCAACAAAAGCTGGCCCCTGCGCCCTGTTTCTACAAGCCCTGCATAGGTGGTCCCGTGCGGGTTACTTTGGGTAAGGGGGACCCCATGTCATTTTGGTAGTTTCAATCTTGGGCATTTTTTTTCTCAATTTAACCCTTTGTAGCGTGGATGGTAGTTGTATTTTATTTGTAAAAGTATAAAGTACTTGTTTCAGCTAGGGGAGTCTCCTGGGCAGGAACGGGGGGCTACCGATAAATATGTGGTACCGTTCTAATCAGTAGAAATGGGGCTCTCACATGCAATATGGTTTTCTTTCATAAAATACATTTTTTATTTAAAATAAAGGAGTCAATATTCTAAAAAAAAATTATATATATATATATATATATATATATATATATATATATATATATATATTTATAAAAAAATATTACATTTACAAACAAGACATTTCATGTTAAAGCATAAACTCTGCTGCAACAAATTATATATATATATATATATATATATATATATATATATATATATAGATATATATATATAATTGTCCTGAAAATTCCAGCAAAAATGGCGCAAAATAGGGAAAAATGACAACAGAGGGTGACAATCTCAAGTAGGCTGACAATTAAAAGGGTTAAAAGTAGCTATGCATGTTGGGTATTGTTCTGTTCGGGGGACTTTGTGCTTTCAGACTTAGCTTGTTTTTTCTAGTTTGCATATTTATATTTTAGGAAAAGCTGTTTTTATTCAGCTTTTTTATACATTTTTTTTTAAGGGAAACCCTGCGCAACCAAAGAATTCTTTGAGGGATTAATTCCAGAAAGATGAGCCCACTACAACAAGCTGGGTATGCTTAGAAAACTTAACATGTGTACTTTCAGGGAATATATGGTTTATGGGGGATATTCCAAATGTAAAGGGTTGTTTTGGTTGAAAAATTGCAATGTGCGCACTTTGTCTGCAGAGCTGAAATTTTCAAGTAAAATTGCCATTACGCACATGCTTTACTTTGGGGTGACTGGCAACTCTTCCCTTGACAGTAGCTATGCATGTTGGGTATCGTTCTGTTCGGGAGATGTTGCTTTTTCAGATTAAACTTGATTTTTCTTGTTTTTATATAGTTTTTTTTTTTTTTTTTTTTTTTTTTTTTTTTTTAGGAAAATGTGGCTTTGATTCTGCTTTTTTATCTTTTCTTTAGGGAAACTCTTTGCAACCAAAGATTACATTGCGGGATTACTTCCAAAAAACTGTGGCCATATCAACAAGCCTGGTACACCTAGAAAGCTTGAGGTGTGTACTTTCAGAGAATATATAGTTTGTTGGAAGTATTTGTAATGTAAAGGGTTGTTTTTCTGGAAAAACTGCAAGGTGCGCTTGGCATAGTGGTATTTTATCTGAAAATCCCCTAAAGTGCTGTTTCAGTTTGGGGGAGTCGCCTGGGCAGGAAAGGGTGTCTACCAATACATATGTGGTATCGCTGTAACCGGGAGAAATTGGGATTTCACACGCAATAAGATTTTATTGACAAACTTACTTTTTTTATTACAAAAAAACACTACAAATTGTAAAAATTAGATTTTTTAAAAAAATTTTTTTGCACATATTTCACCCACAAATATTGAGAATACACCTAAAAAATAACAAACAAGAAATTTCATTTTAAAGGCCAGACTCTGCTGAAAAAAAACAATATATAATTGTCCTGGGAAATCCCTGGAAATCCCTTCAAAAATCACATTTGAACATGGGGAGCGCAAAATAGTGCAAAATAGTCTAGCAACAAAGGGTGACAAAAACTCCTGGTAGGCTGGCAGCGAAAGGGTTAAACCGGACCTTCACCATGATTTATTGAAAAGCCCAGACCCTTGAAAAACGATTCCCCAGCATCTAAAATTAATATATTTTATGCTTTTAGTCACTTATTAATCTTTCCCCCACTGGACTGCAACTCTGTTCAGGACTTTAGGATACGGTCACCGCCATCTTGACTCAGAAGCATCACACTTACTGAGGAGAGGAGAGTGGTATAAAGTACAGGGGGGCGGGTTATAGTTGTGCTTTGCTCAGACAGAGCAGAGCTAGGGTCAGAAAAAGGTCAGCAATCCGAGAATGCAGAGCAGCACAGTCAGAAGGCACTTCCTGTTTGCAGGCTGCCTGATGTTCCATGAGCCGCCATCTTGGATGTTTAAAGGTTCATAACATGCAGTAGATGCAGGTAGGATGATTTTTAATGTGAGCAATCTGTATATACAGGGTGTGGGAAACATAAAAGATAGACTCCTATGAAGAGTGAAGGATCGCTTTAAGGGCCTCAGCTTCCTTTATCTTATGCGTTTCCGGCTAAATAGACATTAGAAAAATAAAATGCCCTTTACCTTGCACCTCTGGGCATCCCCTGGCTATGAAAAAAATATAGATTTTTTTTAATCTTACCAGCTGCTGAAGATAGATTGCACCCCAAACGGTTTCTTTAGCTATGTTTTTGGCCTCCGCTGAGCTGGCCGACATTGCGGTCCTCTTCGCCTCCAAACTGCCAGCTCACTGGAGCTCTGCCCTTGTTCTACCGTTTGTTCGCACACTATCTGTTGCTAGCCCCACTGCTGTCGCCACCGCTGGCATCATGTAACTCCCTCTGAACTACATGCTGGCCAGGGAGAATATGCAGCCTTTCATTGTCACTGTCACAACCGGAAGGGATGTCAGCTCGCTAGGTCCCTGATCTCCAAGCCCCGCCCCCAGAACTTGAAAAATTTGGAAGGAAAAGTTGGCACATAGAAAGAAAAAAAATGTTCTCTTTTTGACTCACTGCTGGATCAACGATTTTGGGATTCCGCATTTTTTTCTAATTTATTTTAAACTCCTCTGATCCTGTCAATTGAGAGGTCAGGGGAGTTTTCTCTCAGTTTACTTTTTATGCTATGGGAGTTTAAAGACAGCTATGAGAGTCTCATGTAGCTGGTAATTAACGGTTGGAGAGGCAGCCAAGTGAGACTCACGTAGCTGGCACTAGAAGGGTTAAAGGGGACCAACCCCCCAAGAAACTGAAAATGCCCCATTAAGACGTAGAGCACCCCCTCCGGAGTCTTATAGACTCGACAGGGGTTTTGCTCCTCTGAAGTAAACATCCCTTTTCAGAATTACAGGTTTCTTTGCATATAGGACCAGGAAGACCTATTTTGGAATCAATAGTTGTTAAAAGCGGACCAAAACCCACTGAACTCGTGAAAAACATTTGGCCAAAGCCCCTGCCAAAACTTACTTCTAAGGGTGTAGAACTAGAAAATTATATTTTCACTTTTTCACAATGGAGTTGTCCTAGAACACTGATTTTTTGCTGTCCCTTTGTAAGATGGCAAGGGATCAGTCATTGCATAGGTGTGGCAATGACACACAAAACAGTGGCAATGAATAGAAGAGGCAGAGCTTTACAGCTAAAAACAGGTGTAAAGCAGGAGCAGCTGAAATTGGCAAAATTAACTCTTCATGGGGGACCCATTCATGGGATGCTAGTTTAAAATGTGGGTTTTGGTCTGCTTTAAGCAGGTCAGATTTAATGACCGTAGGCAATTTCAGGAAATACATCACTCTATACCTAATACTGGCAAGCATGGGGGGAAACCCAAGTCAAGCCTGGTCGTAGGTATACTAATACACAACTCTTCAAATGTACAAATGAGACTAATCAGGTTCACCTGAATGGTCACTCATTCTGCTGTCATGACTGGATCACAGAATTGTTCAATACTAGCATGCTCAATATTAGGCTTGCAGGACCAGGACTGACCATGGACAAACATACATGTTACCCCCTAACCACTCTCATAGCTGGCCAGAGATGAGAATATCCTGAGATTTGCATATGACGGAGCTTACCTGCACCACAGTGGTGGTTTAAAGGACAAAAGCATTCTAAAAATGTGAAATGCGTCCCCACGATTGGCCATAAGGGTCACGATCAAGATTCAGGTAATGGATTGCGGGGGACTTTGCCCAGGGGGGCTCAAGCAATCCAGATTCCCCTTCCTCCGGAGACAACACAATGCAATCCCACACCCATTATGTAGAAAATGGGTGTGGGGTTGCTTTCAGTTTAACTTTCTTTCTGGCCATGCACATTACCCTATAATATTGAGAGGGTAAATGAAATCCAGAACTGAGCTAATAGTCCTAAAGGCCAAAAACTGTATTGTAACTGGAATATTTCACAATTTCAAACATGCTCTGATACATAAGAGGTTTCCTTTCTGAAGTCCTCAAGTTATGTTCAATCTTTTGGTTGCAAATAACAGGTTTACATACCTTGGCCAAAGATAGAGTTTCCTCACAAAAAGGTTTCTCATTACACGCTCCACCTGGCAGAATCCAGTGTGGAATGCAACTGGATGGTCTGTGAAGGCTTTAATAAATCCCTGCTTATTCTTTTGCCTATACAAACGCAAGATGAAAGCTTCCTGGCAGGACTCTATGATCTTATGTGCTTTGTACACAAGTATCCCTGTAAGGAAAATAAAAGATGAGCTAGTTCTCTGGTAGGCCTAGCACAACACAATTACACTGCACACTCAGGACAAATGTTATGCCAGAATTTAAAGACCCTCTCCAGGCACACATTTTCTTTCACCATAACCCCCCTCAGGAACAGTGTAAATACCTGATGTATTTTAGGTGAAAAATACCATTTTGTGATTACTCACCTTTAAAATGGGTATTATAATATGTCACACACCCAGCTTCCAAGATTATCATTCGGGTTATGTGCAGTAGAGGGCGAACTTCTGCAGAGATGACTAGAAAAAAAAAAAGGAGCCCCTCCCGGTCCATAAACACCTGGGACACCACACATTACCCATTATAGGAAAGCAGTAAGGAGACAAGGAAGAGCCAATAAAAGACTAAATAACCAAACAAGGTTCACCATATAGAGGATCCAGAATACAAAACAGGGCGGGATGAAGCGGGGTGTGTGACACCCATTTTAAAGGTGAGCAATCACAAAATGGCATTATTCCAAGTATGTCACACACCCCGCTTCCAAGATTAATAACATTCGGGACATCCAGTAGCAGTGTCCAACATGGGCGGGGATCCCAAAAAGGCAATAATGCAAAACTGCACTCCACTGCAGCTTGCAGAACTTTGCGGCCAAAAACAGCATCCGCTGAGGCCCGCACATCAACCTTATAAAACTTGGAAAAGGTATGAACAGAAGACTAAGTAGCAGCCTTACAAACTTGTTCAACAGAAGCCTGGTGCTGAAAAGCCCAGGAAGCCCCAATAGCACAAGTAGAATGAGCAGTGATCTGAAAAGGGGGATCCCTCTCCTTGGCAGTATAAGCCCCAACAATGGCCAGACGTATCCATTTACTAATGGTAGACTTGACGGGCGCCAAACCCTTCCTGGGCCCAGAGGGCACCACAAACAAGGCGTCCGTCCTACAGAAAGGATTAGTAGTCACCAAATAGTACTACACACAATGAACAACATCCAAAGAGTGCAGGGCCCTCTCCTTGTCATAGCTAAGCTTAGGACACAAGGAAGGGAGAACAACATCCTGATTGAGATGGAAGGCAGAAACCACTTTAGGTAGGAAATCTGGCTAAAATGGAAGACCACCTTGTCCTGATGTCTTTCAAAGTAAGGGGCCTGAATAGACAGAGCCGACAACTCAGAAACACGAACAGAAGTAATAGCCACCAAAAAGGCAACCTTTTGCGGGAGAATGGAAAGTGCAACATCCTGCATCAGCTCAAAAGGAGGCCCCTGGAGAGCCGACAGAACCAAATTCAAGTCCCAAACAGGCAACAAAGGCTTTCGAGGGGGCCGCACATGAGTGACCCCCTGGAAAAAAAATGTCTTAACCAAAGGGTGGAGAGCAAAAGAACTTTGAAAGAAAACCGCCAGGGCGGAGACCTGCCCTTTCAAGGTACTAAGCTGAAAACCCAGGTCCAAACAATGTTGAAGAAACTCCAAAATCCTGGGAATCGAAAACACCCTACAAGGCAAGGCCCTAGCCTCACACCAATCAATATAGGACCGCCAAGTCCTGTAGTAGATGTTAGAGGAAGACTTCTTCCTAGCCCTAACAAGTGTCTGGATCACGGCATCAGACAAACCTTCATCTTTTAGAATGGAGGTTGCAGCAGCCACGCCGTCAAAGCCAGCGTTTGTAAATTGGGGTAACAAAGCTGACCTTGAGTGACCAGATCCGGAAGCAGGGGCAACCTGTACTGATCGCCCGCCAGCCGCACGTCTGTGAACCACACCTGTCTTGGCCACCTTGGAGCCACCAGAATAGCTGGCACATCCTCTTGAACCAGCTTGCACACCACCTTGCCTACCATGGAGAAGGGAGGAAACAGGTACAGGAGACCCAGATCCCTCCAGGCAAGGGACATGGCATCCACTGCCAGAGCCAGAGGATCCTGAGACAGACACAAAAGCAGGGAGCTTGTGGTTGTGACGGGAGGCAAAGAGATCCACCTCCGGGAACCCCCACTTGTGACAAATGGACAGAAATACCTTGTTGTTGAGGGACCATTCCCCTCGACGACAGGACCCCCTGCTGAGGGAGTCCGCTTCCATGTTCTCCACCCCTGGAATGTACACCGCCGAGATGCATGGAACATTGCTCTCGGCCCATGCAAGGATCAGAGAAACTTCCCTGAGGGCACTCCTGCTGCGAGTCCCTCCTTGGTGATTGATGTAAGCGACTGCCGTCCGATTGTCTGATCGAACCTGAACTGGTAAGCCTTGGAGGTGAAGCGTCAAGTGCAACAGCACCAACCGGATAGACCTCAGCTCCAAGACGTTGATGGGGGTGTCAGCCTCTTGAGGACCCGACAGCCCCTGAAACTGATGTTCCTTCCAGAAACCCCTGCTGACGAAGTTTTCTATACCGAAACGTTGAGGGGTTTCTGGAGGTCATATTCCACTAGGTACACTGCTTAATCTCATACTCTATTATGTCGCTCTTGATCAGTTGATATCTATTCATACTTACCTGTTCTTATGCATTGAAGTGGAACTGGACTGCATGCACCACAGAGTTCTACCATTAGCTCTGTCTTATTATATTTGCATTATCTTCACCATTTATATTGCTGAATTCTTGAATCTTTGTACTTATACGGTTTCTCCGAAGGCATAACTCCAGGGGGCCATCTAGTGGCTAAATTGTATAGAACTTTGTATATATACTTGCTACTCTATTTTTTATCTTTTTCGCATAATATCCTTATTAAAATTATTTTCACTTTTTTGGCATAACAACGTAGTCAGGATTGTTCATATGGCTATAATTATTTTTGAACCCCATTCTAGATACAAATTCTTTTTTCCTTCATTTTATTCAATACTTATGGTGTGCATGTACAACCTAAAACTTATCTTCCAGAAACTCCCCCAGCCCGACAGGCTGGCATCCGTGGTGACCGTTTCCCAACAAGGGGCCAGAAAAGATCTGCCCCTCAGAAGATTCCTCGGTTCCAGCCACCACTGAAGAGACTGCCGAACCAGGGGAGACATCGCAAATGACTGATCCAAAGACAGAGGGCATCTGTCCCAAGCCGCTAACAGAAGAAGTTGAAGAGGCCTCATGTGAAACTGAGCAAAGGGAACCGCCTCGAAGGAGGCCACCATCAACCCCACGAGTCTCATCCCTAACCGGATAGACGGGCGAGGGTTGGACAGAAGAAGACGTATCAGATCTTGAACCATCTGCACCTTCGACTGAGGCAGGAACACCCTGGTCTGAATGGTATCCAGATTCATGCCCAGAAAGGAAACCTCCCTTGACGGAGAGAGGAAAGACTTGGGGTAGTTGATCACCCAGCCGAACCTCTCCAGCGCTATCACCACCATCCTGGTGTCTAGCTCCGCCTGGCTGAGAGAGGATGCCATGATGAGAAGGTCGTCCAGATACAGCACAATGCGAAAGCCCTGGGCTCTGAGAAGGGCCATTATACCCGCCAACACCTTGGTGAATACCCTTGGTGCCAAGGTCAGCCCGAACAGGAGAGTCACAAACTGATAGTGCTGACCTCCCACCACAAACCTGAGAAACCGCTGATGGCCTGGGAAGATAAGCACATGAAGGTAAGCGTCCTTGATGTCTATGGACGTCATAAAGTCGCCTGGACGAAGAGAACTGATGGCGGAGCGCAACATTTCTTGGTCCTGATGAACCTGCTGAGAATCTTTAAATCCAGAATGGGTCTTATGGAACCATCCTTTTTGGGCACTGTAAAAAGGTTGGAATAGCAGCCCCGGCGTCTCTCTGAGGAGGACGACACCGGGCAAAGGACTTCCAACTCCAGAAGATTTTGTACTGCCAACAACAGCCCCTGAGCGGTCCGAAGGAAGCCGAGACCTGAAGAATCTGGGAGGAGGTCGGAACTCGAACTCCAGCTTGTACCCGGAAAAGACCACTTCCAGGATTCATTTGTCTGTGACCTCCCGGGTCCAGACCTGGGCGAAGGGCCGTAGCCGTCGCCACACCCGCGAGGGTGAGGGCACCCCCTCATTGCTGAGAGGGCTTGGCAGCAGCCTTGGGTTTGGCACCCCAGGCAGTTCCGGGCGGGCACGTCCTCTGCCCCTACCCCAGGAGTCACCTCTGAACGCAGAGTAAGCAACTCCCCTGCTTGCTTGAGAGCCACGAAAGGAAGGATTAAAGGAGCCTGCCCCCCCCCGAAAGAAGCGGCGTGGCTTTTTGCGTTGGGGCAGCTTTCCTCCTTTTGCCACTGAGTCCAATTTATCTCCAAACAGGCGCATACCCAAGAAGGGTAGCCCTGTGAGCGCCTTCTTAGCCACCATATCAGCCGCCCATTGGCGCAACCAAACCGATCGGCGTATAGCCACAAGCAAAGCCAAGGTTCTACTACACATACATAGTGTATCGTCCAAGGCTGATAAGACAAAGGTCATGAACAAATCACACCGCGTAAGTGCTGCAAACTCATCACTTGCAGGGTTAAGATGGGGACTATTCAACAGGCCCCTAATTACCGATCTGGTAGCCACAGCCGTGAGAGCTGAAGCACAAACAGAACGCAAGGCCGAACCCACACTGGCAAAGGCATGTGACGCCATTTGATCAAGACGTCGGTCCTCACTATCCTTCAGCGTAGTCGAGTCTGGTGAGTGCACCACCAATGTGTTGGACAAACTCAGAACCGGAGCCTCGACCTCTGGGGACGACGACCAGCGCTTTGCCGTGTCCACAGGAAAAGGAAACTTCCTATCCCACCCCTGAGGAACACGGGGAAGCCGGCTGGGCTTTTCCCATTCCTTAAGAATCAATTTGTCAAAATGCTTCTGATCAGGAAACTCCAGGCGAATCTTAGTGGCCCCAAAAAATTCCCCCTTCTGCGGAGGGGCCTCCGCAGGAGGGGAAATAGCAAGAACCTCAAAAATATGGGTCAGAAGTCTGGGGGTATCCACAGTATCCCCACGCTCCTGCCCAGCATCAGCATCCAAGAACTGCTGATCATCAGAGCCTTCAGAGTCTGAAAACAATTCCCCTTCTTCAAAGCGGGGAATAATCAGACCAAGCAAACGAGTCATAATCATCAGAATCAAAAACCGGCGCCAAATGCCTTCTCTTAGCTGGGGCCTTCCTGGCCGCAGAGCTAGCAATCATCTTCTCAACGTTGGTTAATCTAGCACATACATCAGATTGCGACTCCCCACTGATGACGTCACTTGGGGTCAAAGCCAGGCGTGGGGGTGTAGGTGATGAGGCGAGCGGCGCTGATCCAGACGCCAGGGGCCCGGATTGCCATGCAATGGCCTGCTGTGCACATGGTACGCACATAAGCACATTATCCCCCGTAAGGGATACCCCACAAACCACACACTGCCGGGGTTGCCCCGAAGGGATCCCGAGCCCGGTATCCTGGGAAGCCTCCATACGGTGATTTTTTATGGTAGTCGCAATGACCAGTGGGAATTATGCTAGTAAGCTACCCGGGATGCCCCTTAACGTCCGTTAGTGGGAGGATTTGTAAAGTCCCAATTTAAGTGAGGGACCTAAGGACCGGGAGAACCCCCTTTTAAACTATCAAGGAAGGTAATCCCCCTGGAAGACATAATAAAAAAGGGGACCATAAGCAACAATCCATTACAGCGATCATACTTCCAGATATAAACACAGACAGACCATATAACTGTATAACCTTAATGTATATAAGCAAGATAATGCAGTATACAAGACACCCCCATAAAAACCATAAACGAGAAATTGGTTAATAAAACGAGCCCCGCAGGGCACTCACAGTAAGAAGCAAGATGGCGACCTGGACACACCAGCAAGAGGCAGCAGCAGCTAGGCAAAGAGAAAGAGAAGGGGGGCGGATCACGCGCCACACGTGGCCCCGCCCCCTCCTGCAGGGAAGAGAAACCGCAGTTCCCAGCCATTGTCTGGGAACCTCCATGGGCGCCAAGGAGAGGGGGGCAGACCGCAGGAGCGCGCCGAGCTCCCGGTCCTGCCCCCCCTCCAAGCTGAGGAGAAAGGTACTATGGCCACGCTCCCAGCCAGCTGCGGAGCCGGCCCGGACTCCAGGCCGCCAGACATCCAAGCGCAGTCTGGCCAATGTGAAAGCATGCACACTCCACACTCACACCACCAATGTGCAGACAGTAATTATCAAGGTGAAATAAAAAGGACGGACAAGCGCCCCCCCCCCCCCCCCCCCCCCAGGGACAGGGAGTAATGGACTGGGGACTCCTGGGAATTACGATTACTGGGTAATGTGTGGGAGGTCCCAGGTATTTATGGACCGGGAGGGGTTTTCTAGTCATCTCTGCAGAAGTTCGCCCTCTACTGGACATAACCCAAATGATATTAATCTTGGAAGCGGGGTGTGTGACATACTTGGAATATTATTTTTGCTTCAATTTCTGGGCGATGTCTGAGCTGGAAAGTGCATGCCATGGAGCAGATTTATAAGTGCTGAGCATGCTCTCAAGTGGTCAGAGACAGCGGTGGGACCACTGTGGCTTGCTGTGCTCACTCATAAAGAAACCTCCAAGAGACGGAGTAGCTGTTGGGCGACTTTTTTTTGCATGGTCCTGGAGTTTCACAACATTTAAAACATTAGTAAAACAAAGGGGAAGTCCCGCACTGTCTGAAATACTGTGTGTACTCCTGGATGCTGGCTATAGGTAAATCTAACCCATTTAAACATTTAAAACATTACTGTGTGCAAGGATTACAAACATTAAAGCAGAACAAAACCCAGCAAACTTGTGAAATAAATTTGGCAATAGCCCTTGCCGATATTGCCCTTTTAGCGTGTAGAATTAGAAATGAATAATTTCGTTTTTCGAATCATCCGGGAACACTTTTTTTTTGCTGTCCCTCACTGTAAGATAGCAGACCACCAGTCATTGCATTGGTGTGGCAACTACATTATTGCCACACACAACAATGGCAAGGGCCATTATCTGGGATTAGAGTAAAGCAGGAGCACTCAAAATTAGCAAAAGGCACTATTCATGGGGGGAGCAATTCAGGGAATGCTAGTTAAAAATGTTGGGGATATTAAATGGGGGGGCGTGGCTGGCCGATGGCGGGATAGGCTGCTTACCATAAGCACACAGACTGACTCTACAGACAATACCTGGTGCAGCTGAACCGATGCCCAGACGCAGGACAGCTTCAGGAGTGGAGAAGAAGCGTGGGTCGGCTCCCATCTCCACCTTCTTTGCGGCTGCGAGGAGAGAGACTGAGGACCCTGCCGGAAGCAAGATGGCGGCGGCTAAGAAGAGGGACCGTGCTGCGGGAGGGAAGGCAGCGGCCCGAGACTGTGATGAGCCGGCGCCCGTGAGTACGGGAGGAGGGGAGCGGGAGGAGGAGACACGGGGAGTCCTCGGCGGCTGCGCCGAAAATGAGCAGGAGACGGCAGCAGCCGCGGCGGCAGCGGAGGCTGCAATGACAGTGTCGGCGGCGGCGGCCACACAGGCAGCGGCTGGGGGGGAAGAGAAGGAGGTGGGGGCCGGCGTGACAGCCGCCTCCACGGACGCGACTGCCCGAACTCAAATAAGATCAGCCCTGCAACACACACTAGAGTCCCCTGACAGGCTCGGATCCACCTCAGGGGGGAGCCCGGGGTGGAGTGGACCCGCGGGATTCGTGACCCCGGACCTGGGGCAACCTATTAAAGCCACAGGCTGGCAGCAGACTGGCCACACAATACAGCCCCTTGACATACCCCAAAGCCCTCATAGGAAACGTCTTGAACCCGATCCTGAGGGACGGAGGCTGATTGGGGGTAATGCAGGCGACAGAGAGACTGCCCACCATCCTGTCCCCCATATTGCCACAGCCTGGCAGCAGAATGGTGCTCAGCAGAACACCATGGCCCCACACCGCCAGCTGGAGAGCACGGTGGTGGTGCGGCCTCGGGATGCCCGGGATGCGGGGGACTGCCGGGGCACCCAGATGACGCCCCTTTCACCCGGGAGCGATTGGGGCTCGGACCCTGTGAGATGGAGCGCGGACTGGCGCCGGGCGATGGATTCCCCTGGATTTGAAGATGACCTGGAGCCAGAAGCGAGTGAGAGCCAGACCCATTCTGTCCTGGAGGGACTAGCCCGGCAGCCGGGCGGGAGGCCCAGCGCCCCCCCTGACGATGTGCCCATGGAATCTCAATCCTTGTCTCCCTCACTGCTGTCGGCCCTAGCGGAAGTTGTCAGATCAAATATAGCTGCCGCGATACAGACCCTCCCCTCCCCTCCCGCTCCGACTTTGATGGATACGTTTCCCAAATGGAGAATACTCTCTGTAGAGAACTCAGCACGCTTCAGAACTCGGTTGCGGAGATCTCCCACAGAGTCGATACAGTAGAGCAGGATCAGTCGGCGCTGGCCCAGAGGGTGGCGGCACTGGAACATGCAAGACAGGAGGAGAGACGTCACCTATCTGCCCTCTATCTCAACTTAGATGACGTTGAGAACCGAGGCAGGTGCAACAACCTGAGATTGAGAGGACTTCCGGAAGCGATTGTTCAACCAGACCTGGAACATGCGGCCCTACGCATCTTCAATACAGTTTTGGGGGCTCCCCCCACGAATGACATTGCCATTGACCGGATCCATCGCACCTTGGGCCCAAGATCTGAGGATCCTCGGTGGCCCAGAGATGTGGTCTGCAGGATCCATCATTACAAGAACAAGGAAGATATTCTTAGGAAGGCATGGGAGAAAGGCCCGGCAAGTTTTGAAGGAGCCTCCATTGTGATCCTCCCTGATCTGTCCCCCAGAACCCTTCAGATGAGACGCCTGATGAAACCCCTTCTGGGACTGATCCAACGTCAGGGGGCCTCCTACCGTTGGGGGTTCCCGTTTCACTTGATCGTTCGCAGAAATGGAGGATCCTTTACCTTGAGAGCCCCCGACCAGCTTCCGGCGCTCTTTGCTTTTTTGGAGGCCGAACCGATCCAGATACCAGACTGGCTTGCTCCAAGTCTGGCCCCCCCCTGTTGGGGGGCTGGCGCGGAGGGAGCCGCGGAGACCGCTAAGAAGGGGCCCCGGAAGACGGGGGCCCCGCCCGGTTGCCAGGGACTGAGACTTAATTGATGATTGATGGACCCAGATATGTGATACAGACGTTGGCCCAGTGACCCGCTCATGTTCCCCATTGACGCGTTTTTAGTGTGACAGTCCCCTAATTTTGCACACTGAGAAAGAGGAGTCGGCAGAAAGATTCAAGTTCAGCAGGGAATGCAAAGTGGTTGTGCCAACAGCGATGTGATGTAAGCACACTATATATCACTATAACACACTATATCACTATATACCACACTACATATATCACAGTAAAAAAAAGGGCTTCTATTTTTTTTTCTGCCAGCATAGTGTGATCAGAAAAAAGGGGTAAGAGATGCTGCAGTCTTAGATCGTTTCCAGTCTGATAGCACATAGTGTGACCAGAGAGGTGGCCGTGGTTTCATAGCTGCAGAGGGAGGAAACCAATCAGGACGTCTGGTGAGGGAGTGGGGGGTGTTTCCTTTCTTGGTTCACTGAAGGTTGATTGAAGAACAAGGTCAGTGGGGTGGGGATTGAAAGCTGAACAAGGAAGCGATTTCCTTACTAAGAAGGCTGACAGAGGAGGAATTAGCTCTCCAGCCACTCAATGAAAGGTAAGCTACTGATTTTTTGACTTGCCAATCACTTTAAGCTAGTTGTACTGAAATTGTATTCCAATAAATATGCTTTATGTTCTATATAAGTAGCCCTATTGCTTATATAAATGGTAAGAACAAGCCCAAGTCAAACATTTTACTTCAGTACATTTATTACTAATAATTGACCATTTATGAGTCGGAGTCTTTTGAGGCGGGCTTTGGCTTGGCGTGAACCTGGGCCGCCTGCTAGCAAGCACCAGGGCAAAACTTACTACAGCAACAATAGTATTTTATTAGAAGAAAGAAAATCTTACCAGTTATTAGGTTGGCAGGAATTCTATCTGTGAGGAAGTCCACCACAAGTATACGGCTAGTAACAAATAGCACACCACCCTCTGTGTAAACATTATACCGTTCATTGCTGCCAACTTCATTGGTGATGATTCGAGGCAGATGACCGACCCCTTCAATTCTAAGTTGTTCTATAAGATATTCCTTGTGTAAAAAAAATAAATAAAATAAAGTTGAGGCATATCAAATCAAGAAAAAGACCTTCACACAGTATTTTAAATCACAGCATTTAAAATGTTCTGCCTAGAGTATAACACAGCGATGCTTTAACCCTTTAAACCGGACCTTCAACATGATTTATTGAAAAGCCCAAACCCTTAAAAAGCGATTCCCCAGCATCTAAAGTAAATATATTTTAAGTTTTTAGTCACTTATTCTTTACCCCACTGGTCTGCAACTCTGTTCAGGAATTTAGGATACGGGCGCCGCCATCTTGACTCAGAAGCATCACATTTACTGAGGAGAGGAGAGAGGGATAAAGTGCAGGGGGTGGGTTATAGCTGTGCTTTGCTCAGACAGTGCAGAGCTGGGGGTCAGGAAAAGGTCAGCAGTCCCAGAATGCAGAGCAGCACAGTCAGAAAGCACTTCCTGGTTTGCAGGCTGCCCGACGTTCCATGAGCCGCCATCTTGGATGTTTAAAGGCTCATAACATGCAGTAAATGTGCATTTGAAGGAATCTGGAGTGTAGCTGTCCCCATCTCACCGCCGGGAATGTCGAAGTCAAAAGTCCCAACACCCTCATTGACTGTCTTATGGCGTTGGTCCAGTGCAGAGTTGACAAACTGCTTCCCGTAGAATCAATCTTTCGAGGAGGCAGAGTCAGGACCTGATGGACCGAATTGATTTCGAACCCCAAGTAAGTCATTACTTGAGAGGGCACCAAGGTTGACTTGTTGAAATTCACAACCCAACCCAGGTGTGATAACAGCTTTAGGGTGTAATTCAGATTTCCCAACAACTTGTCCTTTGATTGGGCAAAAAGAAGCAGGTCATCCAAATAGGCGACTATCCCTATTCCTTTCTGTCTTAGATAGGCCATAGGTTCTGCCAGAACCTTTGTGAAAATTCTCGGAGCTGAGGCCAGACCGAAGGGAAGACAAACAAATTGAAAATGCCAAGTCCGGTCTCTGTCTTATTGCAAATCTCATAAAAGATTGGGCCAGAGGACTCATTGGAATCTGCCAGTAAGCATCTTTTAAATCTATTGATGCTAAGAATGCACCTCTGAGAAGCATGTTATTGACTGAAAATATCGTTTCTTTAGGTTCAGTATGAATCTGAACCCTCCTGAGGCCTTTTTTACTAGAAAAATGCTGGAGTAAAACCCCTTCCCCTGCTGATTGCGAGGAACTGGAATAATAACTCCCCTTGACCTCATGTCCAAAATACTGCCGTAAATTGCTTCTCTTTCCTCTCCGCCCCTGGGCAGAGAGGAACTCAAAAATCTTGAGGGAGGATTCTCAGAAAAAATTATGTGAAAGCCCTCAGTAATACCTCTTACAATGAAGGGGCAATTCAAAAGGTTTTGCCAGATTCCGCAAAACCCCTTTAGTCTGGCGCCTATGCAAGGGTCGGTGTCATTGCTTCTTGGGTTTTGCCTGATAGGTTCCAAACAAGGTGGAACCTCTAAAATTTCCCTTCCTAGCGGAAGAGGAAGCACCACCCCTGGACCTTTTAGGGGCATCCCTGTTAAGAAAGGAGCGCCTAAAAGTATTCCTGGGGTAAAACTTTCTGCCAACGGGAGTTTTGGGACGAGGTGGAAAACACTTGTTTCTATCCTCTGTCATATCCAAAACCTTACTCAGGTCTGAACCAAACAAACAGACACTCTCCTCTAAAAGGCATAGCACAAAGTCTCATTTTTGAACCAATATCTCCTGACCAGGTTCTCAGCCAAAGAGTTCTGCGGACGGAATTGGTCACAGACAGATTTTGTGCCAGAAAACTGATTGATTCAGCCATAGCGCCAATAACAAAAGCTATAGCTGAAAAAAGGATAGGTAAGGCCTACAGTAATTTTTCCAGACTAGTTCTTTCCAGAAGACAGTCCTTGGATTGTTAAAGCCAAAAACCTACGTTTCTAATCACACAATTGGATGCCAAAATAGGATGTAAAACATTAGATACCACTTGCCAGGCCTTCTTGATCAGAGAATTTATTTTCTTATCTAGGGGATCATTAAGAACCCCCAAATCTTCAAATGCTAACCTGCTCCTTTAGAGATCTTGGCGAATGGGGCATCTAATTTGGGTAATTTTCCCACAACGCTGAGTCCCCCTCTGCAAAAGGATGCCCGTGTTTCAGACCTCCGAGACTTGAAAACCATTCTTCCAATTCTTCCAAAATCATATCCTTTAACCCTTTAAGTGCCAGCCTACCTGTAGTTTTTGATACGCTTTGCCAGACCATATTTCACCATTTTGCACTATGCATGTTCAACTGTTATTTTTGAAGGGATTTCCAGGGATTTCCCAGGAAAATTATATATTGTTTTTTTCAGCAGAGTCTGGGCTTTAACATAAAATGTCTTGTTTGTAATTTGTCAAGTGTATTCTTAATATTTTGGGGTGAAATGTGAAAAAAAAATTTTAAAAATCTATTTTTTGCAATTTGTAGTGTTTTTTGTCAATAAAATCTTATTTCTCCCGGTTACAACGGTACCACACATGTATTGGTAGACACCCTTTCCTGCCCAGGAGACTCCCCCAAACTGAAAAAGCACTTTAAGAGATTTTTAGATCAAATACAGCTATGCTAAGCGCTATGTGCACCTTGCAGTTTTTTAATAAAAACAACCCTTTACATTTGAAATACCCCCCACAAACTATATATTCTCTGGAAAAAAACATTTTGTGAGTACTCACCTGAAAAATGGATATTGTTGGTGTGCCACACACCCCGCTTCACCTTTAATATTCTTCACGATTGGGTTACTCACCGCCAGGTGACGCTGTTGCAGAGAGGAAGTCTTGTAACGAGCCCCCTTCCGGCCTATATATACCCGGTACCTCCCATTTATCACCAGTGTATTAAAAAGCAGAAAGACAAGGTACCAGTATTTTAACGGTAACCTCAAAATAAATCAATATAAATAAAAGCTTCACCATATAAAGGATTCGGGATACTGAAAAGGGTGGGAGTGAAGCGGGGTGTGTGGCACACCAACAATATCCATTTTTCAGGTGAGTACTCACAAAATGGTATTATTCTTGGTGTGCCACACACCCCGCTTCACATTTAATATTCTTCACGATTGGGACATCCAAAAGCAGTGTCCACAAGGGATGGGCATCCCAAGGCAAGGTGAAGCATAACTTAAATGACTGCAGTCTGCAGAACTTTGCGGCCAAAAACAGCATCCGCTGAGGCTCGCACATCAACTTTGTAAAACTTAGAAAAAGTGTGAACAGAAGACCAAGTGGCGGCCTTACAAACTTGTTCAACAGAAACTTGGTGCTGAAAAGCCCAAGACGCTCCAACGGCGCGAGTAGAATGAGCAGTGATACGAAAAGGGGGAACTTTCCCCTTAGCAGCATAGGCTGCAATAACGGCCTGACGTATCCATTTGCTAATGGCAGATTTGGCTGGTGCCAAACCCTTCTTAGGCCCACAGGGCACAACAAAAAAGGCATCAGTCTTACGAAAAGGAGACGTGATAATCAAGTAGTACTTAACACAGCGTACTACATCCAAACAATGCAAAACCCTCTCTTTGTCATTCTTAGGATTAGGACACAAGGAGGGAAAAACAATATCCTGATTCAAATGAAAAGCAGAAACAACCTTCGGAAGAAAGTCTGGCTTGAACCGAAAGACCAACTTATCCTGATGCCTCTCAAAGTAGGGTGCCTGGATAGACAAGGCCGCCAACTCCGAGACACGCCGGACCGAAGTGATAGTTACCAAGAAGACAATCTTCTGAGTCAGGGTAGATAAAGCAATATCTTGCAGAGGCTCAAAAGGAGGAGCCTGCAGAGCAGAAAGAACCAAATTCAAATCCCAAACCGGGAGTAATGGTTTCCTGGGAGGCCGCACATGCGTAACCCCCTGGAAAAAGGTTTTAACTAAAGGATGAAGTGCAAAACGCTTCTGAAAAAAGATAGATAAGGCAGAAACTTGCCCTTTCAAAGTACTTAGCTGAAGACCAGAGTCCAGCCCAGATTGTAAAAACTCCAGAATCCTGGAGACCGAGAAAACCCTACAAGGAAAGGATCTAATCTCACACCAAGCGATATAGGCTTTCCAAGTCCTATAGTAGATGATAGAAGAAGACTTCTTCCGGGCACTGATCAGAGTCTTAATGACTGAATCAGAAAGACCCTCCTCCTTCAGGATGGAGGTTTCAGCAGCCAGGCCATCAAACCCAGCGCTGGTAAATTGGGGTAACACAATTGACCCTGAGTGAGCAGATCGGGCCGAAGAGGCAGAATGAACTGGGTCCACTGCCAGCCAAACGATGTCTGCGAACCCTATTCGTTTTGGCCACTTTGGGGCCATGAGAACGGCGTACACCCTTTCCAGAGCCAACTTCTGAAGAACTCTGCCCAGCAAGGGCCACGGAGGAAACAGGTATAGAAATCCCAGAGCTCGTCCACTGTCAGAGCCAGAGGATCCCGGGAGAGTGACACGAAGCTCGGGAGCCTGTGATAGTGATGAGGGGCCAACAGGTCCACCTCCGGACTCTCCCATTGGAGACACAATAAGAGAACCACCTGACGATGGAGAGCTTATTCTTCCAGACGGGGAGAGCACTTGCTCAACCGGTCCGCTACCTGTTCCATCACCTCTGGAATGTAAACCGCCGAGAGACAGGGAACATGGAACACTGCCGATGTCTGGATCAGGGACATTTCTCTGATGGGTAAGTGGGGCCTCCACTGCCCCTGAAGCCGCAGCTCCTTCCAGAATCTGTCCCATCCCGACAGACTGGTGTCCGTGGTGACACCTCTCCAAGGGAGGGTCAGGAAAGACCTGCCCTGTACAAGATTGGTCGAGACCAATCACCACAGGAGGAACTGCCGTACACGGGAGGACAATTGGAAGGACTGATCCAACAACAGAGGTTGCTGGACCCAACACGCTAGCAGAAATAGCTGAAGTGTTCTTGTGTGAATTTGGGCAAAAGAAAGACACTCCGTCTTGATGAGAGTTCAGGCCGGGATGAACCGACCCCTGAATGGACCGCGAGGGAGGGTGAGACTCGAATTCCAGGTTGTGACCTGTCGACACTACCTCCTGGATCCATCTGCCTAGAACCACATGGTTCCAATGGTAGAAGTGTCGCAATAGTCCCCCCACCCGCACGGGTGAGGGCAGCCCCTCATTGCTGAGTGAGGTTATCAGCAGGCTTGGGCTTGGTGCCCAGGACTGAGTGGGCCGGCCACGGCCCCTCCCCCGAGTCCAACCTGCACCACTGGTAGCGGGAAAGGACGTACCTTTGCCCCGCTCCCGAACATTTGAAAGGAAGGCCTACCGGAACTTGTCCCCCTGAAGGGACCACGAGGCCTTTTGCGTTGTGGCATCTTACCATCTTTTGCGATTGAATCAATTTTCTCCCCAAACAGACGCAACCCCAAAAAGGGGAGAGCGGTGAGTACCTTTTTGGAAGCCGTGTCTGCTGACCACTGACGCAGCCATACTGACCTGCGAATAGCCACCAGCATAGCTGCCGCCTTGCTACTCATAGTCAGCGCATCGTCCTGAGCGGCCAGGACATAAGCCGCAAAAGATTCACACTGCTTAAGTGCAGTGAACTGTTTGCAAGCGGGATCAAGATCCTCATATAGCCCCTGAATTAGGGACTTAATTGCCAACAGAAGAAGGGTTGAAGCAACATACCGGGCGCAATGCTGACCCGGAATAGATAAAACCATGTCGAGCGTATTGGTCAATCCTGCGATCTTCCCCATCTTTGGGGACAGTGGTCTCAGCAGATTGTACCATAGCCGAGCTGGAGAGTCCTAGTACAGGGGTATCGACGTCCGGAGGGACAGACCACAGCCTCACCAATTCTGGTGGAAAAGGATAACGCTTTTCCCAACTGGAAGGAATTCCAGATAACCGTGTGGGATGTTCCCATTCCTTAAGAACCACCCTCTCAAAGTGGTGCTGTCTAGGAAAAACCAAACTCGGCTGAGGCTCTTTAAATAACTGACCCTTTGGCGGGGCGGCCGCCTCAGGCGTATCTAAACTCAAAATTTTAAACATTTGAGCCAGAATGGAGGGGGTGTCAAAAACAACCCCCTCTGACCAATCGCCGATCTCATCAGCCACATGCTGACCTGTTGGCTCATCTGACTCCGACGGGAGTTCATCCTCGTCAGGGGATCCCTCGGACCATTCCACAGGTTCACAAAACTGGTCCTGTGGAGCCGAAGGTACCGGAGTCAGGTGCCTTCGTTTTGTAGCGGTCTTCAACGCTGCTTTAACGGGCATCATTTTCCGGGGGCAGGGCTGTGCTGCTGCCTCGGAATGCGAATCCCCACTTTTGACAGTGTCATGCGGGGTCCGGAATAGGGATGGAGAGGTAGGAGATGATGAAGGATGTGATGGCACCGCAGCCGAAGCAACGGACTGGCGCGCAATAGTCTGTTTTGCACAAGGGATGCAAATAAAGATATCATCAGCTGGGAGTGGAACCCCACAACCTACGCACCCCCCAAACGGAACAGCAGAACCGTTTCCGGAATCTACGGAAGCCTCCATATGGTGATTTATGGTATTCGCAATAATGGGACTTTTAAGGCATAAGCCGACCCGGGATGCCCCCTTTATTTTAGTAATGTCCGGAAGGGAGGATTTATATAAATTTTTTTTTTTTTTTTTTTTTTTTAAGTTTAGGTCCCCTTTAATAGAAACTATATATATATATATTTATATATAGTCTATGTATATAAACATTCAAATCAATCCCAATAATTAGCCAGGCACATAGCCGGAGGGCTAGCATAAGCAGGGATCCCAGGATCTGCAAGGCAAAGAAACAACCATCAGATCCTTCACATGTGTATAACATATAAGTATGGCACTAAGTGCCCTTAAATGACGCCCCCTTAATAACAGTGATTTCTCCCTGTATTATTAAAAAATATTCCCCATTTAACGGCCCCAACGGGAGGGGCCGCTTACCTGTACAGCAATCAGCCGGTAAGCCTGCAGCCAGCAGCCATGAGCCGGCATGAAGACAAAGTGCGGCCGTGCGCCCACGTGCCTTCCTGTTTTGAAGGAAGCAAGGACGCTGGGCCCGCCGCTGACGCCGCATGATGTCGGCGCCGCGTCAGCGGGACCCGCCCCCCCCCCCCCTACGCCGATCAGCTGGAACACTTACAGCTGATCACAGCACGTGCGCCCAGGCGGCGGAGGGGGGGAGGGTAAAAACCGCATGTGCTGACAAAGCTCCATGAATGCCAGGCGAGGAGAGGGGAGAGGGGGGAGGGGGTAGGGGGCCACAAAGCAACAAACTGCCAGAGAAGCGGCCAGCCCATACCCAGCGCAAGCTGCCTTTAAAGCAGATCCAAAATATACACATGCTACAGTGAATGTATAAACATGACATATATGTTAACATGCAGTGATACAGTGAAACACATACTAACAGCACACCCTCACCACCACCCCCCCTCCCCCCATAGTGAAGGGAGAAGGGACCGAACGGGAGAGAAAAGGGGCTACGGGGACCCTCGGGACAGGGGCATCCCATTTCCGTGCTCCGTGATCACCATGCCGGTTCGCCGCATTGCCCCACGCATGAGGTCGAGCGGTAGGAGATAAGCTCCTAGGCACTTAAAGTGCCATCTACCATTTGCCCGGTGAGCAGCCAAGGCTGGGAGGCTTCCATTTCACCATAAAGGTATACAAACTCAAACCGGGCAGAAATAGACCAAAAGGGGGGTGGCGGGGTAAGAATACCCCGGCCTACCTGTAAGCAGGAGACTTCCATCTTCTGACTTGTCAGCAAGCAGAGAGAAAAAATACTGGTGATTGAAGGGAGGTACCAGGTATATATAGGCCGGAAGGGGGCTCGTTACAAGACTTCCTCTCTGCACTACGTCACCTGCGGTGGATTAACCCATGAAGTGATGAATATTTAAGAAGTGAAGCGGGGTGTGTGGCACACCAAGAATAAAGCTTCTCTCAAGATCGTCTCATTTAAGATTCTATACCACTTTGATTGTGATAAATGAACAACAATGTAGAATGGACGATTCCCGCTGGCGCCGGCCCCGTGCGCGCCTCCATGTTGGGGTTGGCTCAGCTGAGCCTGCCGACACACATGGTTGGCGCGTTCGCCGGGACCGACGCATGCGGGCGCGTCACTCTGAGTCACGTGGCGCCTGGGAGCGAGGCTTGGTAACTATATAAAGAGCGCGCAGATAGGGATATGGAGCATACCTTTGAGAAAGGGCGAGGAGTGCCCGAAACGGCCGTCAGGTTATGTCTACACACTATGGATTTTGTTGATAAGTATGTATAATAATGTTTGTTTGTCTGTTGGTCCCCTGCATGATTTACATGTGCCATTGTATCAACTAGTCTTCATGCTAAGTACAATGTGATAGAAACTATATACAATGTATTGCTGCTGGGCTTGTGCAATAATGATTAGCTGCTGCTACATAACTTATATCTTATAACTGTTTATATAGATTTCATTACATAGACTCTTTGCACAAAGCACTTTAGCCATATATTGTAATAGATACATGGTGTCCATGAGCATTTTGAGATTTATATATGTTACTATTGCCGCACTTTAAAGCATACTTAAAGTTGCACTGTAATGATGTATGGACACGGCTTTTAATTATGTGTTAGTATAAGGGTTGTCTTGTTTTTGCAATATGGTGTAATTGAAAATAAATGGACAAAAATCTTTTTTGATACTATTGTAGTCACCTTATTCCTTGATTGGTAAATGAGTGCGCACCTTAATTAGATTTATATAGTATTTGCTTTGGGGTTTAAGGGGTGGAAACCCCGTATAAGGTTGCAGCACCTGGCTAATTGACTTTGAAAAGAGTTTTCTATAAATGGAAGGGATGTGCTGGATTATAAATTAATATGTATGGTAGTCGCAATGACCAGCGGGAATTACGCTAGAAGC
>CM051240.1:98682343-98727343 GCA_027917425.1 Gastrophryne carolinensis
TGCTAACAAGAGCGACAGGAGCAAAGGCTCTAACGTCAACCTCATAAAAACCTTTGAAAAAGGTATGAACAGAAAGCAAGCAGCGGTCTAGCAAAACCTGTTTAACAGAAACCTGGGGCTGAAAGGCCAAAGGTACCCAAGCACAAGTAGAAACAGAATAAAAAAAAAGAAGATACTTCCCCTTAAAAGAATAGGCCAGAGTAAAAGCCTGACCAGTCCAATTGCAAACAGTAGCCTCGGCAAAACTTAGAGCTCTCCCCATCGGGGAATTGAACCCTGGTCTCCCGCGTGACAGGCGGGGATACTGACCACTACACTTAACAAGGATCAGCAAGAAGCCAACACCCTTACCTAGGACCAGAAAGGACAATCCAGCCAAGCAAGACCAGTCCAAAGGGCGCATAACCCCTGGAAGCAGACGAGATCAGGCACATACGTATGGAGATGCCCGCAAACCCAAGGGGCATCAGTCCCCCTAAGGGACAAGAGACAAACCAGGAAAACTTCAACACCTGTTGAGGGAATGTAGACCCCCTTACTTCAGCATTACTAAGAATAAGACCCAGAGGCAGACAAAAGGTCTTGAATAAATGAGCATAAGACACCACCTTGGGCATAAGGTCCGGCGTAAGGCGGAATACCACCACATCATGGTGTATATATAATGAACGAGAGCTAACTAAACAGAGCCACCCTCTCAGGGGCACGTCTGACTGAAGCAACAGCCCCCAGAAGGGCAACTTGAAGTAAGAACAGTTCAGACAGCACCTGGAATAGGTCTGAATCCCAACAGGGACCATAGAACTACTTGGGGGATGCACCTGAGCAATCCCCAAAAGAATTCTTAACAAGGAAGACTGAACAAGACTTCTACGGAAAGGCGAACAGGACAGAACCTGAACCTTCAGAGCACCGAGATGGGGAGCCAACTCCAACCCATGCTGTAATAACTCTAGAACCCTGGGAACAGAGAACATCCAACAGAGGAGAGACCTAGACTCACACCAATCAATAAGAGTAGGCCATACCCTATAATAAACGGAAGAAGAAGAAGAAGAAGAAAAAAAGGCTTGCTCCTAGCCCTCCATAGACAAAGTCACCCAGAAAATAAACCCGTCTCCAAAAGGGTGAATGGCTCAACCGTCAGGCCGTCAGACTAGAGCCTGTAGATTGGGGCGACATAAAAAGGGGGCCTGAAAAGGGCAGAACTGCACTCCTGAGAGAGCGTACAGGTCCGCTGTCCTCAGCAGAAACATCTGCGAACCACACTCCACTAGGCCACCAGTATCACGGGTCCCCCCTATCAGCGCAATCTTGCGCAGAACCCCGCCTAGCAGGGTGAATGAAGATAAAACATATAAAATAGAATGTCCAGACAATAAAATTACTAAGCCCCCATGACCAAAGTCAGAATATTCTGGGGCAGTAAAAACAAGGGCAGAGCCCCTGTGATAGTAACGGGGCCCAACAGAGCCACCCTAGTTGGATCTCAGAGGGACACCAGGATATCACAACCTGCCACTGAAGGACATCCATTGGAGCGAATACCACTGAGATGCAGGGAACGTTGACCCCCACCTAGATCAGGATCAGAAACCTTCCTGGGAGGATCATCCTGCTCCAAGTTCGACACCAATAATAAATACAGGCCACTGTCCTCCAACAGACCAAGAGTCCCCAAATAGACAGGTCCTGAAGAGGAGGAGTCCAGCAAGATAGAGCCAACTGAAGGCTCATTGTTTTAACAAAGCCAGTAGGTAAGATGGCCCCTGTAAGGGACCCTACCTAGGAACCGCGGGGGATTTTAGAAGAAAATCCCCCCCCCCTGTCAACCTGCGAGACTTGGTACCCATGGTGACCATCTACAGGAAGAGGCAAGAAAAGGAGGGGGTGCCCCCTGACAGGTTCCTTGAATTTAACCAGTTTAACCAATTTAAGAGGAACCACCGTACCAAGGGGGAATGAGCACAGACCTAGCTCCAGGGGTGCTGGAACCCCATCCAGGATTAACCCTTTTGTTACCAAGCCCGTAATACCTACGTGCTGGCTTGGCTGGGCGTTAAGTGCCAAGCACGTAGGTGTTACGGGCTTGACACTTACTTACCTTGTGGCCATCAGGGGCAGCAGAAGACATCCATTCCTGCTCAGCATTGTCGAAGAGACGTCAGAGGGTCATGTGGAGGTGACCCTTACCTCACCCCAGGGGGAGGATTTCTTGCACTTGTAGTGCGCCGCCGCCATCTGTGCGCCGCCGGGGGGTGGGTGGCCGTAGGAATTCTTGCATTTGTAGTGCGCCGTGTGTGTGTGGGGTCAGATCTGTGTGTGTGTGGTCAGATGTGTGTGTGGTCTGTGTGTGTGTGTGTGTGTGTGTGTGTGTGTGTGTGGTCAGATGTGTGTGTGTGTGTGTGTGTGTGTGTGTGTGGTCAGATGTGTGTGTGTGTGTGTGTGTGTGTGTGTGGTCAGATGTGTGTGTGTGTTGTGGTCAGGTGTGTGTGTGTGTGTGTGTGTGTGTGGTCAGAGATCTGCGGGTGGGTGCGTGCCGGCGGGCAGAGATCTGCGGGTGGGGGCGTGCCGGCGGGCAGAGATCTGCGGGTGGGGGCGTGCCGGCGGGCAGAGATCTGCGGGTGGGGGGCGTGCCGGCGGGCAGAGATCTGCGGGTGGGGGCGTGCCGGCGGGCAGAGATCTGCGGGTGGGGGGCGTGCCGGCGGGCAGAGATCTGCGGGTGGGGGCGTGCCGGCGGGCAGAGATCTGCGGGTGGGGGCGTGCCGGCGGGCAGAGTGAATCCCCTCGACCCTAGCCCCCCCCCTCCTTTTGGGACCCTAGCCCCCCCCCCCTCCTTTTGGGAGCCTAGCCCCCCCCCCCCCTCCTTTTGGGAGCCTAGCCCCCCCCCCCCCTCCTTTTGGGAGCCTAGCCCCCCCCCCCCCCCTCCTTTTGGGAGCCTAGCCTCCCCTTTCCCTTTGGGAGCCTAGCCTCCCTTTCCCTTTGGGAGCCTAGCCTCCCTTTCCCTTTGGGAGCCTAGCCTCCCTTTCCCTTTGGGAGCCTAGCCTCCCTTTCCCTTTGGGAGCCTAGCCTCCCTTTCCCTTTGGGAGCCTAGCCTCCCTTTCCCTTTGGGAGCCTAGCCTCCCTTTCCCTTTGGGAGCCTAGCCTCCCCTACTCTTTTAGGCCAACCCCCCCTAGCTTTTAGGACCCTATTTCTGCTGCCCCAGGAAGACCTTCTTCATCTACCGTATCTGCTGCTCCAAGGATGGTCTAAGTGCGCTGGGATCCCGTGACCTGCTGCTCCTGACTCCACCACTTCTCATCGGGTTGTAGCTATACGCTTTAATTTCTATTCTTGACTGTTTATTTGCTTTGTTTTATTGTTTAACTGTGAAATTGTATTTTTTGTAATTTGACTTTAGTTTTAGCCTTTAGTTCAGGAAGACCCTTTAGTTTAATTTTTTTTAGATTTTTTTTCGCATTGGGGTATGGCTGGTAAGCGGTACACTGCACAGGAAGCTGCGGGCTTACCTGATGGCGTCTGACTCGGAAGATTTTAGTGAGTCAGGGTCTGAGTACTTCCCATCAGACAGCGAGTCAGACAGTGAATCCTCTACTGAGGAAACACAGCCGCGCAGTGCTACCAGTAGTAGTAGCCACAGTAGAAGGGTGGGTGCCGCACAAAGTGAGGCCACGCTACAGGCGAGTGTAGTGCAGGATGAGGCATCGAGTGCTGCAGCTGGTGAAAGAGCGTCTGCATGGAGGCCTCCTAATAATATTTCCCACGACATTCCCCCTTTTGATTCGGTCCCCGGGGTCAATGTAGACACCACAAATTTTGGTGTCATTGACTTTTTCAAATTGTTTCTCACAGAAGCCATCCTACTAGATATGGTCTTCTTTACCAATCTCTATGCCGAGCAGGTCTTAGCGCAAAACCCCCAGCAGAGGCACGCCCGAGCTCAGGCATGGCATCCCACAAATTTGAGTGAGATAAAGACACTCTAGCAATGGGTATCCGAAAAAAATTTATTATTTCCTCCTACTGGGATACCCAATCCATATTGGCAACTCCATTATTTCCGGCCGTAATGTCCAGAAACCGCTACCAAATTTTACTGCGGTATCTGCATTTTAACGACAATACCACTGCTATTCCCCATGGTGAGCCGGTCACGACAGGCTGCATAAATTACGGCCCCTGCTCAACAGCCTGTCAGATCGCTTCGCAGTAGGCGTACACCCCCTGGCCAAAAATTATCTATTGACGAGTCACTACTGCTTATGGGCGCATTGTTTTTCGGCAACATATCCCTAGCAAGCGTGCCCGCTACGGGATTAAATTTTACCAATTATGCAATAGTGTGACCGGGTACATCAAATATTTTCGAATCTATGAAGGAAAGGACACCTATCTGGACCCCTGGTTGTCCCCTTGATTTGTCAATAAGTGGTAAGATCGTTTGGGACCTCATGACTCCACTGTTGGGTAGAGGTTACCACTTATATGTGGACAACTTCTATACCAGCATCCCCTTATTTCGCGCCCTTTATTCGTTGGATACCCCGGCCTGCGGCACCATCAACCCTAATCGCAAAGGATTGCCCAGGCCACTACTTGAAAAATAATAAAAAAGGGGGGGGGGGGGGGGGGGGGAGTCTTACGCTCTAAGAAGCGATGAGGTCCTGGCCATGAAATACATGGGCAAAAAAAATGTATTCCTACTGACAACACTCCATGATGAGTCAGTTGTGAATGTAAGGCAACGTGGTCCCCGAGCCCCTTCCCAAAAGCCATGTTGCATAAAAGATAATTCATGGGTGGTGTTGATAAAATGGACCAAATATTAACTTATTACAATGCCACCCGAAAAACTAGAGCCTGGTACACTAAAGTTGCTATCCATTTGGTCCAAATGGCAACTTACAACAGCTTTGTTGCCTTCAAGTCAGCAGTGCCAGGCTCCAATTTATCTTACGTTAAATACCAGCAGCAGTTACTCCCTGCTTTGTTGTTTGGGGATACTGCGGAGGAACCAGATTTGCCTAGCAATGACAGTGAGGCCAGATTATTTGGGAAGCACTTTATAAAGTTGCTTCACGATACTGGTAGAAAGCGGTATCCCCAGAGAGCTTGTAGGGTTTGCAGGAAGCGTGGCATTAGAAGAGATGTGCTGTATTATTGCCCGACCTGTCCCAGCCAACCCGGTTTATGCCTCGAAGATTGTTTTGAGGTATACCATACTCAATTAGATTATTGAGCAATTTATTTTTTTCTTCTGCATTTTTTGTTTTTGTCTGTAGGTGGGCCCCTTTTAGTTAAATTATGTTTCCTGTGTGCTGGCACAGGTATTTTGTGTTGCCATTATATTTTATTTTCCTTTAGTTTCTTTGGAGCTGTTGCTAATCTGATGGGAAGTGCTGGAGCAGGAGCAGCTGGTTACTTGTGGCAAATGATGATTAAAAAATGTGACCCATTTCAGGTTCTTGATTCCTGATATTGGTCATTGATCACTGCACTGATCTTATAATCTGATGCCACAGCTACAGTATCCTAATTGCACTTCTTAGTACAGGTAAGAAATTGTTATGTTATTTTTCCATAGCGCATGTGTTAGTTTTGGGTGATTGGTAACTGTACCCTTGCAGGTAGCAATGCATGTTGGGTATTGTTCTGTTCGGGGGACGTTGTCGTTTTCAATTAGGTGTGCATTTTTATGATTGGCCTATTTTTGTTTAGGAAAATGTGGCTTTGATTTAGCATTTTAACTTTTTTTTTTAGCAAAATCCAGTGCAACCAGGTCATTCCTTGAAGGTTTGCGCACCAAAAGCTGCACCCACTGCAACAAGCCTGGTACACCTAGAATGCCTAAGGGGTGTACTTTCAGAGGATATATGGTTTGTGGGGGGCATTTTAATTGAAAAGTGTTGTTTTGGTTGAAAAAGCGTAGGGTGTGAATGTTGTCCGCAGAGTAGGAATTTTCAAGTGAAATGCCCTTCATGCGTATGCTTAACTTTGGGGTGATTGGTAACCCTACCCTTGCAGGTAGCTATGCATGTTGGGTATTGTTCTGTTCGGCGGACCTTGCTGTTTCCAATTTGGTGTGTTTTTTTAAGATTAAAGTTTTTCTTTAAAAAACAATGTGGGTTTGATTCTGTTTTTTTTACTATCGTCGTCAAGAAACCCTGTGAAAAGCCTACATTTGTCAATGGATTCCACCTGGACATCTGTGGCCACATCATCAAACCTGGTACGCCTAGAAAGCTTAAGGTGTGTACTTTCAGTATATATGGTATTGGGGGGGTATTTCAGATCTAAAGGGGTATTTTTGTGGAAAAACTGCAAGGAGTGCGGAATAGTTGTTTTTTCGTTGAAAATCCCTTCAAGCACTCTTTTCAATTTGGGGGGGTCTCCTGGACAGGAAAGGGTTTCTATCAATACATATGTGGTACCGTTGTAATTGGGAGGAATAGGGCTTTTACACACATTATGATTTTCTGGTAAACTTGCATGTTTTACTGAGGAAAAAACACTACAAAATGTTAAATTGTTTTTTTTTTTTTTTTTTTTTAACGACTTTTCCACAAAAATAACAAAAAAAACACTAAAACTTAAAAACAAGACATGTCATATTAACCCTTTAAGTGCCAGCCTACCTGGAGTTTTTGTCACACTTTGTTGCCAGACCATTTTGCACTATTTTGCGCTCCCCATGTTCAAATGTGATTTTTGAAGGGATTTCCAGGGATTTCCCAGGAAAATTATATATTGTATTTTTCAGCAGAGTCTGGGCTTTAACATGAAATGTCTTGTTTGTCATTGTTTAGGTGTATTCTCAATATTTTTGGGTGAAATATGTGCAAAAAAAAATATATATATTTTTTACAATTTGTAGTTTTTTTTTGTAATAAAAAATGTAAGTTTGTCAATAAAATCTTATTGCGTGTGAAATCCCAATTTCTCCCGGTTACAGCGGTACCACATATGTATAGGTAGACACCCTTTCCTGCCCAGGAGACTCCCCCAAACTGAAACAGCGCTTTAGGAGATTTTCAGAAAAAATACAACTATGCTATGCAATATGCGCACCTTGCAGTTTTTCCAGAAAAACAACCCTTTACATTTGAATTACCCCCAACAAACTATATATTCTCTGGAAGTACACACCTCAAGCTTTCTAGGTGTACCAGGCTTGTTGATGTGGCCATAGTTTTCTGGAAGTAATCCCTCAATGGATTCTTTGGTTGCAAAGAGTTTCCCTAAAAAAAAGGATAAAAAAGCAGAATCAAAGCCACATTTTCCTAAAAAAACTATATACAAACAAGAAAAAACAAGTATAATCTGAAAACGCAATATCCCCCGAACAGAACAACACCCAACATGCATTGCTACTGTCAAGGGAAGAGTTGCCAAACACCCCAAAGTAAAGCATGTGCGTAACGGTAATTTTACTTGAAAATTTCAGCTCTGCAGACAAAGTGCGCACCTTGCGATTTTTCAACCAAAACAACCCTTTACATTTGGAATATCCCCCATAAACCATATATTCCCTGAAAGTACACACGTTAAGCTTTCTAAGCGTACCCAGCTTGTTCTAGTGGACTCATCTTTCTGGAATTATTACCTCAAAGAATTCTTTGTTTGCGCAGGGTTTCCCTAAAAAAATTTAAAAAATAGCTGAATAAAAAACACCTTTTCCTAAAATATAAATATGCAAACAAGAAAAAACAAGCTAAGTCTGAAAGCGCAAGGTCCGCCGAACAGAACAATACCCAATATGCAGAGATACTATTAACCCTTTTAATTGCCAGCCTACTTGAGATTTTGTCACCCTCTGTTGACAGGCCATTTTTCCCCATTTTGCGCCATGTTTTGCGCCATTTTGCTGGAACTTTCAGCAAAATTCTATATATTTTTTTTTTGCAGCAGAGTTTAGCCTTTAACATGAAATATCTTGTTTGTAAATTTTATTTTTTTTTTTTACAATATTATTAAGTAAAATAAATAAATAAATAAAAATTTTTTTTAGAAAATTGACTCCTTTATTTTAAATAAAAAATGTATTTTATTAAGGAAAAGCATATTGCATGTGAAAGCCCCATTTCTACAGATTAGAACGGTACAACATATTTATCGGTAGCCCCCCGTTCCTGCCCAGGAGACCCCCCTAACTGAAACAAGTATTTTATAACATTCACAAAAAAAATACAAATACCATCCACACTACAAAGGGTTAAATCGAGAAAAAAAATGACATAGGGTCCCCCCTCCCAGGGGAGGGGGACCCCATTTTTTTTTTTGATTTTTAAGGGTTAAAAACCCTTAAAAATCAAAACAAAAATTGACGTGGGGTCCCCCTTACCCAAAGTAACCAGCCCGGGACCAGCTATGCAGGGCTTGTAGGAACAGGGCGCAGGGGCCAGCTTTTGTGGCCCCTGGCCCTGCAGGCTACAAGCCCGCATAGCCCGTGGGCCCGGGCTCTTCTGCCCCCCCCTGGCCTTTGGGGAGGCAGGTAATGGGGGTGCCGCTAGCGCAGGTGACTTGCCATCCCCCCAGCCTTGTGAACTGGTATAGGGGTCATGGACCCCTTACCAGTTCACAAGGGGTTAAAAGTAAATAATCACACAGACACAAGCAGAGTAAAAATATTTAATTAATTTTTATTTATTTTTTTTTACACTGTACTCACCTCCCATCCATCCTGGAGCACTCTGTCCCTCGGCGATCACTGGCTTCTGCTCACTTGCTAGAAGCCTTTTATAGCTGCTGGATGACAGAACACAAAGGGTTAATCAAAAAAAAAAATGACATAGGGTCCCCCTTACCCACAGTAACCAGCCCGGGACCAGCTATGGGGGCTTGTAGGCACAGAGTGGGGGGCCAGCTTTTGTGGCCCCCCCCACCCTGCAGCCTACGAGCCCACATAGCTTATGTGGGCCCGGGCTCTTCTGCCTCCCCCTGGCCTTTGGGGAGGCAGGTAATGGGGGTGCCAGGGGTTAATGGCAAGCCACCCGCTAGCGCAGGTGGCTTGCCATCCCCCCAGCCTTGTGAACTGGTATAGGGGTCATGGACCCCTTACCAGTTCACAAGGGGTTAAAAGTAAAAAATGACACTGACAAAAAAAATATTTTTTTTTCTTTTTTTTTTTACACTGTACTCACCTCCGATCCGACGTCCCTCGCCGCTGTCCCGCGCCGATCATCTCACTGACAGATGCCGGTGGTGATCGGCGCAGGGCGGGTGACAGGTGAGGGGGCTCCACCGGCATCTGACAGAGCTCGGAGGGGGATGACGTCATCCCGCTCCTCCCACAATGGGCGGAGCTAAGCGGCGGCGGCCATCGCCGCCATTACAAGAGGTGAGGACCCGGAAGAGGGTCCTCACCTGAAGACTGCGCAGCCCAGGGGGGGGGATCGGACCCCTCCCTGGTGAAGAGGAGACCCGGACAGAAGGCTCGGGCGCGGAGGTGAGTAAATGACAGTTTTATTTTTTTTTTTTTTTTTTACAACGGCGAGTCAGCGCTGGAAACGGGGGGGGGGGGGCGGCTGGTTTCGGCCCACCCCCTGAAGACGGAGGACGACGGGGGGGGCGATCGGATGCCCCCCCCAGGAAGAGGGGACCCCAAGCTTCACAGGGATACCAGAGGTAAGTGGTTTTTTTTTCTATCTTTTAACTGTTTGGGGGAAATGCCAGGCACGTAGTTTCTACGTGCTTGGCACTTAACGGTAGGAGAAGCAACCACGTAGAAACTACGTGCTTGGCATTTAAAGGGTTAAAGCCCAGACTGTGCTGAAAAAAACAATATATACATTTTCTTTGGAAATCCATTCAAAAATTACAGTTGAACATGTTCAGTGCAAAATGGCAGAAAAGGGTCTGGCAACAGGGAGTGGAAAATGCCGCAGGTAGGCTGGCACTTAAAGGGTTAATAACATACTGTGCCGAAGAGCCCAAGGGCTGTGAATATAAGGGACATCATCTGATACGCCACCAACGGGCCCACCAGCTGCAATCCTGCCTGGTGAAAGTAAGGTGTCAGCAAAGAGGGACAGAGCCCATGTAACCAGGAGTCCACTTATTGCCAAGGAAGAAGGTTCAAGCCTGAACCGAATCCAAGGAATGGAGATACTGAATAAGGGACAATGAGGGATTGAGGTGACTGAGCACCCATCCAAATGACTCCCAAAGGACACCACCGGCCGAATAACCCACTCGGCCTGACGTAGAGATTGGGAAGTAAAGGACGATCCGGTAGGTCCTAGCGCGGACGCCCCACGGGCAAGTCAGAGACATCACCCCCATCCGCGCCTTGGCGAGCAGCCTGGGAGCAGAAAAGAGGCCAAAAACAAGGCCCCAATCCGCAGAGTTGGTCCTTCAACACTGACCTGTAAAGGCCTCGGTGTCCAGAAGACACAGGGGAACTAAAAAGGATCTTAGATCTCCACAGGTGGCAAGAGGCCCACCTGGCACAGGGCGCCTGTGGCCCAACACCGAGATATCATGCAGGGACTACCTGTGAATGTAGAATTGCCAAGCCTACAATACGCCAGCATGGCCCAGACTGCCTCAACCCTTTGAGGGAGAGAGGAAAGGTTAATGTAGAGGCCATCGCCCCAGCCTGTTAAGGGCAACCTGCAAGTGAGCCCAGACCTGCAGGCCGAGCACGGCCTGCATGAACTCCTGAAGAGAAACAGGGACTAGAAGCACCCTGACAACCTCAGAAGGGACCGCCCAGCAAACTCTATCCTGTATCCAGGGGAACTACCTCCTGGATCCACCAGAAGGAGGCGAGACGCTCCTAGATAGGAGCCAGGTGCTGCAGCAGTCCCCTCACCCAGAAGGGCGAGGGCGTCCCTTCATGCTTGGGAGGTCTTGGCAGATTTGGACTTAGCTCTGCCGGAGGGCCCAGGACGTTGCCTGCACACCCTGGGGTGGGAATCTACGCCAAAAAGTTGGAAGCACACCTCTGGTTCGTGCTTGACACTAACGTAGGGAGGGGGAGGGGTGTCCCTGCCCCGAGGAGGCCGAGACAGCCTTCTGCGTAGGGGTGCCTTACCCTTTTTTCCAAAAAGGTCCAAACGGGCCCCAAATAGGCGCCGTCCTCTGAAGGGAAGGCCAGTGAGAGCCTTTTTTGTATCATCGTCAGCACCCCACTGTCGCAGCCAGACCAGGCGGCGAATAGCTACCACAAGGGCAGAGGTTCTAGCACACATCTTAATGGTGTCGTCCAGCGCTGAGAGGATAAACCTCACAAACACATCACAATTTGAGAGTGCATTAAAGACCTCCCAGGGGAGATCCTCAGGTTGGTGATCAAGTAGCTTTCTAATGAGGATCCTGGCGGGCACCCCAGTGATGGCCGCGGCACAGACCGGGCGCAGAGCCGTCCCTGCACACGAAAAGGCGTGGGAAGCCAGTCTGTCAATGCGCCGGTCCTCAGCATCCCGAAGGGTACGATAATTAGGAGCTGTCATGAAGGGGGGGGGTTAGCAACACCTATGATCGGTGCATCCACCATGGGAGGTGCTGAACAAAAGTTAACCACATCAGGGGGAAAAGGGTACTTCCAATCCCAGACCCCTGGGACCCCTTTAAGTTTACAAGGCGATTCCCATTCTTTGGATATAAGAGCCTGGAAAGGATCCTGTTCCAGAAATTCCAAGCGCGGTGTCGCTGTGTGGAAACTCTCCCTTTTAGGCTTGGGAGCCTCTCCAGGAGGAGAGATTGACAAAACCTCAAAGATCTTTATAAGTAGTTCATCAGTGTCACACAGGCCCCAGGAACCGGGGCCAGAATCATCAGGGCTCCAAGGCATCTCGTCCGAGGAGCCCGAATCGGAGAACAGCTCACCTTCATCAGAAGGAGCAAGGTCCTGCATAGCAGCAGACTCTTCAGTTTCAGTAGGAACCAGAGAACCAGGAGGCGTCAGGGACCGCTTCCTTCCAGGGCCCAAGCGCTCCGCCAAACTAGATATCACCTGCTCAGCCGTAGGCAGCCTGCGCGGCACGACTTGCTGGTCATCAGGAGTGAGATTTAAGCACGGGGAGACAGGTGTATTGAAGCGAGGTGCAGCCACTGGTAAACCTGATTGCAGGGCCAGTACCTGTTCAGCACACGGTCTGCAGACCCGTGCTCTGTCAGCATCAGCATGGGTCTGTCCACACGCTGTACACAGCCGGTCTTGTCCCTGAGGGACCCCGGGCACATGATTCTGAGATGCCTCCATATGGTGATTATCTGAGCAATATGCCCGCAGGGATTTATGCAATAGGCAACCCTGGATGCCCCAAGACCCGCTAGGAATGTGGGAGAATTTTTATGTGAACCCGCTATAATATATGTCAGGTCGGGAGAAGCCACCGAAATCTTGGCGTCTGAAAGACGTAAAGAGAATAAGGGGGGGGGGGGGTGTCAGAGCCATGCGCAGCAGAACGAAAGATCAGAACGAAAAACCACCCAGGAGGGCACTTACATGACCAAGGGAGGAGGATCGCAACCACGCGCGCGAAGACCATCAAAATGGCGCCAAGCGAACCTCGAGGGGCGGGCCCAATCTGGCCGTGACGAGGAGCGCACCAAGCCAGGTCCCCGCCTCCCCCAAAGAGCGCAAAGCTTCAACCCAGCGGTAACGTTCATGACAAGCAGTGGATAAGACACACAAGTTAAAATTTAGCTAAGGGAACCGCCGTAACTACTGAATGACACTGCCGCCCGGGCAGCACACTTCAGTAAGGAAAAATACAACTCTGAAGTACTCACCTGTAGAGTTGGTATTATATGCCGACAGCACGACATGCTCCAGACATAGTCCTTACATGTGGGTATACCTCCGCCTTCAGCGCCGTGCACTGCAGTATCATGAATTAAACAAGCTCCTCCCGGCCCTACATATACCGAGGGACCTCCCACAAATCCTCAGCATTGACAAACAGTGAGAGAAGAAGCCAGGAGGAAAACAACCACCCAGAGACTGGCAATAATATCCAAGATAATAAGCACCACACAGGGGATCCAGAACAAGGTGAATCAGGGTGGGGTGGAGCAGGATGTGCTGTCTGCATATAATACCAACTCTATAGGTGAGTACTTCACAGAGTTTTATTATTCTAAGCAGACAGCACGTTCTGCTCCAGACATAGTCCTTACATGTGGGACATCCAATAGCAGTGTCCATAAGTAGGGTGGGATCCCTGAGAAAAAAGGCACAGACAACCATAAAAGTGCTGTCACCTTAACCATACTACCAAGAGCAACGAGAGCAATGCTCTAACCACAGCCTTTGAATTCTTGTAAAGGCAGAACTGAACACAAGCAGCGGACTAGCCAGCTTGCTCAACAGAACCTAGTGCTGAAAGGCCCAAGCCAAGCACCAGTAGTAAGAGAGCAAAAACCAAGAGAGAAGAATAATCTTCCCCTAACGAGTAGGCCAGAGTAACAGCCTAACCATCCTACTGGAAAAAAAGGGGCAGCCATGGCAACCTTAGAGATCTCCCCATCTGAGAATATGAACCCAGGTCTCAGGCGAGACCAGCAGGAATACTGAAAAACAACGCTAACAAGGCTCAGCAAGAGCCGAGATGTTTACTTAAGGCTCAGAGGACAAGGCGACCGAGCAGGACCAAGCCAAAGGGCACCTACACCCGTGTTAGCAATCAGATCCGGTACAAGGATGGAGAAACCTATAAGCCAAGGGGCATAATCCCTACCAGGGACAAGAGAAAGGCCAGGAATCTCCAACACCTGATGAGGGATACAGATCCCTTTCGCTCAGAGTAAGTCAGACAATAGCCCAGAGACCGTAGGGTCTGGACTAAAGGAGAATAAGAACACCGCCTGGACCCAATTCGGCGTAAGGCGGAACACCCTCCCTCATGGTGTACAGATATATATATATTATATAATTATAATTTATGAGATGATAGAGAGATAGAGAGATAGAGAGATAGATATCTATCTCTCTATATATAGATATATATAGATATATTAGGACCGCTAACAGAGCCATCCTTTATGGCACATTACTGACTGAAGCAACCGCCCCAGAAGAACGATATGAGGGAAGGAACAGTTCAGACAAGAACCTGAATAAGACCCAAGGGAACCCTTAGCAGGGCATCCGGATAAGTAACCCCGCAAAAGGGAGCATAGAATTCCCTGGGGAATGCACCTGAGCAACCCCTGAGGAATGCGCAACACAGAAGATTGAACTAGACTTCTGCAGTAGGTGAACAGGGCGAGCCCTGAAACCTTCAGAGCACTGAGTTGGGGAGCCAACTTCAACCGTGCTATAATAATCCTAGGACCCAGGGATAGGGAACATCTCGCAGGAAAGAGAGCTAGTCCAAGCAAAGCAGACTAGAAGAGCATACTCCAACATAGCCGGCAGAAAAGGGAGAAGAAGAGGAGGGAGCTATGCCTAGCCCTCCAATAGAGAAAAGACACCCAGAGATACCCATCTCCAATAGGGTGAAAAGCCAACCGACCAATCGCCTAAAAGGCCTGTAGGTAAGGGCGACGTAGTAGGGAGCCTTAATAGGCAGAACAGCCCTCTTGAGAGGGCATACAGTACGACTGTCTTCAGCAGAAATTCTGCGAACCACACCCCGCTGGGCCACCCAGGGCCCCCAGCATAACGGTTCTCCCTTTCTACTGCAATCTTATGCAAAACCCCGCCTGGCAGGGTGAAAGAAGTTAAGACATATAGAATATAATGTCCTGACAGAAGCAATACTAGGCCCTCATGACCAAGGCCAGAGAGTCCTGGGACAAAAACCCAGGACAGAGTCCCTGTAATAGCAACGGGGCCCCACAGGGCCACACCAGTAGGGACTCAGCGAGATACTAGAATAGAACCTCCTGCCACGTTAAGGCAGCCAGCCAAGCTAATACCAATGAAGTGCAAGGGATGTAAACCCCCACTTAGAACTGAACCGGAACCTTCTTGAAGGGTCAACCTGTTCCGAGACCTTCACAGATAAAAAGGGACAAGCCACTGTCCACAGACTGATCGAGAGTCCCCAAAAAGGACAAGTCCTGAAGAGGAGTAGTCCAGCAATTTAGAGCCCACCAAAGGCTCCATGTGTCAACCAAAAAACCGTATGAAGATGGATCCCCTAAGGGGACCCCTTTAGGAACCACGGTGGATTTCAGGAGAAATAAGACCCCCCAGTCCACCTGCAAGACTTGGTACCCATGATGACCATCTACAGGGAGAAGAGAGAAGGAAGGAATGGTCCCAGACATCTTCCTTGAATTTACAACCTCAAAGGAACCCCCGTAACGAGGGGGAGCGTACTGACCTAGTTCCAGGGGTGCTGGAACCGTGTCCAGGATAAGTAACCTAAGGTGTCGCAGGGCCCAAGGGCTCCTGAGAATAAGGGACAGCATCTGGGCCGCCACCAACAGGCCCACCAGCTGCAAGGTAAAGGAAGTGCGACATCAAAGAGGGCAAGGCCCTTTTCATAACAAGTCCACATTTAGCAGAAGGAAGGTTCTAACATGAACCAATCTAAATGCCACCCCGTAGGGGGATACCGAACCGGGGAACACTAAGTAAGTGATGTGCCTGAGCACCAATCCACAGGACTCCCAAAGGAGCCACAAGTCAATAGCCAACACGGCCTGATGCAAAAATAGGAAGCAAAGAAGGACAATAAAGTAGAACCTAGCGCGGACGCCACACGGGCACGTCCAAGACACCACTCCCATACTCGCCTTGGTGAGTCATCTGGGAGCAGGAGAGGAACCAAAACAATACCCCAATGCGCAGAGTTGGACCTTCAACACTGGCTGGAAGTGGCCTAGGTGTCCTGAAGGCACAGGGTACTAAAAAGGGATTATAAATCCTCACATGCATCAAGAGGTCTACTGGACTAGAGCGCCTGCGGCCCAACAGGTAGATACCATGTAGAAACTGCCTGTAAAGGTATAAATGCTAGGCCCCAGAATGACAACCTGGGTCAGACTGCTTCATCCCGGAGGGGAAGGGTAAAGTGGATGCAATCACATTTCAAGGGCCAACCTGTAAGAGAGCCCAGACCCTACACGCCAAACTCGGCCTGCCTCAACTCCCGAAGGGAAAACAGGGACTAGAAGAACCCTGATAACCTTAGAAAAAGGACCACCCAGCAGACTCCATTCTGCATCCGGGGGGACTACCTCCTGTAACAACCTGAAAGAAGCATGGCGCCCTGCGATAGGAGCCCAGTGCTGCGGCAGTCCACTCGCCCAACAAGGCGAGGGCGTTGCTTCACGCTTGTGCGGTTTCGGCAGATTTGGACTTCGCACAGCCGGAGGTCCAAGGGCGTTGCTTGCCCCCCTGGGGCGGGTCTCCATTCCAAAAAATTGGAAGCACACTTCCCAACGTTAGTGTCAAGCGCGAACTAGAAGGGGAGGGGTGTCCCTGCCCCTGGGAGGCCGAGACTGCCTTCTGCTCGAGGGTGCCTTACTCCTTTTTTCCAAAAGGTCCAACCGTCTCTAAAGGGAAGGCCAGTAAGAGCCTTTTTAGTATCATTGTCAGCTCTCTACTGTCGCAGCCAAGCAGGCGGCAAATAGCCACCACTAGAACCGAGGTTCTAGTGCACATTTTAACAGTGTCATCCATCGCTGAGAGAATAAACTCACAAAAACATATCAGACAGTGCCTTAAAGACCTCCCAAGGGAGATCCTCTGGTTGGTGGTCAAGTATCTTCCTAAGATACAGACCGGGCGCAGAGCCGTCCCTGCACACGAAAAGGCGTGGGAAGCCAGACTATCAATGCGCCAGTCCTCAGCATCCCGAAGGGTACGATGAGTAGAGGCTGTCATGAAGGGAGGGTTAGCAACGCCAATAATAGGTGCATCCACCTCGGGAGGGGCTGACTAGCAGCCAACCACATCAGGGGTAAAAGGGTACTTCCAATCCCAGACCCCCGGAACTCCTGTACGTTCACAAGGTGATTCCCAATCCTTAGATATAAGAGCCTGGAAATGATCCTGCTCCAGAAATTCCAAGCGTGGCGTCGCCGTGTGGAAACTCTCCCTCTTGGGCTTGGGGGACTCTCCCGGAGGAGAGATGGACAGTACTCCAAAGATCTTTAGTAATTTATCAGTGTCACACCGGCCCCAGGAACCAGGGCCAGAATTATCACGGGTCCAAGGTATGTCGGCTGAGGAACCGGAACCTGAAAACAGTCCACCTTCATCCGAAGGATCAGGGACCTGCATAGCAGCAGACTCTTCAGTTTGCTTGGAAAACATAGAACCAGGAAGCGTCAGGGACCGCTTCTTTCCAGCGCCCAAGCGCTCCGCCAACCAGGCATCACCTGCTCAGCTGTAGGTAGCCTGCGCGGCACCACCTGCTGGTCATCCCCGGTCATCAGGAGTGAGATTTAAACAAGGGGAGACAGGTGTATTGAAGCAAGATGCAGCCACTGGTAAACCTGATTGCAGGCCCAGTGCTTGTTCAGCACACGGTCCGCAGACCCGCGCTCTGTCAGCATCAGCATGGGGTTGTCCACACGCAGTACACAGCCAGTCTTGTGCCCGCGGGACCCCGGACACATAATTCTGAGATGCCTCCATATGGTGATTATCAAAGCAATATGCCAGCAGGGATTTATGCTATAAGCGACCCCGGATGCCCCAAGACCCGCTAGGGATGTGGGAGAATATAAAAGTGAACCCGTTTAAGATATATATCAGGCCCGGGGGATGCCACCGGAATCTTAGCTTCTGAAAGACATAAGGAGAAGAATGGGTGTCAGAGCCATGCGCAGCTGGAAAACATATAAAAAGGAGTCACCCGCAAGGGCACTTACAGACCAAGGGAGGAGGGAAACCGCCACCATGCTCGCGCGCAAAGATCAGCAAAATGGCGCCCAGCGAACCTCGAAGGGCGGGCTCGAAGCTCGGCCGTGACGCGGAGCGCGCCAATTCAAGTCCCCGCCCACTCCGGAGAGCGCGAAGCGCTGAGGTAACGACAAAGCAGGATACAATCACACGCTTAAGGATTTGTAAAAAAAAAAAAACACGTTACGACTAGTAAGGAAAAGGCGCCACAGCATCTAGACAACGCCGCAAACTGTGCATAAGACATACGGCGGTAGCCGAAAACCAATTAAAGAGCAAGCAGCGCGGCTCTGACATTTCAATGTTAATGAAGGGCAGAAATAAGGCCATAAGCGTGAAATACTGGTACACAGGGACCACCACAAACATACCCCCCCCTTTCTTTTCCCACTAACTAGTTGGGGAATGAGGGAGGATGGCGACCCTTACACAGGGTCCAGCACTACCCGGGGTACAGGGCAATAATGCGGGAGGGGCATCCACTAGAGGTTCACCATCAGCCTAAACCGCCTACCCTATGGTGGGGGATTGCGGTGGAGCATGGCTCCGTTAAGCACACGAGGTGCTGCCTACCCTCACCCGACCAACGCAGCCCAGGCTGGGAGGCATATTCTTTCACAGAGAGGATGGGTGGAAATAGTCCCGCAGGGCTCGGGCTGTAAAGCCTCGCTCGCCTGCGAGAGCGTGATACTTCATGTCTTTGCAGTTCCAGCACTGCAGAGAATTCTGGGGATTTGTGGGAGGTCCCTCGGTATATGTAGGGCCGGGAGGAGCTTGTTTTCTTCATGATACTGCAGTGCACGGCGCTGAAGGCGGAGGTATACCCACATGTAAGGACAATGTCTGGAGCAGGATGTGCTGTCTGCTTAGAATAATACACACGCGCGCACCTGTAAAGGGTTATGCGGATCAAGAAGCGCGGCTCTGACACCCAGTTCAAAGACAAAACAACGGCCATAAACGTGTACAACATTACACTGAGTCCGCCACACGCGTACCCTCCCCCTTTCTTTTCCCCCAAGCTACAGGGGGAAACGAGGGAGAAAGGCGACCCTTCACCCAGGGTTAATCGCTACACGGGGCACGGGCAAAAATGTGGGAGGGGCATCTATTAGAGGCTCACCATCAGCCTAAACCGCCTACCCTATGGTGGGGGGACTGCGGTGGAGCGTAGCTCCGTGAGCACACATGGTGCTGCCTACCTTCATCCAACCAGCGCAGCCCAGGCTGGGAGGCACATCATCGAAGAGGACGGGTGGGAATAGCCCTACAGGGCCGCAGGCTGTAAAAGCCCAGCTCACCTGCGAGAGAGTGATACTTCATGTCTTCGCAGTCAGCACTGCAGAGAAATCTGGGATTTATGGGAGGTCCCTAGGTATATGAAGGGCCGGGAGGAGCCTGTTTTTGCATGTCTGCAGTGAACAGCGCCATCTGGCGGAGGATTACCCACGTGTAAGTATTATATATGGAGCAGGACGTACTGTATGCTTAGAATACACTGGCCTGCGGCCCTTTCAGCGCCGCTTGGCAGATAATAGAAAACAATAGCGCAGAGATATAAAGCGAGGGCAAGGCTGTGCCTGCTCTTACACTTCCTGAGGACTCCGGTAACAAAGGCTATCCAGTGCGCGTCTTTCCCCGGCCGTGGGTGTCAGCGCTACTCTCCTTGTATGGGTCACGTGATCACTCGTAGCCCCGCCCGACGCATTTCGATCTTATGCAGCCAACTGCAAGATGAACAACTGGGGAATGATAGACGGGCAGCTGCCTTTATGGGGGGCCAGGAGAAGCAACATCTTTTGATCTTGCAGTCAGCTGCCCCCTAGGGATGAACACCCAATCGTGAAGATATCGGGACGGCCTGAAATGGATGGAGGAGAAAATATAAATTTTCCTGGGAAATCCCTTCTAAAATCACATTTGAACATGCATAGAGCAAAATAGTGTAAAATGGTCTGGCAACAAAGGGTGACAAAAAGTCCAGGTAGGCTGGCACTTAAAAGGTTAAAACTAAACCTAGGATTTTAACTTTCCCAAGTTTTGTTCCGTGCCTGGCTGTGTAAATCCACCCAGATAGCCCATACAACTTACCTTTCCCCAGTACTACGGTGCATGCGGGTGCTCTTGTCTAATCAGAGCCATTTGCCGTGCATTGGGCTGCTACAGCAATCAGGAGCTAAATCAGTCACATCCCCAGCAGTGGGCGGAAGTGCAGGGGGATACAAAGGTTCTCGCTTCCTATTGCTTACATTGGCAAGGGAGAGACCGGAAGAGGCAAGTTTCGGAGCGCCCCCATGTAATTCAAGAACACACCAGATAGTATATATTTAAAAAAAAACAAAAAAAAAAAAAAACCTCACTTCTCGTTCGATCTGGCCGAGTCTCTTCCCCCCGTGGCTCCTCCACCTGCAGGAGTGACTGTTACAGCCACCGCAAAAAAAAAAAAAAATATGGACATTTAAACACCTTTGCATGCAACCTCTCCCGCCGGTTCTCCTCTTCTTCGGGGAAGAAGGGCCAACGACCCCCCCCAGGGTTTTCTGTCTTCAGAAGGGGGCTCGATATGCCGTCTCCCCCCAGATTCTTACATGGGCGCCTCCATCTAGCACCTCCCTAGTCACTTGGACGTCACCCTGCTCCCAGCAGTACAGCTGTCAGATGCGATGATCGTTGTGGTCTGATCCCCTGCTCCCTCCCTCCGTGAACTGGTAAAGGATCCATGAGACCCCTATATCAGTTCACAAGGCTCTTGGTCTGGCAAGTCACCTGCGGCTAGCGAGTGACTTATTAACCCCGAGCCCCCCCATTACCTGCCTCTTCAAAGCCTGAGGGGGGCAGAAGGGCCGGGGCCATTGGGTTGAGCCACCAAGGCTGGCCCCTGCGTCCTGTTATACAAGCCCCCATAGCTGGTGTCTGAGCAAAGAGATTGGTTAGCCCTGGAGTTCCTCCCCACTTGGGGTTTTATATATGTGTTTTTTACTTGTGATTTGTATGTGTAGTATCAAGTGTCATGTTGTATTGTGATGTATGTCATATATGTTGATTCCTTTTTTTGAATAAAATGTATTTTATGGAGTAATAGTGTGCAGCCTTTTTGGTGAGGACAGAAGTGTGGGTTAGCCCTGGATACCCATGTGTAGTGTTATAGTGGTGTCTGAGCTGGTTATGCTGGATAAGGGGGACCTCATGACTTTTTTTGGGGGGGTGTTTAAAGGTTTTTAACCTTTAAAATTCACAAAAAATGGTGTTCCCCCTGAAGGGGGACCCTATGTCATTTTTGTTTTATTAACCCTGTGTTACCCGTCACCAAGCAGGCACAAAAGGCTTCCAGCAGCAGCAGGAGAGCAGGAGACAAAGTGATCAGCATGGAACACAGTGATCTGGGATGGATGGGTATAAGTATTAAAAAAATAAAACTTTCTCTTTGTCCTTGTGTTTTTTTTACCTTTTATGAACGGATAAGGGATCGATGTGACCTCTATACCAGTTTACAAGGCTTAGGGCATTAGCCTGCAGCTAGCAGTGATTTGCCATTAACCCCAAGCCCTGCCATTATCTGCCTCCCCAAAGCCCGGGGAAGGGGGAGCAGGAGGGCCCAGGGGCCATTTAGCCTGTGTGAGCTTGTATTCTGCAGGGCGGGAGACCACACCTGCTCACTGTTCTACAAACCCCCATAACTGGTCCCTGGGATGGTAACACTGGGTATTGGGGACCTCATGATGTTTTTGGGGGGTTTGAACCCTTAAAATTCCAAAAAATGGGGTTCCCCCATCCCCAGGAAGGAGAACCCCACGCCAATTTTTTTTTTTTTATTTCTACTATCCACCCGTATAGAGTGGATAGTAGTTGTATTTTTAATGTAATAAAGTGCTCATTTCAGTTTGGGGGGGGGGGGGGGTCTCCTGGACAGGAGACAGGAGATAATTCATCCATAAATATTGAGAATACACTTAAAAGACAAACATTTCATGTTAAAACACAGACTAAAACAAAGACAGGCTCTAAAAAAAAAAAAAAAAAACTTTTCCTGGGAAATCCCTTCAAAAATCACAATTGAACATGTGGAGCGCGATGCAAAATTGTCTGGCAACAAAGGGTGAAAAAATCTCCAGGTAGGCTGACAGCCAAAGGGATGTATGTCTCTTAGTTATGCAATATTAAATACTGTACCTCTTCTGCTGTGTAGGTATTTAGTACAAGCACAAGATTTCCTGGATCGCAGTAAAGCTTCAAGAAGTTTTGTAAGATTCTATCAATGCCAAGTCCCCGAGCAGTAATTACCAGACCATCTTCATGGAACAGGTCCAGGAAAATCTGATTTTCATGTTCCAGTAGTGGTGCCATTTACAGTCCCTAATAAGAAAGAGATAAAAAAAAAAAAGACTGCATTCCCAAAGCTATCTGAAGGCCGCATAAAAATCTTCACAAAAGCAACAATCTGGGAGATGTGGTTACAGGTGCATACAATGGTTCATCTCAGGTGGTACCCTGGGGTAATTTAACCTACTCTGAAACCTGCTAAAAAATACAATTCTGTGATTCTCACCTTTAGAATTGATTTCCCTGCTATATCCACTGCAGGCTGACAGCAATCAGTAACAAATGGTTTTACTCTCAACCAAAGAGCGTGGACTGCAAGAGAGGTTGTGGTTCCTCTAGGCCTATATATTCTTCCAGCTGCACCTCCACAATCCTGTAGACACAGCCGGCCAGGAGCATAAGGCATCCTAAAAGCCCCATGTCCTTGTTGGAGACAAGGAGAGAAGAGATAAGTTACTCTCTGTTTAATTTCCTTTGTTTTTCTCAATGCTGAACTATTTACCTATGTACAAGCTCCACTAGGACTAGGAATCTGAAGAATAGATACACTAACCTAGCAGGGTCTGACAGCCTGGAGTGGATATAGAAGAGAAACCAATTCTACAGGCGAGAATCACTGAATTGTATTTTCTCTCCTAATCCATTCCAGGCCGTCAGCAATCATTAACGAATGGGACCTCCAAAAGCAGTGTCCTTACTTCAGGGTATCCCAGGGGGATTCCAGTAATAAATGAAGAGTAAGCCATTCCAAAATCAAACATTTAGCTTACTACTATCTGTAATACCTTCCTACGAAAAGTGGCATCTGCCGAGGCTCTAACATCCCACCTTATAAAGAAGCAGCCTTGCATACCTGTTCTACCGAGGCCTGGTGCTGAAAAGCCCAGGAAGCTCCAATAGCTTGTGTAGAATGAGGTGTAGCCCAAAGGGGGGGGGGGGGGGGGGGATTCTTCACCTTGGAGATATAGGCCCTTATTACCACTTGTCTAATCCATCGGCTGATGGTAGATTTTTCTGGCAGAAGACCCTTCTGTGGCCCCTCTGCTATAACAAATAAGAGTTCGACTTACGGAAAGCTTGTGTAGCAGAGATATAATAAAATATAGAAATTTAAATTTTTGTGCTCTTACTACATCTAGAAAATGAAGGGCCCTAAGTGGAGCAGGACACGAAGAGGGCAAAACCACCTCTACATTCAGGATGAAAGGGGGAAACCACTTTGGGAAGAAAATCAGACAGAAGTGTAACCCTAAATAAGGAGACTTAATCGTTAAAGCTGCTAATTCAGAAACCTGCCATATCAAAGTAATTGCCACTAGAAAGAGGACCTTAACATGGACCTTAAAGTGGACCAACACCCAGGATTTTGACTATCCTGGGTCTTGGTCCACTTCGGTGGGGCACCCCCGATCGGGGTGCCCCGCTGTGTGAAACCCCCCCTAACCCCCCGAAAAACTCACCTCTCCCCGCTCCCAGCGCAGACGTACAAGGGAAGATCTTGAACGTCTAAGCGGCGGCGGCCGCCGCCGCCTCCCTCGCGTCACTTTGAACGCGCGCGCCCCCGCGCCGGCCATTCGCAGACGGCCGGCGCGGAGGCGCGCACGCCTACAGGGGCGCGAGGGAGGCGGCCGGCCGCCGCCGAAGATAAGGTAGGTGAGTTGGGGTGTTTGGGGGGGGGGTTTCACCCCGCGGGACATCCCGATCTCGGATGTCCCGCGGGGTGGGGGGTGATCGGCCCGGGAATCTTATAGATTCCCGGGCCGATCACCCGTGGGTGTTGGTCCACTTTAAAGTTGACCAAAACCCAGGATATTGACTAGCCTAGGTTTTGGATCCGCTCAAGCCCCCTCATGCAGGAGCTTGTCTAATGCGAGTGGCAGCATCCCCCGCTACTCTCTAAAAAGCGGCAAGCTCATGCTGGCCACTCACAAATTGCTGGCGCGGACATGCACCCTGCTAAAGGGATAGCAGGGATGCGGCCGCTGCTCGCACATGCACCGATAGACCAGGAACGAAGGTAGTTTTCAGGCGACCTGCGGGGGGTTCCACACAGCAGGGCACCCCCGATCAGAGTACCCTGAGGGGAGCGAGTTTGCCTGCCCTGGAGTCTCAGACTCCAAGGTGGGTTTTGGTCCACTAAGTGTCGTCAAGCTTAGTGATGTTCCTGACCCTGCAGCCAAAGCCAGAGCGCGTGAATTGGGTTGCCGTAGAGGACCCTGTGGGAGGAGATCTGGATTGCGGGGTAGTTGCCAATGATCGCCTTCCGCCATCCTTACTATGTCTGAAAACCAGCTGCTTCTTGTCCACCGAGGAGCCACCAGAATGGTTGAAACCCTCTTGCAGGCTTCTTTAGTACTCTCCCTAGGAGTGGAAATGGAGGGAATGCATAAAGAATGCATAAATCGGCCTGCAAGTTGTCCACTCCTGGTATGTGAATCGCTAAGATGCATGCTTCTCGGACCAAAGAAAAATCCGTCTCACATTCTTGAGAGTTCTCTTGCTCCTGGTGCCCCCCTGGTGATCGATTGATAACACCACTGTCAAGTTGTTGAGGGACAAGAGAATCACTCTCAGCTCTAGGATATTTATAAGGAGCTTGTTCTCCCCCTGGCCCCCACTGTCCCTGAATGGTCAGTGACCCCCCATACACCCCCCCCCCCAACCTGTTAGGCTGGTTGAAATGGAAGAAAGGACCCGCCCACCTGAAGATGCTGAGGATTCAGCCACCAGGTTAGAGACGGTCTGTCATAAATAAGAGGTGATCCAGAGCTTCAGTGGTCCGATTCAAGATTGAGAGCAACGCCATCTGCAGCAGCCTTGTGTGAAACTGTGCAAAGGGCACCCACCTCGAAGCAAGACACCATCAGGCCCAAAAGGTGAATTTCCTGACAAATAGTCGGATGAGGGCAGGACAAGAGAGTCTGTACTCTGGTCTGAAGTGAGAGTTCTTTCTGTTCCAGAAGAAATACCTTGGCCTAAGTTGTTCAAAGGAAGCATAACAGGACAGTCTGTTATTATTCTGGGCCTCCTGTAAAGATGGGACCCCGGTCAGCAGATCGTCAAGGTAAGGGATTATGTTCATCCCCTGGCTTCTCAGGAAAGCCATAATGCCTGCCAAAACCTTAGTAAACACTTTTGGGGCTGAGAACAGGCCGAAGGGCATCTGGATCACCAGACAAAAACCTGAGGCCGATTGTTCCTTAAGGCGAAAACTCCAGCCCCAGAATGATAACCTTATAAAACGAAATCGACACCCCCAGGGCCCTGGTGCTTATGAGGAGGCATAATCGGTACATCAGATCAGTGGGATATAGGGCCTGGAAGACAAACAGGGTTAATGCCCCCACTTCCGAAGTAAAAAATCTATTAAAAAAATGACCAGTCCAACTGCAAGAATGAATGTGGATTGTGGAGGTGCAGCCGGAAGTATATATAGGTCGGGTGGAGTCACAAGAGTGCATAGAAAGCCCACTGATTGCAATTGACGCGGGGGATGTTATGGGCATGGATTGATTAGCCTGCAAAATATTCCTATTCCAAATGTTAAATAGTTTAACCCTTCTAGTGACTCTCACGTAGCTGCCTCTCCAACCGTTAAGTGCCAGCTACGTGAGAGTCACGTAGCTGACTTTAGAGCCCCATAAAAAAAAAAAAAAAAGTAAAAAAGATACAGACTTACCTGACCCCTCATTTTAAAGTGTCAGCGATTCTGTACAAGAATCAAGTAGTAGATTTTCGCCCCCGGGCTTCTGATCTTCAGGAGGGGGCCCGGAATAGCCCCCCCGGGCTCCGTTCCCCCCCCCCCCCCCGGGCTTTCCACGCTTCGGGTGAGGGCCCAGAAACAGGCCCTCACCATCCTCTTCGGCCGGTGAAGGCCCCGCCCCTAGCCCCACCCACTTGATGACATCATCCCGCTCCTCTGGTTACAGGCACCTGGGCTCCGTTCTGTCAGTTGTCGGTAGCGATCGGAGCAGGGAGGGTGGCAGGCAGGGAGGCTCTGATCTCCCTGCCTCCCTCCCTCCCTGCTCTGATCACTACCGACAACTGTCATCTGCAGCGGCGTGGGACACTGGATGGGAGGTAAGTATAAGTGAAAAAAGAATAATAAAGAATTTGTGTCTGTCTTTTTTTTTTTTTTTACTTAACCCTTTGTGAACTGGTAAGGGGTCCATGAGACCCCTTATACCAGTTCACAAGGCTCTGGGTATGGCAGGTCACCTGCGGCAAGCGGGTGACTTGCCATAACCCCCAGCCCCCCATTACCTGCCTCCCCAACGGCCAGGGGGGGGCAGAAGGGCCCGGGCCACTTAGTGGCTATGTGGGCTAGTAGCCTGCAGGGCCAGGGGCCACCAACGCTGGCCCCTGCGCCCTGTTCTACAAGCCTCCATAGCTGGTCTGGGTCGGTAATGCTGGGTAAGGGGGACCCTACATCATTTTTGGGGGGGATTTTAAGGGTTTTTAACCCTGAAAATTCCCCCCAAAAAATGAGGTCCCCCTCCCTGGGAGGGGGGACCCTACGTCTTTTTTTTTTTTTTTTTTTAAGTTAACCCCTTACAACTATGCAATCATATTGCATAGTTGTATTCTATCTGAAATCTCCTAAACTGCTGTTTCAGTTTGGGGAGTTTCCTGGGCAGGAAATGGTGTCTACCAATACATATGTGGTACCGTTGTAACCGGGAGAAATAGGGCTTTCACACACAATATTTTATTAACAAACTTACATTTTTTATTAGAAAAAAACACTAAAAATTGTAAAAAATAGTTTTTTATTTTTTTGCACATATTTCACCCAAAAGTATTGAGAATACACTAAAAAAAGGCCAAACAATACATTTCACGTTGAAGCCCAGACTCTGCTGAAAAAAACAATATATAATTTTCCAGGAAAATCCCTGGAAATCCCTTCAAAAATCAAGGTTGAACATGTGTAGCGCAAAAACATGAAAAGTAGTCCGGCAACAGTGTGACAAAAAATCTCGGTAGGCTGGCACTTAAAGGGTTAAAGAATAAATTCTAGATATTATTCTAACTATTTAACATTTGGAATAGGAATATTTTGCAGACTATAAATCAATCCATGCCCATAACATCCCCACCGCAAACTGCAATCAGTGGGCTTTCTATGCACTCTTGTGACTCCACCCAACATATATATACTTCAGGCTGCACCTCCACAATCCACATTCATTCTTGCAGTTAGACTGGTCATTTTTTTAAATAGATTTTATACTTAGGAAGCGGGGGAATTAACCCCGTCTGTCTTCCAAGCCCTATATCCCACTGATCTGATGGACCGATTATGCCACCTCATAAGCACCAGGGCCCTGGGGGTGTCACTTTCGTTTTATTCTTTAGATTGTAGCCAGCTACTATTCAGACATTGGGGCGAGTTTGGACAGTATCCACACAATGATGCGCGTTTAAAGCGCGGCCTTCAGCATCATTTACTGAAAAGCCCAAACCCTTTAAATATATTAATTTTAGATGCTGGGGAATAGTTTATGTTTTTAATCACTTGCTTTTTTTACATTAACCCACTGGCCTGCGAACTCTGTTCAGCACTCTAGGATATATCTTGGCTCTGTAGAATCACATAGTGAGGAGAGGAGATGGGTTAAAAGTACAGGGGGCAGGTAATAGCTGTGTTTTGCACAGAGCGAGCAAAGCTGGGGCCAGGATAAGGACAGCAATCTCAGAATGCAGAGCAGCACTTAGAAGACACTTTGTTTGCAGGCAGCCTGAGACGCCATGAGCTGCCATCTTGGATGTTTAAAGGCTCATAAAATGAGGTAGATGCAGGTAGGGCGATATTTAATGTGGGCAATATGTATGTACAGCATGGGGTAAACACAAGATATTCTCTTATTCAGGGTGAATGTCTGGTTTAATGTTTAATGGTAAATGGTTTAATGGTTTATTTTCATCTTAGTATAAAAATACCTAGGTCACCAAATAGGATTCACTGAAAAAAAGACCAAACGCTTAAAACGTTTCAAGTTCATCAAGCATGCTCTCTAGGGGTCAGTGTATAACTGTGTGGCATAACTCAGTCTTAAAGTGGACCAAAACTACGGTGCATGCGTTGCCACTCGTCCAATCAGCGCGCTTGGAGCCGCTGAGGTCACGCCGTCTACGGCTCCGTCTAGGAGAAGCGGCTCCAAGCACGCCGGTGGCCACATCCTCCACATCCTTCTAAAGGTGAGTGTGCCGGCACCAGCCATTCACAAATGCCTGGTGCCAGCACATGGCCTGCTAGAGGGATAACAAGGATGCAGCCGCGGCTCACGCAGGCGCCGTTGGACCGGGAAAGAAGGTAAGTGAATGGGATGACATAGGGGTTTCACACAGCAACCCAGGAATCTATAAGATCGAATCCCTTCCCCCAGGACATCCAAGATCGGGATGCCCCGCTGTGTGAAACCCCCCAGGTCACCCATACACTTAACTTCTTTCGTATCCCTCTAGCAGGGCACGTGCCAAGCATTTGTGAATGACCGCCGGGGGATGCGGCCGCGAATGCACTGTAGGACTAGGAAGAGGTGAGTTTGTTTCGGCGACCTGCAGGGTTTCATACAGCGTGGCATTTATCAGAACCCAGGAGTGTCCAATGTATGGGCATTTTTCAGGCAGAAACAATAACAAAGAGTTTACAGTAAAATCTATAGCAAAGTTCAATGAGTTCCTGCTGCTATCATCTTTGAACTTTGTTACACAATACATTATTCATTTTTTTTTTTTATATTCACCAATTGTCCTATGTGGGGCATAACCATAATATATAACACTGCCTAGAGTTTATTATTCTAAGTGCTGTTAATCCATTTTTTGGTTTGCAAAGACATTAAAAAGCCTAGAGTCTTTTTGCGCACCACCGCAAGTGGGCTGTTTAATTACTCCTAAACGTATTAAAAGGAAACCATATGCCACATAACCCCCCCCCGGGCACCCCAATCGGGGTGTGCAAAACCCCCCAGGCACATACACGAGCAGCATTCCCTGACATCCCTCTTGCAGGGCGTACGCCAGTGCGCCAGGCATTTGTGTTGGGCCGGCACGGGAAAGCTCACTGTTAAAAGGGTAGTGGAGGATGCGACTGCCAGCTCGCATTAGACAAGCTTCTGGACGAAGGGCTCGAGCGGATCCGAGTGCACCGATTGGACAAGCGGCCATGCATGTAGTAGAAATGGGGGGAGGAAAGTTCATTCAGACGACCTGGGGGGTTTCACACAGCGATCGGGGTGCCTCGGGTGCAAGGACCAAAACCCAGGATAGTCAAAATCCTGGGTTTTGGTCCACCTTAACGTATTAATGTAATGCTTTACATCTATAGCAATGCTTTACATCTATATAATGGTATCATATCATTAATCTCAAGGAATGATCATCAATGATCATTAAACTGGAACATAAAAAGGTAAAACACAAGTGTGGCCGATCTTTAAACCAGACTTTCACTCTTATATGTATTACCCAACACTGTACACACAGATAACCCACATTAAAAATCATCCTACCTGTATCTACTACTTCTAAACATCCAAGATGGCGGCACATGGAGTCTTCTGACCTCTCTCACTCTCTGCATTCTGGGATTCCTGTCCTTTTCCTGACCACATCTCTGCAAATCACAGTCATAACCCCGTCCCCCTGCACGTTTGCCCCCCTCTCCTCAGAATATGATGCTTCTGAAGTAAGATGGCGGCACCCGTATCCTACAGTCCTGGGCAGAGTTGCAGCCCAGTGGGGAAAATATTAAAAAACTTAAAAAGTAAAATGTATTAATTTTAGATGCTGGGGAATAGTTTTTTTTTATAGGGTTTAGGCTTTTTATAAAATGATGCTGAAAGTCCAGTTTAAAATATACAATAAAGGACATAGGTTATTATGACCAAGGCTTGAAATGTTCAAAAACTTTATTGATTACACAAATGTATCCTACTACATATTGACTGCAACAATGTTTAAGATAAACAATTGGCCAAAAACAGAAAAAATTGATGGAGATAATACTTTGCAATAGCTTACAGCTTGTCTTTAAAAAGGAAGATCGGAGGCCCCGGAGTCTAAAGGATTCCAGGGCCAGTCGAGTTCCACTCCATGGGGCACCCCGAATTGTGATTCCCTGCTGTGTAAAAACATCCATAAGCCCTTGCCTGTAGCCATGCGAGCGCCCAGCATTTCTGAATATGCAGCGCAGACACGCGAAGGCTAGGAGGTGAGCGGGCGATGCCGTCCAGGAGGCTTCGCTTTCAGCTGCGTCGAATGGAGCCGAATCAAAGTGCCAATCAGCGCGCTTGTTCTCGCCCCGAGTCTGCGCCATGGGAGCGATAGGAAGGTGAGTGAATAGGGCGACCTTGGGGGATACACAGCGGGCATCCCAATTTGCCGCCAATGAGAGAAACAAGACCCCGAAAAGTGAAAAGCGGGTGTGTGGTTCCTTTAAAATGTGATTGACTTAAAGTATAAACTGCAGTAAATCTAGCAAAAGTCAATAATCACATTTAGTTTACAGCTATGACACTAGATAGCACTGTGACCAATGCTTAAATTGTAGATTCTATGCATGTTACTGCTGTGTTGTATTTCCTATGTTCAGTTGCTGGTACCTCTTTCCTGTCTGTGTTTAGCCACTATGTAAGGTGACATTTGCATGTTCCAGTAAAGTCACTTCCTGTTATACCACTAAAGTCAACAGTCTACAAGTCTACAGTCATGGCCGTAAATGTTGGCACCCCTGACATTTTTCAAGCAAATGAAGTATTTCTCACAGAAAAGGATTGCAGTACACCTTTTGCTATATACATTTATTGTCTGTGTGTATTAGACCTAAAACCTCCCTTTTTTGGTTTAGGTCCAATACACACAAATTGGTCATAATTTCACACCAAAAATGGTCTGGATAAACTACAAAAATGGTCTGGATAAAATTATTGGCACCCTTTCAAAATTGTGAAAAATTAAGATTGTTTCAAGCATGCGATGCTCCTTTAAACTCACCTGGAGCAAGTAACAGGTGCGGGCAGTATAAGAAAAAAAAAAAAAAAAATCACACCTGAAAGCAGATAAGGAGAGAAGTTCACTTAATCTTTGCATTGTGTGTCTGTGTGTGCCACACTAAGCATGGACAACAGAAAGAGAAGAGAACCATGAGGACTTGGGAACAAATATTGAGAGATCAAAATCTGCCTTCGTCCACAGTGTGCAACATTATCAAGACGTTTGCAACCCATGGCACTGTAGCTAATCTCCCTGGGGGTGGACAGAAGAGACGCAGGATAGTGGATAAGCAGCCCCAAACAAGTTCCAAAGATATTCAAGCTGTGCTGCAGGCTCAGGGAGCATCAGTGACAGCAAAAACTATCCGCCGACATTTAAATGAGAGACCCAGGAGGATCCCACTGCTGACCCCGACATAAAAAGCAAGACAACAGTTTGCCTAAATGCACTTGAGTAAGCCAAAATCCTTCTGGGAAAACATCATGTGGACAGATAAGGCCAAGATTTCTGAAAACGGAATGAGGCCTACAATGAAAAGAACACAGTACCTACAGTAAAATATGGTGGAGGTTCAATTATGTTTTGGGGCCGTTTTGCAGTCTCTGGCGGTGTGGTTTGTGTCCGAGATCTTGGGTCTTCCAGCAGGACAATGATCCCAAACATACATCAAAAAGCACACAAAAATGGATCACAACCAAGCGCTAAGGAGTTCTGAAGTGGCCAGCAATGAGTACAGGTCTAAAGCCCATTGAACACCTGTGGAGAAATCTTAAAAATTGCTGATGGGTAAAAGTGCCCTTCCAATAAGAGAGACCTGGAGCAGTTCCCAAAGGAAGAGTGGTCCAACATTCCGGCTGAGAGGTGTAAGAAGCATATTGATGGTTATAGGAAGCAACTGATTTCAGTTTTTTATTCCAAAGGGCGTGCAACCAAATATTAAGTTAAGGATGCCAATAATTTTGCCTAGCCCATTTTTGGAGTTTGGTGGTCCAATTTGCTTTTTTTCCTCCTTTTTTGGTTTAGTTTCAATACATACAAAGGGAATAAACATGAGGATAGCAAAACATGTGTTAATACAATCCTTTTCTGTGAGAAATACTTAATTTACTTGATACATTTCAGGGGTGCCAAGATTTATGACCATGACTAACTGCACCAGCACTCTGCAACAAAAAATACAATTCTGTGATTCTCACTTATAGAATTGTTCTCTTGCCTTGCAAACTTGTTCAACAGAGGCCTGGTGCTGGAAGGCCCAAGAGGCCCCGATAGCGCGAGTAGAATGAGCAGTAAGGCGGAAGGGAGGATTCTTCCCCTTAGCAGAATAGGCCTGAATCACAGCCTGACGGAGCCATTTGCTGATAGTAGACTTGGCAGAAGCCAAACCCTTCCTAGGACCAAAAGGGACCACAAAAAGAGCATCAGTTTTTCTGAAAGGTGCAATAGCCACCAGATAGTACTTCAGGCACCTAACCACATCCAAAGAATGCAAGACCCTCTCCTTAGCATTACTAGGATTAGGGCACAATAACGGAAGTACAAAGTCCTGATTCAAATGAAAGGTAGACACTACCTTAGGCAGAAAGTCTGGCTTGAAACGAAACACCACCTTGTCCTGTTGTCTCTCATAGTAGGGGGGCTGGATGGAGAGCGCCGCCAACTCAGACACACGTCTAACAGAGGTGATAGCCACCAAAAAGACAACCTTGAGACTAAGAATGGCCAGGGCAACATCCTGCACAGGTTCAAAGGGAGCACCCTGCAAGGCTGACAAAACCAAGTTCAGATCCCAAACAGGCACCATAGGCTTACGTGGGGCACGCACATGAGTAACCCCCTGGAAAAAAGTCCTGATCAGAGAATGCTGAGTAAAGGACTTCTGGAAGAAAACCACCAGGGCAGAAACCTGACCCTTCAGAGTACTGAGTTGGAGCCCCATCTCCAACCCATGCTGCAGGAACTCCAGGATCCTGGGAATAGAGAACACACGACAGGGAAGAGACCTAGACTCACACCAGTCAATGTAGGCACGCCAAACCCTGTAATAAATGGCACCCTGGGCAGAACGTACTGATCTACTGCCAGCTGCACCACGTCTGCAAACCACACTCTACTTAGCCACCTGGGGGCCACCAGAATTGCTGGCACCCCCTCCAGAGCAATCTTGCGCAGGACCCTGCCCAGCAGGGGGAATGGAGGAAAGACATACAGGAGCTGAAAGTCCTGCCATGACATTGCTAGGGCATCCGTGGCCAAGGCCAGGGGATCCTGGGACAGGGAGACAAAGGCCGGGAGCTTGTGATTGTGACGGGACGCAAACAGATCCACATCTGGTTGGCCCCAACGGTGACACAGAGATTGAAACACCCTGCTGCATAGCGACTATTCTCCCTGGCGAGAGGTCCCCCTGCAGATTTTCCACCACCGGGATGTACACCGCTGATATGCATGGAACATTGGAAGCCGTCCCCCCACCCGGATGGGTGAGGGCGCCCCTTCATGCCTGAGGGAGCTTGGGAGAGGACTTAAGCTTGGAGCCCCAGGAGGAGCCAGGGCGTCCACATCCTCTGCCCCTACCCCAGAAGTCTCCTCGGGCCCCAGTAAGGGAAACCCCCCTCCCTTGTCTAGCACCACGGTAGGGGAAGGAAAAGGAGCCCTGACCCCGAAAGGGCCGAGACTGCCGCCTGCGCTGGGGTAACCTGCCTCCCTTAGCAAATAGGTCCAGGCGGTCCCCAAACAGGCGTAGTCCTTTGAAGGGAAAACCAGTGAGGGCTTTCTTGTCAGCAGCCCACTGGCGCAGCCAAACCAAGCGGCGTATAGCCACCACAAGGGCAGAGGTTCTGCTGCACATTCTAACGGTATCATCCAAGGCAGAGAGGACATAGGTCACAAAAACATCACAACTATAGAGTGCATTAAACTCCTCCCTAGACACATCAGGGGCACCATTAAGGATACTTCTGAGCAGGGTCCTAATAGCCACAGCCGTAATGGCAGAGGCACAGACCGGGAGCAGCGCCGTCCCCACACATGCAAAGGCATGGGATGCCAGCTGATCAATGCGCCGGTTCTCAGCATCCCACAGGGAAGTAGAGTCAGGGGAGTGGTGTTAGATAACCCTAGGACCGGGGCATCCACTTCAGGAGGGGATGACCAACACTTCACCACATCAGCAGGAAAGGGATACTTCCTATCCCAACTCTTAGGTACACCGGGAAGCCTGCTGGGGCGCTCCCATTCCTTGAGCACAAGGTTATTAAAATGGGCTTGCTCAGAAAATTCCAAGCGTGACTTAGCAGTATGAAACAGTTCCCCCTGTTGCCCGGGGGCCGCAACAGGGGGAGAAAAACAGAACCTCAAAAATCTGAGCCAACCGCCTATCAGTATCATCTGGGGCCCAGGGGTCAGAGCCAGAATCGTCATGACCCCTGGGCCTCTCATCAGATGACTCCGAGTCAGAGAATAACTCACTCATCAGCTTCCATAGGGAAAAGAGTGACATCAGGCATTAAGTGACGCTTTTTTGCGGAGGCCTTACGCGGCAAGGTATCAACTTCTCAACACTAGCCAGTCTGGAAGACACATCAGGCTAATAATCCCCACTTGTATGCAACTCAGTGGGAGTGAGATTTAAGCTTGGGGGAGTAGGTGAAGTCATACGAGGCGCAGGCCCAGCCACTGGAAAACCAGGCTGCAGCGCAAGCACCTGCTGGGCACAAGGTACACAGACCCACACATTGTCAGCACTAGTAGGTGACACCCCACAAGCTACACACAGCCGGGCTTGTCCCGAAGGAACCCCAAGCACATTATCCTGAGACGCCTCCATATGGCGATTATAGCGGCACAATAGGCCGATAGGGATTGGCGCTATAAAAGCAACCCGGGATGCCCCAATAACCCGCTAGGGAAGTGGGAGTAATTAATACTAGGCCTCACAAGTTAATTAACTAAATAGAGGTAGTAGGGCCGGGAGAAGCCAAGAGGGCTTGGCCCGTCTGAAAGACATAAGCAAAGGGGAGCAGTAAGTGACATGTGAATGACAAATGGTAAATAAAGCCGCCTGTGAGGGCACTCACGGACCGCGGTAGGTAGATGCCCGTCACGTAGCTGCCGAAACCAAGAAAAAATGTCGTCGGGTATACCTCGAGGGGCGGGCCACAGGGGCAGTGACGTGGAACGCGCCAAAAGCGTGCCCCGCCCCCCGTAGAGCACAAAGCCGTACACTTGACAAGCAGCCAATAACGCCGCACCAGCGCCTAAGGTAACGGCGCCGCCAAGCGTGGAACACAGTGAAAGCGCGTGCGGCGGCGGCAAATTTAAGAGACAATCAGTGCAACCAAGTCAGCGCGGCGACTGACACCAATCATAATACAGTGAAGCACAAAGGCCAATACACATACACACCCCCCTCCCCCGAGGGCTACAAGGGAGAGCGAGGGAGGACAGCGGCCACTTAACAGGACTGATAGACAGGGGCAAGAAGCAAAAGTGCGGGAGGGGCATCCCATAGAGGCTCACCATATGCCTATACCGCCTACCCTTTGGTGGGGGATTGCGGTGGAGCAGCGCTCCTAAGCACCTGACAGCGGTGCTGCCTACCATCACCCGACCAGCGCAGCCAAGGCTGGGAGACAAATTACTAATGGAACGGGTGGGAATAGTCCTACAGGGCCGCAGGATAATAGCCCCGCTCACCTGTGAGAAGAGAGCCATCTTGTCCTTCGCAGTCCAGACTGCAGCAAAGATCTGGGGATTGAGGGAGGTCCCCGTGTGTTTGAGGGGCCGGGAGGAGCCTATTTTCGATGTCTCTGCAGTCCAGCGCCATCTGGCGGAGTAATACCCAAGTGTAAGTAATCTTATCTGGAGCAGGACGTACTGTATACTAAGAATGCATTCAGAGTTCCACTCCTTGGGGCTCCTTGTCCCAGAGAACTCACCGCGGCTGTATCCTGGCTCACCTCTAGCCATGCGCACACCCGGCCTTTCTGAATGGGTGGCACGGGCATGTGACAACTAGGAGGTGTGCGGGGATGTGGCCGGCAGACTTGGCTCCCTTTGGTGCCACTCGTGTGCTTATCCGTTCAAGCTGCTTAGCCATCAATAGAACCAAAGGAAGCCGAATAAAAGGAACGGAATTAAAAGCACGGTCTCCATTTTTGCAGATAACACAAAAACCATGTTAGACTGAACGGTAACTGCCTTTTCAGGAATCCTTCAGTGTAACATGGAGAGATTATCGGAGGAGACACAAAACAGGAACAGAGGTTAAAAGCCCCACCCACTTCCTCTTCACCACAGTCTAAGTAATTTAAGTAACCCTTGGACTAGGGGTAATAAGCCATCCCTGAATAGTTCAGTGGATTTCTAGTTGGCTGAAGGATCGTTATCAGAGAGTTGTTAATGGAGTGCAATCTGAACAAAGGCGAATCACAAGTGGTGTGCCACAAGGCTCTGCCCTGGGCCCCATTCTTTTTAATATATTTGTAAGTGACATAGGAGAAGGCTTGGTAGGAAAAGTTTGTCTGTTTGCTGATAATACAAAGGTTAGTAATAGGGTGGATATTCCTGGAGGTGTCTGCAACATGGAAAATGATTTAGCTTTACTGGATAGATGGTCAAAACTGTGGAAACTAGAGTTTAATGTCTCTAAATGTAAAATCATGCACTTGGGTAGAAGGAATCCCTGCTCTGAGTACCGTATGGGTAGTACTGTGTTAGCCAGGACCTCAGAGGAGAGAGATTTAGGGGTACTGATTACTGATAGCTGCAAGATGAGTGGACAGTGTAGCCAGGCAGTGGGAAAAGCAAGCAGGATGCTCGGCTGCATAGCTCGAGGCATCACAAGTAGGAAGAGGGAGGCTGTGATGTCGCTGTATAGAGCCCTGGTGAGGCCACAGCTAGAATACTGTGTGCAGTTCTAGACACCTTACCTGCAAAAAGACATCATTCAAATAGAACGTGTCCAAAGGCGGGCAACAAAAATGGTCGAAGGACTTAAACTTAAAACATATCAGGAGAGACTTAAAGTGGACCAACACCCAGGGGTGATCGGTCCGGGAATCCCGGGCCGATCACCTCACTCACCGCGGGACATCCGAGATCGGGATGTCCCGCGGGGTGAAACCCCCCAAAAAAACCCCAAACTCCTTACCTGATCCGCCGCCGCCACCTCCAGCACCGAGAGTGACGCACGGGAGGCGGCGGCGGACGCGCTGTCTTGGACGCCGCTGTCACCCGCTTGGACGTTGCGGTCACGTGGGAGCGGGGAGAGGTGAGTTTTTTGGGGTTTCAGAGAGCGGGACACCCCCGATCGGGGTGCCCCGCCGAAGTGGACCAAAACACGGGATATTCAAAATCCTGGGTGTTGGTCCACTTTAAAGAACTTAATTTGTACAGTCTGGAGGAAAGAAGGGAGAGGGGGGACATGATTGAGACCTTTAAATATGTGAAAGGATTGAATAAGGTTCAGGAGGGAAGTGTTTTTAAGAAGAAGCTTATTGATAGAACAAGGGGGCACAACCTGAAGCTAGTTGGGGGGAAGATCAGGAGCAATGTTAGAAAAAATTATTTTACAGAAAGAGTAGTAGATGCTTGGAACAAACTTCCAGCAGAGGTAGTTGAAAATCAACAGTCACTGAATTTAAACATGCCTGGGATAAGCACACGTCTATCCCAAGAGAAAGAGAACATACAGTATACACATAAGGGCAGACTAGATGGACCGTATGGTCTCCTTCTGCCATCAACTTTCTTTGTTTCAACTTTCTATAAGCGGTCAAGCTGAAGGCTCCCTGAAAAATCAGTTACCGTTAAATCCGTTAACGGTGGTTTTTTCGAGTAACCCTTCAGCTTGACCACACAAAGGATTAGGCAAGTAATTATACCTTAGAAGTGGGAAGCTGCAAGTAGCACCCTTCTACCAAAGGCCTGATGCTTTGCACATAGGAAATCAAGTCTATACTGTTTGAGGAAGGCGTGGGACGAAGACTACATTGCTGCTTTACACATCTCATCCAAAGATGCCGCAGTCCTATCAGCCCAAGATGTTGACACCTCACTTTTAGAATGGGCAGACACTTCTGGGGGGAGATGATTTTTTGGTGTGTCCAGGACTCACTTTGAACATTTGTAATACTTTAAACTGTGAAATATGTGTTGTGCAGATGTGAAGTGATTAGTGTATTCTCAATATATTCAAATATAAACTTTTTCAATACCTGCAACATTTTTGTTTGGTGTGCATTACTCCTTTATTTTTAACTCTGGAGATGCCCCCTTAGTCACATAGGTCTGTACAATAAGCAGTTTATGTTTTAGCAGCCTCCAAGTCCACTATAGCTAAACTAAAGCTAAAAATTAATTATGTGAATACTCACCTGTAGAATTGATTTCTCTTCTATTAATACTTCAGGACATCAGGATAATTCAGTAACGATAAAGTTAAACTCTCGACCGAATGGCGTGGACTGCAAGGCATGGCTCCGCCCCCGGCCTATATCGTTCCGGCTGACTTCATCCACTCCAGTTAATTAAAAAGCAGTAGAACCAGCTGCCCGGGAGGCATACCTATATGTCCTGTTGGAAACAAAAAGCTGGAGACAAAATACATATTTATAATCGGAGAGAAGTCTTGTATCTTTTTTTTTTTTTCTCTTTTTTATACATATTTACCACTCCAGTAAGACTAGGCATCCAAGGCATGGATATACCAACCTAGCAGACAGGGAGGGTCTGATGTCCTGAAGTAATAATGGAAGAGAAAGCAATTCTACAGCTATTAACAGAATTATCTCTTCTCTTCCATTTTACTTCACAACATCAGGATAGTTCAGTAACGGTAGGGATCTCCAAAAGAAGTACGGTGGGATCAACAAAAACCTATAAGATATTTAAAAAACCTCTAGGCTACTACAGCCTGTAATACCTTTCTACAGGTATTTGCATCCGCTGAGGCTGCAAACATCTACTATTTGGTAAATGTATGAATTGAAAACCAAGGGTTTATATACTTGTTCTACTGAAGCTTGATGCTGAAGCCTCAAACTCCAATAGCTTGTGTCGATTGAGCAGTAGTCCTAAAGGGAGGAACTTTATAGCCTTATAGGCTCTTACCACTGCCTATGTAATCCATTGGCTGATGGCAGACTTGGCTGGTGAAAGACCTTTCCGTGGACCCTCAGTTATAACAATAAGAAGTCCAACTATGGAAAGATTGTGTAGCAATTGAAAGTAGTGCTCTCACCTAACTCACTACATCCAACCAGTGAAGAACCCCCTTTCTTATCGGACAATGGTGCAGGACATAAGGAAGTCAAAACCATTTCTTCATTGAGATGATGAACACCTTGGGGAAAAAAAACCCTGCTTAAAACATAACACCTTCCTGTCCTTATGCAACACTAAATTAGGAGACTTAACTGATAAAGCTGCTATTTCAGAAACCCGCCTTACTGAGGTTATTGCCACTAAAAAGACCACTACTAAAGAAACCATAAGCGTCATTAGACTTAAGGACGCATCTAACAATAGTTAAGGACCCTGAAGAGCTGATAATCCACTTCTGACCGGCTTGGGACCTGAACTTGTTTTAAAAGGAGGCCACACATGAGCGGCTCCTTGTAAAACAAGTTCTGATAAAATCATTCTCAGCTATGGGTTTCTGAAAGAAGACAGATAGCAGATATTTGTCCTCAATTGAAAACCTTCATGAAGACTTCTGCAAAAATCAATATATTCTGTCAACAGAACAGTACTACAAGCGAACCCCTGAATTCTCACCAAGCGGTAAATGCTTGCCAGACTCTATAGTAGATCACTTGATAAAGATTTCTTCCTGGCCTGAATCAGTCTGGATGACTCTGGCAGAAAAAAACCCTTTCTTCCAAGATAAATGATTCAATAGCCAGGCCTTCCAAGCCAGAACTTGTGAATTGGGATGCCTTAGAGGCCCCTGTGTGAAAAGATTTGGATTGACGCGTCCACAAGTTGCCCTGTGACATCTTTACTATGGGCTTGATTCAACAAAGGTCGAAAATGGATTTTTCGTGTGTTTTGTGCTTAAAAAGTTGCGATTTTGCTATATTTTTTTTACGAGTGATTCAGCTACCTGAAACCATTGTAAAACACGAGTCACTTGAATTAAATTCGAGTGCGATTGTAAAAGTGCGAATTAAATTAGTGGATCGAAAAAATTACTACTGCATTTTACAATTCGAAAATTTTACTACTGATTCAGGTGGACTTGATGAGCCACACACATGATATAAATTAGAGTGTTTCACACTAGTTTTTTGATGCAGCTTTCAGCAGGAGAAAACTCATTTTGCTCTCTCACAATGGAGCCCTTCTACTTTCTTTGCAATGGTAGTAAACTCTAATGGTAGTAAAAAATTCAATTCATAAGAAAAAAGCCTGAGAATTCCACTGTTTGTGAATCATTAGTTAGGAAGACAATGAAAGTCAATGGCACTTTTTTACTCCTGAAAAAAATACTGAACTTTTTTACTAGTATTAAAAAGTTCCATTGACTTTCAGTGTCTTCCTATCTGGTGATTTGGTAACAGTGAAATTCTCAGGCTTTTTTCTCATGAATTACATTTATTACTACCATGAGAATTTTTTTCAATGATTTGTGAATCGAGGCCATTGACTTCGAACATATTGCAGATGATGTGGCGCAGAGAAGGCGCACACTACCCATTCCCATATTTTCAGCCACGTTTGGAAGTGGATCAGCTGCCATATCAAGCACTTTTCCAGCTTACTAGGCTAAATCGTGCAGCTTTGAAATCCATATTTGGCACCATTAACTGGTAGAAGATCTTTGCTCGACCTTTGGGTTTTTACATTGCGGTGCACCAAAACCCAGAATAGTCAAAATCCTGGCTTTTGGTCCACGTTATAGTGTAAGCATAAGAATGGCGTACCATGAGGTTAAAGCTAGCAAAGAGCTGCTCCCTGCACCCAGGGACACGTGGTGCTATGTGAGCAAGTTTTGTATAGAAAACAATGGTCACATTTCTGCATTAAAGGAAACATTTGTAATACAGGTCCCTAGCAATCCAACCAACCCCCCCCCCCCAAAAAAAAAAAACTACATATATGCCTCTTACAAATATTACTGTTTAATTAGTACTTCCACTACAGCATACCTTGCCTCTTTATTACATGTATCCACAACGTTAGCCATGTACATACACCTACACAGGTAACTTAAAAAGTGGAAAAAAAAACTATGCATTTACATTTACCCATTAAAAAGCCTTACAACACCATGCAACGGTCAGAAAACAATAGAAAAAAAATTTGAGTACATTTTCCAATAATTTTCGCTTGCGACAGCCTTTTTACGAGCATTTTGAAAATTTTACGAGTGATTAGAAAATTTTACGATTGCATTTTCGAGTGCAAGTATTTAATTCAACCCCTTTTTTGAATCACTCGAAAAAGTTAAAAAAACTTTGTGCATGCGATCTGATTTTTCGAGTGACACGAATTTATTTCTACCTTTGTTGAATCGAGCCCTATGTCTGAGAACCAGCTTCTTCTTGTCACCGAGGAGCCACCAAAACTCCCTTGTGAGCTAAACCTTTTTTAGTATTCGGCCCTGGAGTGAAATCGGAGGGAAATGCATAAAGAAGCTTGAATGCTGACCACTGAAGAGTCAGGACATCTGTTGCTATTGTTAGAGGATCCCTGGGCTGAGACAAAGTTCGGACCTTCCGACTGAGCCGTGATGCAAGAGATCTACGTCTGGGATCCCCCAGCACATGCATAGGGATTAAAAAACCCTCAGGCTAAGAGGCCATTCCCTCTGATGCAGGCCCGTTCTGCGGAGTTGATCGGCCTACAAGTTGCCCACTCCAGGTATGTGTACCACCAAAAGACATGGAACATGTTTCTCGGCCCAAAGTAAAAACCCAGCTCACTTCATCAGGGCTTTACGGCTTCTGATGACCTCATGGTGGTTGATATATACCACCGCCGTCCAATTGTCTGTTTGAATCTGGACGGGATACCCCATCAGATGGGATGTCCAATGCCTGAATACAATAGAATAGTTTCAGGATCTTTATGGAGATTCTGCTCTCCTTCAGACTCCACTGTGCCTGGATCGTTTGTGACTCCATGACACTCCCCTCCAACCAGATAGACTGGCATCCACGATGATGATCTTCCACTGTACTGGAATAAAGGATTTGCGGATCCGAAGAGGCTGAGGACCAGGCTAGAGACTGCCTTGCTGACTGTATCATGCAAAAAGTGATCCAGAGTGTGTGGGTCTCGATCCCAGATTGTGAGCAATTCCATCTGCAGGGGTCTTGTGAAAAACAGTGCAAAAGGTACCGACTCAAGCAATATACCATGAGGCCCAACAGACACATTTCTTGATGAATCATCGGGTGAGAGCAAGACAAGAGACCCTGTACCCTGGCCTGAAGTAAGAGTCACTTCTGTGTTGGAAAAGCACTTTTGCCTGAGACATGTCATGACATTCCCAGAAAAGAATAACTCTTGAGGCTATGAAAAGATATGCTTCTGGGTCCCCTGACATGATGGGGCCCATATCAGCCGATAGACTCAGTAAGAGATTACATGTATCCCTGACTTTTTAGAGAAACATGAGACCTGCCAACACCTTGGTAAACACCCTTGGTGCTGATGATAGACCGAAGGGTAGCGCCACAAACTGAAGAAGGCGGCCACCTACTACAATGTAGGTATGCATTCTTATACATACACTGTGGTTATAAAGTCTAAAAAAGTGGGATACAGCAGATCTCAATGCTTCTGCTTTCTTCTGAATTCGGGATACCCCTGACCAGAGATCTCTGATGGGGGTCTGGTTCCTAATTTGATTTTGTAACCTTAGGATACAACTTCCTGTATCCAAATATATGTTACATGAAGCCTGCAAATATGAGCCAAATGCAGAAGCACACCTCAAGGGCGGGGGCATCCCTTCATGCCATTGCCTTAATTTGGAACTTTGTCTTATTGCACAAATCTCTTCGGTATACCGAAGAGGCCGAACCTCTAGCCAGAACCCAGGAGTATTAGAGGCCCTTCAGAAGCAGTATTAGACTTCGGCTTCTGTGACAGATTAGATGATTTACCACTAGCAGCATGCTTTACCAAGTCAACCAAGCACTCCCCAAACAGATGCCCCACTGTAAAAGGGGAGTCCCGTCATATTCCTTTTTAGAGGCTATGTCAGCTGGCCATTGCTGAAGTCATAAAGCATGCCTTAAGGCAACCACCAGAGCTAGGCCTCTGGCCCACAATTGGGAAAATGGCTTCCGTGAACAGGCCATACAGGTCTTAGAGTCCAGTTGTTTTAACAACCTCCTGCTCACAAAAAAATGCTATGGATGTAGCACAGGCTGGCCGCAAGGTCGACCCCGTAAAAGCATGACATGCCACCTGATCCACGCGCTTATCCGCTGGAGAAGCACTATCCGAGGACGGCATAACCAAAATCTTAAAAAAGACCTGCCACCAGAGCGGCCACCACAGGAGGGTGAGACCATAATTCAATCTGATCTGGAGGAAAAGGATACATAGTATCTAGTACTTTAGGAATTGTCAGAAGACAACCTGACTTTTGCCATTCCCTATTGATCAGATTATAATAAAGCGTATGCCCAGCAACATCCTCCAGAATGGAGGAAATCAACCATCCATCTTCTCCATAACCGGACACCACCTTGTGTAGAGGACTCTGAATCCCAAGTCCCTACTGGATGAATTCTCCTAACGGATAACTTCCTGAGAGACTATGGCAGCCACAATTTCCCCCTTCCTCCGTTTAGGACCATTTGAGGGCTGCCGACAGAGTTTAAAGGCTCAGAAGGAGACTGACTATATCCTCTTCAACTCAGAGGAAAAATTATTTTCTTTAAAACTTTTAATAGCCAATACTCCATTAACACTCTCTATAGGTTTAGAACCACTTAAGGTCTGACGACAGATTTTTTTTATAAACCTTAGTAGCCTCACTAAAGGTTTAGATCCGCATGCAGGCTGCAAAGGGGGTTTTTAAGTCTCAGAAAGCACTGGCGACAGGGGTCAGAGCCCCCTTCAGGGAGGAGACAACTGTCTCCCTATTCACTACAACCGTAGCATAATCCCTGCACACCGTGCTATCCTTGTCCAGTGCCACTGCATGCATAATGGACATGGGGTAAATCTGATAAAGACCAGATCCCTACCCCAGACTCCTCCGCCATGGTGAATTTAATAATACTAGTCTATGACCCTGGGGTTCTGAGACCAAGTATATATAGGTTCTCGACAGTCACAAGACTACTGCGAGTCCTCTGGGAGGTAACCACCAAATATATAAATTATATAGTAATATTATATTTGCCCTTTCCCAATCTATATTAGTATATATTAGAACTCTATCTATAAACAATGAAATATCAAAAGTGAATGCCAAAAACACCCCTAAGTAATAACATGTTTTCTACTGGATAGAAGATGGAAAAAAAATTTTCATCCATATATATTTTTTGTGCCGGCACAAAAAGTGAAAAAAAACTTTTACAACAATTACTAAAAAAAAAAAAAAAAAAAAAAGAAAAAAAGAGATCATAAATAACTATACATGATCATACAACACAAAACACCAACAGTTGTGTAATTAAAAAAGGTACAAAAAAATAGAAAAGAAAAAAAAAGACCTATTCAGTCACAGCCTTTGTGAAGACATAATATTGCACAAAATATCACTCCAGATCAAAGCAAAATCTAACAGATGCATAATAGGAACATAAAGTGACAAGAGATAAAGTGCCAAATGCTAGGATACAAAGAAATCAAATTCTACAGTGTAAGGTTAAAATAGAGAATGTTACCAATGATG